>VWZD01006855.1:31391-80454 GCA_013396695.1 Sakesphorus luctuosus
TTTTTTGTGGAGGAGTAACTATTGAATGGCACTGAACCCACTCGTCTGTAAAATGGTGAAGGTTGGCTACAGCAACTTGTCTCAACTTGGGCATTTGGCCCTAACTTTCAAAGAAAATATACAGGATCGAACACTCCACATATTCTCACATTTCAGCATTTTTTTAATTATATTGCTTTCAAAAAGAGAGGTGATCTATAAAGAAAATAACAAGACTAGGACAAGACAGAATAAATTCAACGATATTAATAAAATCTAGCAGTCTTTTAGAGTTTCATAGTAGTTCTTTCTTTTGTACACGTGTGTGCATGTCTTGTTTTCCATTTCTAAACACTTTCTGAAATCAAAGGGTCTGTAAATTTTCAAAGCATATTGGGGCTTTTCAGTAAAACTCAGGCAGTACATAAAGAAAACAACCAAAACAGCAGAAAAGAAATATTCTTTACTGAGCTAATTACTATGCTTTATACAACCAAATGAGGTCTGAAATTTTCTAATTACATAGTGAATATATGAATATTTCCTCTGGCATATGGGATTTAAGGAGTGAGTTTGAGAAGATATGAAAGGAAATGAGGACCTTGAGAGATCAAGTATGATACCAGCTTGATTCCATTACAATAATCTGTGAGCTGCTGTCTGATTAAAATAAAAGTGAATATTCAGTCTCCTTTCGTTTTTGATTATAATACTTACTCAGAAACTTATTATAAAATCTTATAATGAAGGTGTGATGACTTAACAATTTTCAAGTTATTTACTATTATTTTTTAAACTTTTTTTAATAAGAGTCTAGCCTAAATCCAGTCAAACCTGGTAAGCCAGCAGAAACCGTATTTTTCATTGCACAAAGTTGAAACAATTTTGTGCAGAAAACAAAGTTTTTTCTTAAAACTTTATGTGAGAGCTTAAGATCGTGGAACTTCAGAGTAGAAGAAAAACCTTGTTCAGACATTGTAAGGGAAGAAAGGAATATAAGGTATGTATTTTTATTCCTATAAAGTGTGCAGGGGTACATGGTAACTTTTAGTTATTCAGTGGTGCTCATCTACCAAGTATCAGCAGTTCAGGGAGGTGGTGGAGTCACCATCCCTGGAAGAGTTCAAGAAACAACTTGACATGGCACTTAGTGCTATGATTTACTTAGCACTATGTTGTTTGGCCAAAGGTTGGTCTCGATGATCTTGGAGGTCTTTTCCAACTTTAACGATTCTATGATTCTAACTATACTGTTTCCTGAGAACTGCTGGTCCTAAACATTCCTCATGTTTCCATTGACTCTGCAGGCAAGCCAAAACATCTTCACATTTCCCTTTGTCTCTTGTTCTTCTTCCTCCCACCAAACAACATAATTTCCTACCAGCAGATTAGATAAAATATTTTAAAGACTTTATTTATACTGTAGTAAATTGTATACATGCATGCACATATGTTAAAAAGAAAACTGAGGCAGTAATATATTCTGAGGACTGATGAAAGTAATTAAGATGCTTAATCTCTTCCTATATGAAGAGATTAATTATAGCTCCAATATTAGTATAACAAGCAGAACAGTAACAAAATATTTTCTTCATGGTCTCAGGCACAGTCATACTTCATAAGTCTACACTGACGAGATATTCCAAAGCTGACAGAAGTGTAAAAGTACAGGGAAAGAAAAAGAGATAATTGGCTGTACACATATATAACTAATCCCGACTCACCTGTTCTTCTCAAATAGCAATGCTTAAGTTCTCAGCTCTAGCCCATGACATGAAGCATTATGGAGTCTCCCATCTTGCAAGGCAGCTGAGCACAGAGTGTATTTCTTTGTAGATAAGAATGTAATAGAACCCCTGTATACCTGGAAACAGTCAGACTGATAGCATACTTCTTTGTGGGAAAAGCTGGACTTGAAAGCCAAGAGACCACATCTTCTTGGCAGATAGTCCATGTAGATTTCTTACACACTTTAAAAACAATTCTACAGGAAAAAGCTCTGTTCCAGAAATATGTAAAAGAAGTTTAGGGATTTTGTTTGTTTGTTTTTTGTTTTGGATTGATTAATTTTTTAAGTAAATAAGGAAAACTACCTGTGTCATCTGCTTTGTTAGCACAGACTGGCTCTATTTCAGATCATATTGATGGAAGCCTATTAAGAGTCTAATAGAATCCTGATGCTTTTATCTAGCACAAGGTCTTATTTCAAAAAAGAGTAGAAAAGATGAAAGACCAGGCTTCATGTACAGGTCAATTTCTTAATAAATCATTTGATGTTTTAAATCACTTCATTTGCACTTCTATAGCTCAATTTGCAGGCAATCTGACGACTAAATGGTATTTAACAGAACATCATCTACTGTTCTCACTAAGGCATGTGTGTGTATAGGGCAGGGTAGACAGGTTGGTCTGAATGATTTAGCTCTTTTTCACCAGAACCATGTCAAATTGACAAATCGACAGAGTAACTGATATCTAGCAGATCATTTTGAAACTTGGGCCACTAAAGATTTGTCAAGCAATTTTATTCTAGGTAGAATGGCCCTTTATCTAACTTATTTTGTGTTTAAAAAGATTGTGAAAACCTTATAGCATTCCATGAAATGTTTTGCAATATTAAATATGTACTAATAAAAATGTGCTTGCATGAATATGACAAATTGAAGAGATAATGAGATAAAATAAATTTGCAGAAGTATTTTACATATCAAAAAAAGGATTAGGACTGTGCAGTTCAGGTAATTTTGTTTGCTCTTTATGAATGTGAGATTTTTATGCAGTGTTTTAAATCCTTCATAGAAAGACATCCCCAAAAATACTTTTAAAGGGCTTTAAAAATATTAATATATTAATTTATTAATATGGTTATTATCCCATCAAGGTAATGTATTCAGGAAATGACCATTACACAAAATGTTATTGTCAGTTTGCAAGATTTTCTAAACCATGTAGTCCAAGCAGTGACTAAAGGCCACAGAGCTTTTGTGTGCATCTACATAGGTGTGCATATAATTGTTTAATCTAAAAATCTTGACATTATTTCCTTAGTATCTTTCAGTTTTAAAAATGGTACATGAAAAGCACTGACCCTTTTCCAGAAAATATGCAGTAGGTCTTCAAAGAGCTTCACTGATGAACACAATTTAAATGACAATAAAACTTGTATTCCTTTAATGATGGTAATTTGTGTTGACAAGCATTGTCTTTTTTCCTGAGTCAACGACTGCTGTACAATTACTCTTTTCCAAATCTCACTATTTAACTCAGGCAGACAAAGCCACTTCATAATTTTCTTAGATCTATTATGTAGAGATCTAGTTTGAGGGTTTCGGTGAGGGGTGTTTTTTCTTAAATTGAAATCACACTTTGATGACTACTCTCTTGAAAACATACCTTTGACAAGACTATATCCTTTCACATTCCTTTCCCTTCCTTTTCATTACTGCAGCCTCAGTATAGGTTGGCATAACACCTTTCTGCTCCTCAGTTCTTCGGAGAAATTTGCAGCTTAAACAGGCAGAAAAACTATATAAAACCAACGAGAAGCATGCTGTTCACCCAACTAAGGCAGACATTAAAGAGTCTATAGTCTCTTCAGCAGGAACCTATTTGAAATATGTGTACAGAATAATATCTACTTCTAATAATCAATGCTGCGGGCTCCTTTTAAGTTAATGTTACGTGACTATTGCCTTGTATTATAATTTCCTCTACTAGATGCCACGATACCAAAGCCATTTAGCATTCACAGGAACTGAACCAATAACAGCAATTGTTCCTTGGCAGCTTCTGAGTTTTTCAAAATTATCTTTGTTTCTTAGTGGAACAGGTGCATTTTGAGCATTTTAGTTCAAACAGCACTTGGCAGGGTACTGTTTTCCATAAAACAGAGCATTGTGGGGAAAAAAATGTCTTCCTCAGCATTTAGAGTGGCTTTGTAAAAGTTGACCATTATAGGCCACGGGCTTACTGATCTGCAGCAGAATTTTCCAATTCACATCAGTAGAACAAAGCTTTCAACTACATCTAACTTCTATAAGTCAGAGAAGTACCTAAGTAAAGCTAGATTTTGTTTTCTCTGTTCTCATACCTCTTCAGGTTTGACAGAGCTACTGATTGGACCCAAGGAGGACAAGATGACTGGGAATAGTTCAGATGGATTTACCAAGGATAAATCACGCACAAACTACCTCATAGCTTTATACACTAAAATGACTACTTCTGTGATGAAAGAGAGGATCATGGTATCTATATTTCAGCCAGGCTTTTGAGACTGGTGTCCTGGGAGCTGGGCAGGATCCAGCAGTGAACCCAGACAGCAGAGGCAACCAGCATCATCCAGGGCTATGCCAGCAGGAGCACTGCCAGGAGCTCAGGGCAGGGGTTGCTGCCTCTGCTAAGCATTCAGTGTTAGACCATGTCTGGATGCCCTGCATGGTTTAGTGCCCTCCAATGCAGGAAAGACACTGACAACCTTAGTGCTCAAGGGTGTCGTGTGAGCAGTGTCTGGGACAGTCGGACTTGTCCAGCCTGGGGCAGACATGACTTCAAGGGGACTTCACAAACACCTCAGTGCTTACTGGGAGGGGAGGAAGAGGGGGCAGATGGGCTTTTGAAAGTGGGGGTTCAGGCTGGGTACTGAAACGTTTCCCCATGAGGACAGGCAGAAGGACAGCTTGCCGAGGTTGAGCAGACTCCAATCCTCAAGTCAAAGGTGTTTCAAGACCCATCTGGGCAAAGTCCCAAGTAACCTGCTCTGACCTCTCAACTGGTCCTTCCCAGAGCAGGTGTGCATGAGGGACCTCCTGATATACCTTTCAGACTGAATGATCCTAATAAAAAAAAATGATATTTCAGTAAAATATAATTTTCTAGAGAAAATGTTGTGATCAGATTTAGTAATTAATTTTTCAGGTTTTTGTAAAAGAAAGCGTATCTGACATCTGGCTCCCACAAAGTGACAGGAAATTTTTAAGATTCTAAAGGTCTGCTAGCAACATCTTGGCTATTCTGCTAATGAGTTACGATAACTCCTTAATTAAAATATCACCAGAACAGACTCAGAGGATATGCTGACATGTAAAACATTCAGTAAATCATAATTTAATCACTTAATATTATTTATGAGTCAAAATCATAAGCATAAAAAACTAAAATTGACAAGGTTGATTCCATGCTGAGGCTAATTTGATGTAATGTGAGTAATTGATTTAATGCTTACATGGATAAGAGAGTGGAAAGATCTATGGGAAATAAGAGGTTAAAAAAAAATTGTGAAGAATTGAAGGATGGCTTGGAGGCAGCTATTCTCTTCCCAGTTCAGTTTCTCCTCACATTGTTTACAATGTTCAAAAATTGCACTGTTCCTCTTGAAGACCATTTGCTCTCTGCATCAAACACACATTGTGCAAAATCTGTTTTCCTCTTTGTCATCCACCCAGCACTGTTTCAGTGACTGCTGAAGAAAACTAGTATTCACATCTTTCTCAAATTGTTACTTTTCCCAGGGTTGTTAATCTTGCTGCATTTTCCTGTGTTTTGACACTACAGAAATTAATGGCACATTTAATCAATTCCAGGTTATGGGACTTTACTGACCACTGAGAAAATGCCTTTATTTGCTGGAACATTTCCCCACAAGTTCCTAAACAGTAGCACAGAGGTATGGCACCCCTTCACAGAAAATGTTTCACCACACAATTGTATCTAGAGGCTCCTGCACATCCTGTGCAACATAGCCTGCCTTCATCAGAGCAGCTCTCCTAGACAATCCCGAGACAGCTTTTTCAACAAAAGAGATAAGGCATTTCATGATAGAATAAATCGAAGGAAGATTCTCCAATATGAATAGAGTTTATTTCCAAATTACTAGAGAATCAATTTTGCTGGCACTTTAAGTATGCTTTGTCTGAGATGTTATAAAGGAAATAGCAGAGGCTGTTGTGAAGGAAAGTCATGGAAACAATCAAACATCTCCCATGAAACCTATAGTCGTACAGCAAGACTTTCTACACTGGATCTCATAGGATGGAGATGCCATAAGTTTCTTTATTGACTTGGAAAATATCAGAGGACTCTGAAACCTTCCCAATGTCTCAAGGTGAAACTACATGAGAATGAATATCCCCTAACAAAATCTAGCTTACCTGGATAAATAAAACCCATCAGACACCCTGTCTTGTTATCACATTAAAACTCAGACTGCATAGAAGCAAAGGAAGATGAAATCTCCTTTTATAAGATATCAGGAGACCAAAGTTTGTTTCCTTATAGGCAGAATTTATCTTTAAGGGAAATCAGTAAGAGACTGAGAAATAATCACGGGATATAGGGTATTTAATTTCTATTTTAAAAGCCAAACCTTGGATGAAGGAGTCAAAACGGAAGGTAGGCAATAGCTTTCTCAAGACCACAGAAGTTCTGAGAAGAGCTGAGCACTGGCACTGGGAACAGAGATGCTGCAGCTGACCCATGGAAATAATTTTACATGAAACTCATCACGGTGGACCCTGGTAACAGGCATAGGATAAAGATGTTTTAGATGCTTGAATTCCTGAATGGAGCTAATAACAAACAAACAAACAAACAAACAAATAAATAAATAAATAAATTTAATCTCATCAGAAAAACTTGTCTGCTTTTGGTTAGTTTACATATTGCATAATCTTGCCAAGCTATTAAACAGCAAGATAGCTTCTAGATCATACATTTTTTCCCTCCACTGCTTCAATGACAAATAAGGTAAATCACCTTGCTTACCACATGCCTGAAGCAAAGCTTAATCAAAAATATTTCAAAGCTAATGAAACCTGAGTTAGCAGAGAAAAAAGTAGAATTTAACCTCCATGGGAAAATGAGGTCTAATTCTTTCACACATACAGGACTGTGATTAGCTTTCTACACTTAAACACGATTTGCAGTGTAACAGAGCTCCCCACATGCAGAAAATGAGATGCAAATACACACAGTTGCTGGTTCAAGGCCTGCAACAGTCTTTTTCTGAATTTCTGATTTTTTTTCCTAACTCTGCTTCTCAGAAGCTATGAAGAAAACACTAAAAAGCTGCTAAAAAAAAAAAATCCCACCTTCAATTATTATTTAGATAGCTATATATGAAAATATACTTACAGAAAAGTTAATTTTGGAGTTTTACAAATAGTAAATTGATTTTACATTCATAGACTACATGCAAAAAGTCAACATTGCAACGAAATTAGGTCTTTCTATTAGATTTTAGCTGAGCATTTAAGCATATACTTTTAAGCACAGTCATATTGTCTTTCTACGCTATATTAAAATTCTGTGATTGTTAAAATTGGACCTCTTCAAGTTTTTCATTTCTTCAAAGCTAAAATGTTTTTGTTCTGAAAGACTTGCCTTTGATTTCTTGGGGAGTTTTTAAGTGAAAATTTCCAGGGGAAAAAAAAAAGACTAAAAATCAAAATAAAGCTGTGTAATACTTAATATGCTCTTTAAAATTATTTTTAAAATCAAACACTAAGTCTATGTATAATCACATAGCAGGGAGAGAGGGGATGGAGGTATTAAAAAAGTAATGTCCATGTAGTAGAAAGAAGCATATTATTCTTCTTCTTTTTATGATTTTAATTCAGGTCCCCATTCATAAAGACAGTGATATCATTGCTGAAAGACACCCAGACATTGAAATCCATACCTATTAAAATCTATATTTATGAGTGCTAGTTGTATGTTTAACTCACCGAAGTTTCTTCTGATACATACTCAAACTAAGATGGAATTGCTAATTCTGCAACATGTTAATCAAGGTAATGAAAACACTCCAGTTAAAAAAACCCCCAAAAAACAAAAAACAAAAAAACCCAACAACATTCTTCTAGAATTCAGAAAAAAAAATAAACTGATTAAGATAAAATAAATAAATTAAGATAATTCCATTTCACAAGTATGTAGGTCATATCAGGTGAAGGTTTTTTCATTTTTTCCATCTCCAGGTTATCATTACAAATAAGCAAACATATCATACACTTTAACCTTTAAGGTTTCATAAAACCAAAAACTTCATTTAGCCTAGCAGAATATTTTAAGACAAAATAAGGGAATATTACTGACAGGAACAAACAGCTTTGAAGCAAGCATTTGTTTTCCCTTTAGCGTTTCCTTCAAGACTGATGATCCTATAAGAGTCACTGGTATGTAAAAAGTACCAATGTCTTCATATGATCTTTCACAAATACACACTTTTTTAGGACAGTTTCCCTTCACCTCTTAAAGAGCAGTTCCATTAACTTAAAATGGATTACTCATTTTATAAAAATGATGTGTGTTAAGCCAAAAATTCTCAATTTCTTTCTACTCTGAAACTTGAATAATTGCAAACCCATAGAACATGGGGGGAAACAGAGGTAGAGTGAATAAATGCATAGTTTCCTGTGGTTCATATACTATTGCAAATTTCCTCTCTAGCATCCTATTTCATTTAAGAAGTTTTCTGTATTCATATTTACTATTTTTGTTATCCACTAACAATTCTATTTATAGAACATTTCTCATAAATTCAACATTCTTGACACATTCAGAAACCGAATAAAAATTGATGGTATGTTGAAAAGGTGGAGATTTCATACATTTGTTAGTTCAGGTGAATCTATTTTCCCCAATAAAAAAAAAACAAAAATATCATAACTTCCCTGAATGTAACATTCACTGCAATGTTTCCTTGCAATATTCTTTTTCTCTCTAGTGTAACATACTACCTCTGGAGATAACATTCACAGCAGTAAGACTATTGTTGTGCAAACAAAAATGAACCCATGTTGGAATATAAAAAAATTCATGAGGGAATTCAGTAAGATTTATTAAACTGACCTGCTACTTTGAAAGAAGCTGAGGAACTACCTCTCCATCACACCACTATGCATTCCACTGTGTAAAGTTTTGGATCTTTTTTTTCTTTTCCATGAAATACATGAAAACAGATCTGCAGCACCAGCTCCCAGCTTTTATGTAAATCTACTAACTTCAAATGAGTACTCCAGGTGGTGCCTTACAAGAACAGAGCAGAGGAGTAGAATCACCTCCCTTGACCTATTGGCCACACAGCTTTTGACGCAGACCACAATACAATTGACTTCCTGGGCTGCAAGCACACATTGGCAGCTCATAATCCAATTTTCATCCACCAAGTCTTCTGAAGCGCTGCTCTGAATCCATTTATTCATGCTTTCTGTACTGATACTGGGGATATTACCCTGACCCAGGTGTCAGGTCTTAAACTTAGCCTTGTTGAACTTCATGAGGTTCACATGGCCCCACACCAGAAGCCTATCAAGGTCCCTCTGGTTACATCCCTTCTCTCGAGCATATCAGCTGCACCACTTGGTATTGTCCCCAAACCTGCTGAGGCTGCACTCAATCCCATTGTCAGTGTCATTAATAAAGGCACTGAACAGTTCTGGTCCCAACATGCACCCCTAAGAGACCCTGCTCATTACTAATCTCCATTTGGACTTGGAGCCATTGACTGTGATTCGTTGGATCTGGCCATCCAGACAATAGCTTATCAATGTAATAGTCCATCCATCAATATCTCTCCCACTCAGTGACAAGGATGTTGTGCTGGACAATGCCAATCACTTCATAAAAGTCAAGGTACATTTGGCTTGAACTTGAAGCTAAGAATAAAATTTTTGCCACTAAACAAAAACACCCCAGAAAAACAACAACAAAAAAACAACAACAAAAAAACAACCAAACAAACAAAAAAACCCAACCACCCAACTGTTTCCTCAAAACTAAGGAAATAAGATCACTTTCCATATATTAAACGTCAGTGCTTTTGTTCCACTAAATAATGTAAAGACTTAAGGATGACAAATAAAACATGAAGAAAATGTTTGTTTTGAATGAAGGCTTTCTCTCTCTTTGGCTGAGAGCATGCTCAGTGAGCTTTAATTCCCAAATGGATCAGGAAGAGATGAGGGACGTTTACTAGAATAAACAGTTGAAGTAAAGGAAATGCTGGCTTTAAGCTGGGCTGACAAGACCTACATAAAGAAGTGTGGAGAGAGTTTTCTAGGATAATGTAGCTGGTTAATTCAGATAAAATTTTCTACCCTTCAGAGACTTCAGTCAGGTCCCACATGTGGGAGGAACAGAAGAAGATCAACTCGGTTAAAAATGTCACCCAAACTTTAAGCTATCAATTAAACATAAGCTCAATTAAAAAGTTTATCATTTTTTTTTCTTTAATTCTAAACATTGATTGAGTAAATAGAGATACAATTTATGGTTTAGCAATAGGTATGAGAGAACACTGATCCAAGATGTTACTGGCATTTCATTTTCTAACACATTTGAGCCTATCTTGCTATTGATTAGTTTTCACTAAGTCTTTCAAAAGCTCACATCTTTGCTCTGGCTGTTTTGCTACACATTCCTCCTCCTTTTTCACCTCTACTTTATTTCTTCCATAGTACCAGTGTGATATGCTATCCTATCCCATCTTTTGCTTTTTGCATTTCTCATCAGTAGAAAAACAAACTACACTGCTACGTCCTTTCATGCTTGGAGCTTTAGCAGTACAGAAGTGATGCTCTGCCTCCTTGCAGAACTGCAACCTGTCAATGGGTTTCCCTTTATTTATTCATTAATTTTGAAGCACCTTTACAGTCTTCCAAGTGGCAATAATTTTAAGTGTAGTTCTTGGTAAGCAAGTATTTGTCTCTAAAATAAGCTCTGTTAAGAGGACATTCCTCACCTACTAAGCATTTTAAATATTCTCCTAGCATTTTTATATCTAAAATATTAGTTTGGTTTTTAGTCTGAGATTTCAACATAAGATGTTTTCCCAGATTTAAATTCCCTCAGAATAAGTCAGGACCCTACTGATGTTTAACTTTCACAGATTTCTGCCAAAGACAAGAGATAATTAAGAGGCATTGTAGAAAAAGCAGTTCACAGCAAATTTGTTATTAGAGGGACTGCATTTCATCAAATATCGTGAATTTTATGGATATTAGTGTACTGTAAGAGTTTTTTCTCACCACTGGTACCTTACATTACTATATGAGAAGAATGGCAAAATAGAGGTATTTGTTACTTGTAAAAGGACTAAGGTTATATTGCTTGCCTCTTCTTTTTAGTGTCATGAAAAGTACATTTCTTAGGTTCTCTAAGACTAGTACAGACAGAACAAACATACATGAAAATCCCACCTCAGCACTGGAAAATGCTATCTGTTTTCTCTAGGAACCACCCTGTCATACAAAGCACATGATATTGAATACGTCTAATAGAACCATTGTGGTTGTTTGGATTCTATTAAGCAGATTCAAAGTAAATTTCTCCCTTGTAATATTTTTGCATCTGACGCTAATCACTAGGCTGGAGTTTTTAACACTGATACTGAAAGATCCTCCTGAACCTTATTTCTTTCTTCCCTTTTCCTTTCAACAGATCAGCATGCAAAGCTTCTCTCTCTCTTTCTGAATATATAAATACATATCTACATATATATTGTTTATACAATTAATTACCTCCACGATACATATGTCTTCCCAACAGATTCATTATGGTTTAGCCTTTGATTGCTAATTTCTTTCTACTATTTGATATTTACTGTGCTTTAGACACAGATGTTTTCCTGTTGGGATACCTTAGGAACAGGTGGGAAGAGGAACACGAAAAAAAGAGCAGTTAAGTGAAAACTTTGAGTTACGGAAAGAATGGGAGATTGTATTTTTTCTAATTCTGCTGGGTTCAATAGAAAAAAAAACCAACTCGTAGAAGTCGTAATTAAAAGAAAACTTTTATTGTGCTTTTTGAAATAACATTACATTATCAGAATAAAATGTGCAAAATTACATGTATCATGATCATGAGTTCCATGCTATTTCCTTTTTTTTAAAAAAAAGGAGTCAGCTATGAGACATACTTGCAGCAGTCCTTATAGGATTGCCCAACAAATAGAACTTCCCTTGGAACATGCAAGATCCTCTGATATAAAAATTGCCTTGGGTTTCATCTTTTTTCCAAACTAGCTAAAACCATTGACCCCCAAAATTCATAGGTAAAAACATGAAGTTAACTTGAAAGATAATTCATTGGGTTTGACTGTTTCTTCACTGACCTGAGATGTTCCTCTGAAAGCTTCATTCTCACTGAAATTCTTACAGTACCTCCTTGCAGAGATAAATTTTGACAAGTAGATGTGATTGTAAATTGGAAGAACATCACATACTTGCTTCAGGATCCAGAACTGGCTTTTCTTCTTCTCTGCAAGTTGAATTTTTATGTCCTTTTCTCATCAGTTCAAGTCCATTGTGGCAGGCAGGGCATGTTCTCCTTTGTGTACATCCTCTAAGTATCTATGTGTAATACCTTCTTGTCTCAAAAAGATTGAAGTAACAGACACCTCTGCTTGAGATAAACTTGGTGGATGCTGATCAGGGATAATAACTTGAGAAACAGAAGCTTCTGCTTCAAGGCTGTCTCTGTTTTACCGAACTTTACAAAGAACAGTTGTTGCCTCATGTTTTCTTTCGAACTGCTCAAGCAGCCTTAATGTCCAGCAACTCTAGTGACAGCATGCGACTGTAGCTTACAGGAGAATGTTTGCTGACAGACACAGAATCGGCAGATGAAGAGTCCTGTAAATTAAAACAAATAACATTTTTTTTAGACAGTAAAATCCCACAGCTTCACTATTTTTTATTTTTTTTTATTTAGTATTTACAAAGTTATATAAAAGATGCTGCTTGCTGGATACAGACAGAACTTACTTCTGAAGCCAGGAGAAGTCTTCACCAGAAAGGAGCAGGATCGTGCGCTCTGCCTGCCTACTTCAGAGAACACAGAAGGACAAAGAGCATCTCCAAGGTAGATGCTGAAGATGGACTTAAAGCTGGTGACTAATAACTACCCTTTAAAGAGCTTTCAAGCAGCACCAGAGATGTGTAGTAAAGGCTCATTACCCTATTCTTCCAGAAGATATAAACCCAAAATGATTGACTTATAGCCAACCACTTGGAACAGACCTTTACCCTATACTCTGAATTTTATATATTTTATTCATATTTACAATTTATAATGCATATAGCAGATGGTCACTGAAACAATTTCTTCTTAATGCTTTTTTGCATAAAATACAATTTACCTCTCCCTTTGTGTCTTCTAGGGATAGTGAATGAGAAGCCTTGGCCTAATACCTGAATAGTAACTCAAGTAGTATTTTTAAGACAGAAAAGTAACACCACCCATTAGAAATAGGTAATAGAACTAGTAGCAACAGCAAAGTCATACTGCTGGATGGATTGTCACAAAAATAGTACATTTTCCTTTGCCCCAGACCTGTCTAGGCTCAGTTTTCAAGATATAACAATTATTTTCTTGTTCAAAAGACCCTCAGGTCTTCTAGGAACAAAATTATATACTACTTTTTTGATGAAACAATATGCTACAAGTTCCCTTCAACATTTCTTTGGATAGCAAAGTTTCCTAAACATGTTTATATTCCCATGTCCTTTTGTACTAGTCAAGTTGTTGATGCCAATTGAACTTATTATCACTGAATGGCCCTATTGCCCCTATTGAAGTACTTCAAATCAAGAGAGGTTATGTTTGATTTATGTAGGCAAATTTAGATGGCCTGCTGTAGCCTTCAGAGTAGCCTCCAGGACCTACAAGGCTGCTAAGTTCAAGGTAGCAGTGACTCACTACTTAAAACTCAGTATACAGATTCTGATTTGCTAATGTGAATAAAAGTGGGCATGGTATCAAATATACAGTCCTATCAGTGATGCAGGTTATCACTTGCATCAGGGAAATGTACCTGGGGCAAGTAAGAATGTTGACATGTTCTCTCATGCAAAGTCCTTATACCTTATATGTTCTGAATTAACTAGTTAACTTCAGCAAAAACACTGCTTCTTGATCCTCTTTAGCACATGTTGAATTCTTACTTTAAGCTGAGTAGAAAAATGTTGACGTAAGAATATGGTAGAGCAGCAGGGATTTCATGCATGGATCTTGAAAACAAAAATCAAAACTGTTCTGTTCTCCTTCTCCCTCCATCTTATTTTTAAATATAATGTGGATGGCATACATTCATGATAAAGTAATATTAACTCAGCAGTCTGTGAGTGAAGTTAGAACAATAAATTATAGTAACATGGCTTGAAATCAACCTCATAAGAAATCAAAGGAAGCGCTTACTCTCACAGTCACACAAGATAGAAACAACAATGAAAAGAAGGCTAATATTTACCTAGAATATAAAAGTAGGTGGTTAAAAACCGCTGTGAAATAGTCCTAAAAAGACTAATAATAACACTTCTAAGATTCTGACATGCAATGTTTAATCATCCTGTATGAAAATTCAGAGGTACTTTAGCTAAAATATGTATGAAAATGCACTTTTAAATTGAGTCATTTATCAGTACATAGGCACAACACATCACAGGCCCCATAATTTTTTAATTTATCTACCTGGCTCATTCACATAAAAAGTATCTGGCTTCTTTTAAATGTTATGGTACAAAGGAATTGGCAAATGTTAGTTTCATCAAAGACTTTCACAACTGTAATATACTTTGTTAAAACTGTATGAGCTGTCTGTAAATAAAATATTCTCCTTCAAGTCAGGCTTAATGTTAAAAGTCAAGATTGCAAATTTAGTTGAGCAATACATACTATGTTGAGTTCTGGGCCATGCAAGCTCAAGTAGGCTGTCCAAAGACCAGAGTTCAGTGAAGTGTAGCAAAATAGTAAGACCTAAGATCAGAAACTGAGAGCTAATTTATTCTGACAAAGAGTTCAGGAAATAGTCGCAACAGCCTACTTGAGCAGCAGTTACATAAATGAGACACTTGCCCCAAGTATATAGCAAGTGTGGAGGAAAAGAAGGATTTTTGAGTTGAGAGAGGGGTTTTGGAACTGCAGGCAGATTCTGAGGCCCACTGGCAGGTAGTAAATTAGTTCCATGAGAAAGACCAACAAGCTAGCAAACCCAAAGGAAGATAAGAAGGTTTTGGGTCAGCCTGCCCATGAGAGAAATGTTAAGAGGTAAGTTTTCTCACGGCAAAAGTGAACATTTGTCCAGAAAGTGTCATCCAATTAAAAGCTGTAATGAGGTTTATGAACACTGTGATTCGTGATTCAACCTATAAGACAGGGTTATGAGTGGCATTTAAGTATATATATTGTGTAATTAGAAGTTAGAGGGAGCTTTTATTTTTACCTATTTTTTTCCTTTCTTCATGGAGTGATTTAATAAACTATATTTTGTGTGTGACACCTGCGAACTGTGCCTCTTGTCTCTGGCCGCCATGATTTACTGCCTACTCTCACAACCAAGTGATATTAGAAAGCACAACAGCCACTTGCACTTTCAAATCACACTTTAGGAAGACCTTTCTCACTTAGTAGTGTACAACTGGAGCAACCAAGCAAGAAACATTGTGAAATCTCAAGCTTTGCATGACTCAAGTGAAGAAAAAACACAAGGATGTGGTGCAGTGTTTGAAAGTGTTGCTTTGATGGGAGAGGGAGACTAAAGGACTCATAGAGGTGTCATCCAACCAGCATTTGTATGGTTATATGAGGTAAGCTCATTCCATTTGTTTATTATTGGACGTCCATTGCATATGTCTAAACCTATAAAAAACCAGGAAATAAATATTTAGTGGCTTTTGTGTTTTTTTTTTTAGTGTTCAATTCAGACAACAGCACAAACTATTAAGGTTAAGGCAAAATGTGAAAACCCTTACAGATTCACAAACCTGAAACAATAGGAATATGGACATTTCCTAACTCTGTATAATTTATTAAAGTGTCAACTGTTTAAATATCTATGCACTATTCTTTTTTTAATACTAGCCAGCCAAAGAAACTTCAGATCCTTACTGTAGAGGATTGATGGCAGACTGCATTCAAAAGGAAAAAGAAATCTTGTATATCTGAAATACAATTCGATAAAAATAATCTGATTTCATTATGATAAATATTTTGTCAATCTTGAGAAGAGTTTTTTTAATCTATATTTTAATTAATAATACCTAAGAAAGTAATTGTATTGTTGAAAGTTTCTCCTTGTTAAATAATTTGGATCTATTAAGACAAGAAGCCTATGCCCCTTGCTGGATAAACTTCCTCTTAAAATAGAGAGATATTTGAAAAAGGTATTCATACATTTATATTCGTACTTTACGTCCATATTGCAATAATTTTGCTTCTGTTTCCTCTTTGTATGATTGAACTAAATAGGGCCTTAGCTGTAAGTTTTTAATTATTAAATTGAATGATAAGCATTAATTTCATATTCTGAAAAGTCAGTTCTTTGTTTTTCAAGAAAAAAATCCAACACATGGACTTGAGCCTGAATTTTTTAGCAGATAAAAAGGCTGTATTTCTGAAAAAATTGGTAGAAAATTATTCAAGAAAAATGTTCTTGCAACTTTGACACAACATGCATATTATTTCAGTCATGTATATTTAATTGATATGTATTTCTGTAGCTTTGAATTTGTGCAATATTTCACCTGATTTTCTTTTCACTTAAAGGGTTATAAGGGAGCAGCAAACTTATTGATTAATTGTGCTACAGGGCATTAACTTGGTTCAAGCTACAAATTGATGTGAAACGTTGGTGAATATGAAACATTTCATTGTCTTTATTAATCAATATTTTAATTTTGCCACTGTAGCAATTAAACTCCTTTTTTAATTTAGAAATTGATTTAGAATTTTTAAGTGTAGCAGTTTGGTGTCATACAATATAAAGAGCACTAGGGAGAATACAAATCAAGTTGTGACAATTGAAAGGAAGAAGGTATTATTCTGACACTCAAGGAAAAAGAAAGGAATTCCTTGAAAGGGATGAGAAAAAAAAGTCATTTTATCAAGCACCTTGAAAAGATACTTGCAGCTGAACCAAACTGAAGAATCACAGAGCCATAAAATGGCTGCGGTCAAAAGGGAGTTTGGAGGTCATCTGGTCCAACTCTCCTTCTCAAGATCAGCCACCTAGACAGAGTTGCCCAGAATCATGTTCAGCTGGCTTTTGAATACCTCCAAGGATAAACTGCACAACCTCCCTGGGTAGTCTATGCCAGTGCTCAGTCACACCCACAGTGAAAAATTGTTTTCTGATGTTCAGAGAGAATCTCCTGTGTTTCAATTTGTGCCCATTGCCTTCAGTCCTGCCACTCGGCACCACTGAAAAAAGCCTGGTTCCATGCTCTTTGCACCCTCCTTGCAAGTATTTACATATATTAACATCCTCCCGAGCCTTCTCTTCCCAGACTGAACACTGCCATCTCTTTCAGCCTTTCCTCATGGGAGATATGCTCTAGTCCTTAATCACCTTAGTGATTTTTTATTGGAGTCTATCTCTTTCTTGTAGAGGGTGCCCAGAATTGCACACAACACTGCAGGTGTGGCCTCACCGCAGCTGAGCAGAGTGGAAAGATCACGTCCCTTGACCTGCTGGCAATACTTTGTCTAAAGCAGCCTAGGACACCATTAGCCTTCCTTGCAGAAAGGGCATTTTGCCAGCTCATGTTCAACTTGGTGTCCCAGGGGATCCCTAAGTCCTTTTCTGCGAAACTGAAGACTTTAAATCAAAGGACCATATAAAGTTTAGTTACTGTTTTCCAGTCATTTTTTATTTTGTTTTTTTCAGCAAATTGTGAAGGACTTGTTATCAAGGTGTCATGTATCTTCATGAAGATAGACTAGCATTTTGAGGGACTCTGCATGACTCTATGTGAAGTTGTGCACTTGGTAGCTTTAATAGCACTATTATTCTTTAAAGCTCTAATATAATTGTTCAGTTACATTTCTCTCTGCTAAGATGAGAGCCAATATCCCTCTCATTTTTTCCTATCAGTTAAAGGGCAAATGATAACTAATTTTCCATCTCATCAGTTACTCACAAAATACATTTCTTTTATAAAATTCAGCAAAACAAAGGAGTCTATTCACACTTCATGTTTCCTGAGATATAGAGAGACCCTAAAAATGGAGCATACACTTGATTTCCTACAATTTGTACAGAATAATAATAATAAGAAGAAACACACTTAGTAACGTGAAGAATCAAAATGTGAGAAAAGAGGTGGATTTGAATAATCCTCCCAATCTGACAGTTTCCTCTTCTTTTATTCTGAAAGAAGCTTAACTGGTTGTGCATCATCTTTGGTCTCCTGTTGTGCTTCTTGCTCGTTTCGTCACATTTCTTTTTTTAGGTTTGCTTATTTTATATTTTCTTTAGCAGGCTAGAAACTCATCTCTCAACCACCTAAACCCTGCAGACCTCCCCCAATTTACTCCCTTTCAAGTCCCCAGAACCCACAATACATTTTATCCCACAACAAAACAAGAACAAAATGTTACTGGTCTGTGTTTTTACAGCCAATTTGCTATAATCACTTTCCTTTGTATTATGTAACAGAAAGTACAGTACATCATCTTCAAGAACAGGGAGGCTTCATTTCAAGTATTTTTAATAGATTTCTGTTTGTGCTCACTTTCCAACTTCTTTTCTTCAACTCCCCTGCTATCTTTCTCACACAACAAGGGGTTGGTTTAACAATAAGCACTGAATTTTTTACCCTTGTGGTCAACATCAGTTGCAGCAATGAATTGTCGAGTCTGGATGGGTAAGATTTGTTACATTTGTTAGAGACGAAAAAAATATATGTAACCTGACACACAACATGCAATATATAAAATACAGAAGTTACTTTAAGCTTGTATATTTCATTTTTCACTTAATTATATGCTAAAATTTTATTGTTTTTATCTCTCTTGATAATGCTGACAATTTCACATTTATAAAAAATTGATAAAATATTGAGTAAATGGGAAAAAAATAATATGTGTATACTGCCCCGCCATTTGAGTAATATTGAAAAATGTAAACATAGTCCTCAAGAGGAAAAAGGTTTCATAATTTACAGAAGTATATGTGAAAGCTTTTGGAGAGAAGCAGGCTTCACATGGCCTGCTTTCTTGGAGAAATAGTTTTTTTCTTCCTCTGAAGAAATTTTATCTTTCCCTTGCACTTTCATTGCAATGGGATTGTTGAGTGAATTTTCACCTCCTCTCATCTTTGTTTCTTGCATAGGTTAAGTGATCAATTATCACCAATCAAAAAACCTAACTATTTTCTGATTTTAGGCCTCAATTGCTTTATTCTTCGCAACTTCTTCATCATTGTCAACTCATTTTTTTAACTAGTAAGGCTACAAGGGAGATAATTGATTTAGAGAAAACCCACCCCAGAAGTTTAACTTTGAAGGCAAACTTAGGCAAATCTCTAAGAGAGGTTTGCTGTTTGGTTTTAGTTGTTTTGGTTTGTTTTTTGTTTATTTGTTTGTTTGTTTATTTAAAGGCAAGTTTTACAGCTTCTCTCCTTTATAGCATTCCAATGAACTAAAGAAATACTGATTCTTATAATACAGGACTTAGGAAAGGGCAGGGAGTTTTTATTTATGAGGTTGCTAGTATCACATTTATTAGTGGATGTAAATGTTGAATAATGCTTGAATTACAGCGAGCACATGCAGCTGGGAAATTAGAAACTGCCTTTAAAAGGCTGAACTGACAGGCACCAACTAGATTGTGCCTGGGCTTAATTTTTATCACAAATGTGATGATATTTGAAAAAATGAAGCTTGTTCTTATTACTCCAGTATTTTTACTGCTTCTATTTCTGATTCTTTCAGCCCTCCTCATGCCTACAATGTCAACCAACAGTGGGTAAAACTGGAGATGGATACTAAAAGTGGATTTTCTTTGTCAAGTAAAGTTGGTAAATGACTTACTAAACACATTCAGAAGAAGACTGAACAATATGTATCCCCACGGAAGACAGAATACTGCTTTGATTGGAACAGTAAGTTTATCCAACATACATTACTGAAAGCACTCTTCAATGCGTAATAAACCACAAGTGAAAAGCATGCAGAATTTTATATGCCATGGCAACTAGTGTTTACCATTGTAAAAGTGAAAGAAAAGAAACAGATAAAATAATTTAAAACTACAGATCTGACATAGGGTTAAGAAAATTTAAAAATAAATAATTTAACATGTAGTTCTTCTACCTGACAGCCACACATTACTCCAGCCACAAGTACCATGAAGCATGACAATTGCCTTAAATTCTACTCCTTTTGTGTCAGTTCTCCAGTATCCCATTTTTCAAGCTTCTTCATTTGCAATGTAGCACATGCAGATCACTATTTTAAACTTCCACTGGCAGCCTGAATTTGGGACATAGGAGGAAAGACATTTGAGAGATTAGTTTTAAAATTTGGTATACCAAGTGCTGAAAATTTGAGTTTCTATAAGGAGAAATTGATATTTGGGTTACCAGAAGATGTTAGCAGTGGGTAGAAAATAGATACGATGGTCATTTGGAGTGATGTACATTTCACTGAACCCAAGTTACCTGCAAATTAGGCCTGTACATTAGAAAGGGATGTGTTACCCCTTCTAAGTGTCTGCTCCTTTGAAATGACCATTTCAGGAGAACCTTGCCCACTACACTGTAATTTTCCAAAGTTAGGCAACATAGGTCCTATATTAGTTTGCTCTTCACTGGTTTTCTTAGCTTTCCAGAAATTGCATTATGTATGCATCTACAGTAACTTTTCTGTGTCAAGCACTGTTGGGTCTTGGTCTAGTCTAGATTTTTTTTTTTAATTTGGAAAAATGGTGTCAATTTGCACTTGAAGCTGCTTATATGCAGCTCCAGTAAAGCCAGATTTTCCCCTTCTGAAGGCAAATAATATATTTTCAAAAAGTGCTAATTGCTGTAAGAGTGTCATTGAAAATATGACAGTCTATATTTATACTCAAATGCCGTGTTTACAGTTTGACGACTTTTTAATTTATATTCTTAGAACTAAGAGCATCCTCCCTTTTCCCTCCTCCCCCATATACACTTGCCCAGAACTAATAAGAAATGAATCAGCTTACTAAAATGCAATATACATTTCTGCACACTTTATATCCCATTCTTTCAACTGATGCAAAGACAAGGCTAAATGTCTTTAGAGTATGTAGCTTTAATATACAATCATCTAGAAGAGGTTTACTGCAGATGCTACAGAAAGTGACTGTCAAATTTACTAGATACTAAACATCTGATAGTTTTCACCTCTGTGCTTCACTTGTGCATTGCTCTGGTCTAGAAATTTATGACCAAAGGCTGTTGTGGTTCCAGAATGGGACTGGTGTAATACTGGTATATGTACATACTCCATTGAACTGAGTCCTGCTCTCAGAGATTAAATGGAGCATGTAGGAAAAACAAAGGTTTTATATTATTGCTCTTGGCACTTGATATAATAAGATTCAATATGGCAAGCCTGCAGCATTGGAAAGGGTTCATGAGTTAGAACAGGTATAGGAACAGCAAAAACTGAGCAATATTGCATTATGGCTATTCTTACATGATATAACATGTATATCATTATTATAATTATCTCAAAACAGTGCTGTGTAACTAGCACGTATTTAGGGTTAAAATCAGCACCAGTGCTTATGTAAGTTTGTTGCTGGTCTATATTGGTGGTATCATAACTTAAATCTGCAACCTGCACAGACTGACTAAATCCTGACAAAGTGTCTTCTCAGACTGAACATTCTCTAGTAATGTACTCATTACATATAATGTATATTCAGCCTTTTACATGTATATAGAAACTGGTTGCAAGGAACTGATTGATTAACTATTTATGCCAGAAATGGTTGAAAGAATGATGAAAAGGGAAATGACATAAGACTTCCTGCTAGGTGGCCTCCTCTTCCTGGAATATCATGAACAAGCCTGGACTAAGTGGTCCTTCATAAAAAATAATGTGGCCCAAAGTGAGAGTTTGGAGAAACCCCTGATACTCTTTTTGAGTTATGGTCATAGCAGCTAAACTTGGAGAACCAGCCTCCAATATTAAAAACATAGGCTGGATAATGAACAGTTGAGGACTGTTCATCACCTCATTAGGATGGCAGCACTTCAACAAGAGGTTGTCCAAAGTTAATTTAAGTTGGGATACAAGTAAAATTTCAACAAAAATCAGTCAGAAAAGCAGTCACATGACGTGAAAAACCAGTCTGGCTTGGATACTAACACTGCATAATTTCATACAATATGCTATTGAATGCTGACTTGGGTCTAACCTCTGTGTAACAACATGGGCAACAGACTGAGACGAGCTGACTATAGGCATAGACATCCATAATTCCTGCCAGACCTCTGGAAAGCTAAGAGTGTGTGTTAGAGGTCATTCTTAACCAACAAGAACACGGGGTTCTCACCTCCCCATTACCCACAGTAAATTGCAAGACTATTTCTCCCACTCAACTGCACCTTTTAGCTGATTATCTTTCCCTCTCACAGGAATACCTGTAATATTCTCACAGGAATATCAGAGACAGAAATAGACTCTTGTAGATTATAAAAGCATACTTAAGAGCTGTTTATGTAGTGCATACATAAATGGAGCAAAGATTACCATACTTATATCAAAGTGTTATTTTTGCTCCATTACTTTAAAGTTTATGGCCAATGTGTAAAGAAAATGAAAGCAATTCTGCATGCTGCTCTCATCTTGCTCAAGCAAAACTCCAAATTAGTTCAAAGGGACTTTGTGAAGTAGCACAATGACCTAAATTCTTCACTTCTGTACTCTCTCTATTCACACACTGTTGCATAGTAAAAAGTTCCTGTAACATCAGAATTCACCATGGACAAAGCAAAGTACTACAAAATTTACAAAGCTACCACTGGTGTGATGCTCTTACTCTACAATCTCATGAATAGTGATGTAGGAAATGAAGGGTAACATTCATGCTTTTCTGATAGATTTATTTTTCCCATCGCTTCTAAGTTTTATTTACTAACTTTTTTTCTCACCATAAGTGCTGTGACAATTAAGGTGCACAGAAAAAAAAAAGTATGTCCAAAAAGAAATTCCTACCCAAAAAAAAAAAAAAAAGGGTGGTACTAGAAGACAGGCATTTCAAGACATTTGTGAGGAAAGGTTAAGTCTTCGGAGCACCGACAAAATAGTTCCTCTGTTGTCCATAAAACTGACAGCCTACAGTAATGGTAGTGACTTTCTCATCACATTATGGGTGGAAGTCAGTGAAGTGAGAAAAAGTGTTACAGCTCTCCTACCTCAAACAGACTTAACCAAGTCAACTACTATATTACTCCTTCACTATTAAAAGTCAGAATCTTCATACAATGAACAGTGAACACATGAATCATTCAACAGCTATATATTTTTTTTACTTTTGAGTTGTTTCATTAATTTTCCTGGGCTGCTGCCCCAGATTCACAATATCCAGTCACCAGTGTTCAGACTATTCCGAAGGAACAGCAGTAACAGAGACAGCATAATCTAAAGCCTTGTCTTCAGGAGTGGAATTGAGGTAATAACATGAAAGTAATTTTAACTGTCCTGTAACCTTCCTTTTTAGCACTGAATGAATATGAAAACAATAATTCACTTATTATGATTGAGATTTCACTTTTACATTAGTTTATGTAAGACTTTTTTTTTTTTTTAATAGACAAAGAGGTGTCTTTTGGATTGCTAATTATGAACAGGATAGAAAAATGTGTGCGGAATAATGCAAAGGCATTAATGATATTAATGTCGACATTTTTTTTAAATACCCATGAAAGCACTAAAAACCCGACAACTCATTGAGGCACGGCTCTCATCTGAACACAGGAGACACTTAGACTCCAAAAAGTCTACCAACATATTTTCCAGAAGGATGTGCAAATGCTGGGATCATGTATAACCATACAAAATCACAATATAAAATGCTTGTCAGTAAGTGTAGCTGAAGAAAGTTCTGTGCAGTGTACAAATTTAATTAATTGGCTCTCAAAAAGGGTTTGAATTAATTTCACACTCTGCCTCTTATATTTGTACATATGCTTTTCAGTCACTATCTCCCAATGTGAGTTCCTTAAGAAACCCAGTCTGGAGACATTTGTAGAACATTCCACGCAGAAAAAACCCAAAAATAAAAATAAAAAAAATTTGAAGACTACTCCTCATACTGGGGAGGGAAGAAAGTGAAATGTCTCTGAAAGTTAGTATCATTCAGAACAAGCTTTTTCACACAGCAACCAGGCGTTCTCAAAGTACCAAACTGTTTAAACCAAAATTCTCTCTGACAATACTTGCTGTCTTTTCCCAGTTCTTAAATGTGTTGTTAGCTAAAAGCTTGATCCTGACACAACAAGGTACAGTTCATGATCGGGTAAATGGAATGTTAAACATATTCTCAGTTAATTGCTGTAAAATTACTGATGCTGCAACAGCATGACATGTGAAAAATAAAAGAATAAAAAAAAAATCACAGTCTGGTCATTTGAATGGGCAAGTTCATTTCCTCGTGCATTGTTGTTACTGCAAAATCACTATCACCTACAGAGTACAGAAAGACTTTAAACAGATGTTCTGATTCATCTAGAAGAAACAAACTCAATACTGGAGTTAAAATGACACCAGACTATCTCTTCTAAAGCTGTAAAAATTGGAAAATATGAAAAAAAAAATTCCAATTTCTTATTAGAATTTTTTTTCTCATTCCATTGCACTGGGCAATTTGGAAAATTATGTCTCTCTTCTCCCCAGATATTGTTGTGTATTCTTACACATAATAGCTTTCTCTCCTTGACATTCTTATGTAAAATGGTACTGAGCATGAAATTAATCAAATGCCAATCTGATACAAAAATCAGAGAAAAATTCAATATTTTCTATCTGGTAAAACTCAAACCTTCTCAACTCATCCCATGCCCCAAAGAATGACCTGCTTTCTTAATGGGTTTTTTTGGGACATTTTTTTTTTCTTTCCATTTGTTTGATATTAAAATTCTTGAGGCCTTTCATTGAGACTCTTGAGCCACAGCCCTAATCTCACACTTTCTGGGCAGGGGCTACTCCTGTCCATATTAATATTGGATGGAACAATATCATTATTGATTTCTTCTACTTACAATAGCTTTAAAGTTCTGTGATAGTTGCACTGTGGTATTATCTTTAATTTTTACTACCTTCGCCCAAACAAGTCCTGGAGTTGTGTATTACAATGAGCATGTTCACTGAGCATGCACTGATAAACAATTATGTTATAGCCATGCTCGGAAGGCTTGAGATAAAGCCCTTGAGAGTTCTCAGCACACTGTAGTCAATTAAATACACAGAAACTACAGTTTCCTTTCCTGCTGTATTTGGTGTATATTTGGTATCAGAGATGGTACTCAAGGTAGTTTTTCTTCAATTTTTGATTCCCCTGAACAAAGAAAAGAGACAGAGCAAGAAAGCTGAAGTGGGTAGAGAGGCAAGCAATGTTAATGGGTTGAGGGTGACAGGAAATAATTCAAAACATACAAAACAGTACCAAAGCAACATGGAGGGAGGCTATGAGGTCTGAACTACTCATGTCTCTTGACACCCAGCTGGTTTCACTGCAGTTCTGAGGATTTTTGACATGTATTGGCTCCGGGTCTGCCAAGTCTTCCAGCCGTCCTGTCATGTTTAGTGAGAGCACTCATGTGTGCAAGGTTTTGCACAAACAGATCCAGGCAATAAAAGACGATATAGAAGAAATGTGTCATGAAGTAGCACATCCTAGCAGGGCCAATCTTGACTTAAGTCATATTTTAACTTTCTTCAGTGTACAACTTAAACTAATATTTCTCTCTCTCAGCTGCACCTGATGTGTTTTCCCCAGCTTTCCACTCAACACATGAATACAGAAAAAGGGGCAGCTCTAAATCTGTATTATGACACTTCTTTTAATAGTTGTTTATAAAAGAATAAAACCAGATGGATATAAAGGTGTGTTGGATAGGAGCTGCCAGTCCAGCTTAGCATCTCCTCAGTGAGCCATGTGTTACTGTATTACTTGTAAAGAATAGAAGTAAAATTATAAGACATTCAGTCATAGCTTTAAAATGTTTTATTTTGAAAAATTAGTGCTACATGTCAGTTTTCATTCAGCAAAACCACACCTGTTTAAACACTGAACATTCTATAAATATTGATGTTTATTTATTTTACTGAATCACTGATTTTTTTTTTGTAAAGCTATTTGTATGAGAGATATAAAAGAGCTAACAACATGCTTATATCTTTGGGGCTTTTTCTCCCAAGAGAAACAAAATATAACCCTAAATTTAAATGAGCATTTTATATTTGAGATTCTGCAATCTGAGAAATCCACAAAAGTTCTATTTCCTTGAATAGGGACTGAAAAACATGGAAAAAAATCAGATGAAATCCTCAAATCATGGTCTTTCATTTTGACTTACTATTCAGTTTATCCTTTTTTTTTTCATTTTCAAGAATATTCCACATAATTTCCATGGCAATTATCAAAGACAGAAAATGTTCATAAAAGCTATTTAGTTTGTACTAAAATAAATATATTTGGGTTTTGCAACTGAAGCAGTTTCTTTTTAAAACAAAATCTACTGATGTTGGCCTATTAGGAAGAAAATATAGTTCAGCATTTATCATTTACAAGACTTATGTTTGTGCATTTCACATAATAACAAATTGCTTGCTTGCTTGTAATTTAAATTTGACCTCTTTAAGAAGCCTGTATACTTTTTTTTGTAATAGAGTTCAAACAATATCACCATGCACAATCTTTTCTCTGCTTAGCAGTCTCTGAACAAAGCTGAATTCCCAACCAATTTTCCAAAGTTTATGTGCCTAATGATTTCACAACCTTGTATTCTCTTTGAAGAAAATAAAGTTGACTAGACAGCACTTTGGTGCATCACAAGACTGAAATAGTTGTAATCAGGAAGAAACACAACTGTGACATAGCACACACAGACAATTTATATATATATATTTTTTTTTACTGTGTCAGATATGAATAGAAAATGAAAATCTATCACTCTTAAAAAAAAAAAAACCAAAACAGAAAAGAGGGGAGGGACGATTATATCAAAAGATTCCAAAGGTTTCAAGTTTGCATAGAAAATACTATTTGTTATAGAAAAAGTAGTCTATTTAGCCATTTCTGACCAGCTTTAGTACAGCCAGAAACATACACACAGATCACTAGTCAACAGGTCACCACAGCTACTTATAAAGATGTACAACATATGCACATATATAATTACATATTCCTGGTGAGAGGGTATTTAGACTATTATTATCAGAGGATCTGAGCTGATTTTGGGCATAGAGAAAATTAAATACTTGCTCAGGCTAGGAAATACTCATCACACAGATATATCTTACTTTACTTATATATACCTAATCTTGTCTGTATAAAAGCACATGCATGTACAGAGATGTAACCTCTTATACACATACATAGAAAGATCTCTGGGTGTTGATGAGCCACGTTGCCACAGTTAAACCTCTAATACTGTAATTTAGTGACCAAGTACTAATAGTTTTGTCACCAAGGGGTAATTGTTTTAAACTAGAAGAAGGTAGATAAGACTAGATCTAAAGAAGAAATTTTAATGTTGAAGGGGGTGAACACTGAAACAGGTTGCCCAGAGAAGTGGTGCCCCACCACTGGAAACATTCAAGGTAAGGTTGGGCAGGACTCTGGGCAACCTGATCTAGTCAAAAATGCCCCTGCTCATTGCAGGGTGGGCTGGAAGTAAATGACTTTTAAAGGTCCTATCCAACCCAAATAGTTCTGATTCTATGATCACTTTGTGAGGATAGGCTAAATTGTCCACTGTTGGTATAAAAGACCTATCAGGCCCACTCATTGCAATCCAGGTGGGTAGGAAAGAGGCAATCAAGTCTGCAGCCAAAAGGAGCTTTTTAATTTCCCCCATCCCCTATCTACCCAAATTGCATGTTGAAATTAAACATGATTGGGTTGAACAACAAATGTCCTAACAGTAGGTTAGTCAAACTGGCTAAGATTAATCAAATGCCAAATAACTAGTAAGCATTCCAGAAAAATTCATTCCCCCATAATAAAAATAAACAAACAAATAAAAATATAATAATATATTAACAAAAAGTTAAAATCACTAGAGCTAGCAGTATTTTATATATATCTGTTAGAAGTGTCAAATGAAATCTAAAATCAAATCTAATTTAAACATACCTTTATTGTGCAATAATTCACTCACAAAAGTTAGTCTTGATGCCTAATTGTGCACTTACTATAAAGTTAGAACCAAAAAATGTCTAAAATTGAATTATATTAAGGGTTCACAGTTATGTGTTCTGTTAAATTTTTAAAATTCGTTGTTTCTAAACAAAAATGAGGAAAGAACAGACTGAGATGTGATTTAGTGACACCAAATATTATTAAAGAAATAAATGAAATGTGAAGACTATGAGAAAGCAGAGGTCAATTCAGTAAGTCAAATACTTTTTTTCCCCCCTCTGTTTTTTGTGTTTGTTTTTTGGTTGGTTGGTTGGGTTTTTTGTTCATTTAGTTGGTTTTTCATTTTATTTGGTTTTGTTGTTGTTGTTGTTTTGGGGGTTTTTTTGTTTGTTTGTACGTTTTTTGTTTTTTTTTAAATAGGGATTAATGATTCAGGCTTCATTCTTACTTGTATAGCATTTTGTTTTATGGTTTAAAATCAGCATTTCATTGGCTAGCACAATCCCAATGCTTACATAAAACAGATCAAGAAACTATTTTATTCTGAATGTAGGAAAAGCATCAATGTCAACAAATTCCTGCTTTTTTTCCTGACTGTTCTCCAGATGACTTTGCAATCCTGAATTATTTACATCTTGACAAAGGCTGTGATATAATTCCAGAAATTTTACAAGAGGATCTCTCCAAAATTTTCCACCTCAGTCAACAAGACATATGATATTCCCTGAGCATAAGCGCTTTCCTGCCAAAAAATAAAATACGTTTCTGCTTATTGCCAACCCACCCGACTTTACTAAGTAAATTCTTTGCCAAGTTCATCAGCCTTTCCACCCTCAACCCTAAATCCATTCATTCTTGATCAATTTATTATGCATTCTTTTACCCACCAATTCATAAAACACCATTGGATGGACCTAAAATACACTAAAGTGGTACTTCTCAGGAATGGGGCAGTGGGCATTAATTATATGAATGTTGATCTTCTTATTTGAAGTATGCACTATACATTCAGAGAATGAGATTTCATTTGGTCTCAATGGATTTCTCCTGACTGCCAGTGATCTGTTCAGAATAAAGGCATTGGCGTAAAAGCACCAGTACATTGGAAGTAAGAATGCAGGGAAAGATAGACAGCAGCTAGCAAACAGACACTTTGAAGAACAGCCTCTACTAAATTCAAAGACCTGGTCTCCTCAAAAAGCACAGTGTGAAAATTTCAAGTTAAAAATATCACCTTTATACTTGCTTAGTATATTCCAAGAACCTACGATGAAAGGAACTTTAGTTTGATTACTAGTGAAGCTAAAGAAAGAAGTAAGTTTTTTCCCTAGAGCTTCTTCCCACCTACTAAAATTTAAATCTCTAAACAGACAGAAAAGATTGAAAACCCCCTTTACTTTTTCTTTTCAAGGCTGTTTAGCTCAAAATCATGGGAACACTAAGAAGACTGATACTACTGCGTAGGAAGCGAGAGCAGCTAAACACAAATGGTGGAGAAATAAACTTAAGAGAGTAAGATCCTAGTACTGTCAGCTATTGCTACTTAAAAACTTGGTTCTAGGCAAAGAAAAAATTGCAGAATCGATTGGATTACTTAGCTTTGCTTGTAACCTTATCTTCTAGTTCTAAGTCTTGACAAAGGAGAAAATGCTGGTGCTAGGAGGGCAGGAGAAGAAAAAAAATGGTAGCACAAGACAAAACGAAAAAAATAAAAAAGGAAGACATAAAGGGGGAGAAAAAGAACTCTGAAATGCAAAAGGTTTAGAAAAGAGAGATAATTTTATAAGGGCCAAACCTAGATACATCCCACCCCATAGAAATGTAAGCATGTAGCTAGGGAGCTTTAGTTGAGTAGCAAGCTCCCTATACAGTCCATCGAAGGCAGCAGATGCCTTCAAAGCAGGAGTATAATTATAGCACGGGTGTGATGCTGTGAGCTCCTGTCCTGAAGAGAGTCACCTCTTTTCAGTGACTGCACCTGGAAGTTCAGGGCATCTGCACTGCCTGAAGCGTTCTCTGCACAAATAACTCTGCTCAAAGAATTCAGCAAGAAACAATGAGCAAACTCAATAAGCAAAGCTGAGATTTTATTTCATGAAGTTTCAAAACAGTCTGAAATTTATTGATGGCTTCACATCATAGCCCTCCATTTCACTAGCATGAAAAATACATAACTGTTTAAAATTTACCATTGGTGGATTTGAAGCCATCTACCCTATCTTAAATTCACTGAAGCAAATGTTAGACGGTTTTTTGCAAATTTAGGCATTGTTTCTTTTTTTTTAGAAGATAACATTGCAGTACAATGAAACCCTTCTGATGCTAATTTGTCAGAGAGAATGTATTATACCATTTTTCAACCATAGTAATCTAGAAAGACAAGTACTTACTGCACAATAGATTATGAGTTGAAATATATATATATATATATATATGTATGTACATATCCAGTCCACACACATTTCATACAAATTATTAGTCATAATACTCCTACATACGATACAGGTAATCAAAACTGTTCCAATATTCCATTTCCTGTATAGAATAGCTATAAGTGGATTAAAAGGGAAGCATTAAAGATGCAGTACATACTGCATAATCAGATGATAAAATGTTAGCAAACACTGGGCCAATGCTCTTAGGTGTATTTTTATTCTTTGTAATGATATTTGATCTTTTCAGAAGTACCTGAACAAAACATTTAAAGGAAAACTGTGGAAGTCCTTGAGAAATCTTTTTCCTTGGAAAAAGCTGCAGTTTTCACAAGACTTTTCTTCATTAAGTCTGAAGGAAAGTAATACACAAACAGATTTTCAAGGAAAGGTGATTTTCAGCTGTCTTCAATATACATTTTCTTGTAATACAGAAATTACCATCATGAATTAGTATCTTTCATCCTGTCTTTCAGTCTTGGCCAAATTCAGATATGAGTCATTTAAAAATCCAACATAAGTAAGCATGGAATAATCTATTCTGCATTAACTTATCTTAGATACCAAATCAAAGGAGAATTAAAGCAGAAAATTGATAATGCTTTTAAAATATATAAAAAAATAACATATTACCAAAATATTTCCAAATATGTTTTAAAACTGTTATTGTGCATGTTCACACACTTTTGTCTATAGAAATTGCAATACATTTTTAATGTAATACCATGCATTGTATTAAATTTTAGGAGATACAATACAATCTTAAAGGCTGCACTTTACAATATATTGCTGACCTGAAATTATATTAAGTTTCATTAAGGTTAAAAAGTGATGACCCACAGAGCAAGGAAAGAGTAACAGGAAATACAATCTCCTATACATACATATTATGACTGGGTATATTTTTTTCTCTCATACACATTCTGCTATATTCAATGCATACTATGGGCATTAAGTGACTATACGGTACTTTATCTGAATCTGCTTAATTTAGGGACTTATATATTGCATGCATTTCATACCTACTTTGAAGGCACAATTAGCCTTTCCTTGTGGGAATTTAGAATTATTATCTGTGCAGCACAGTGTTTGAAAAGACTGTTTTCTTTTCCATTTAACATGTTCAATGAGGTTAGAATTTAATGAACATCCATCTAGGCAAAAATGATGTATTGAAGCAAAAGACTTCTTTCAACACTATAACTAACTCAAGTTACCTAACACCTAACTTTTCAAAGTACTTTATCTTTTAGAGATGTCTTCAGTGATGCTTTTTCTGAGCAAAGTATTACTGAGACCAAAGGACAGACTAAGCATGTATATTTTAGATCATTAGGTTGGTCCCCTGGGAGATAATAGTTAGCTGCAGTCCAGAAATTGCCACTGAGCATATGCAAACTAGGATTTTTGCCATTTGGCCAAATCTGTATGGAATTTACAAAGGCAGAAAAATAGTCCCTGCTAGCACAGACACCTCTCAACATCCCATAATTTCTCTTCTTCTGTTTCACGTCTGTGTGAGGTTTTAAAATGATCCTAGCCTTTTTCCTGAAATTAAATGTAAGGAACCAGTATAAATTCAGTCAGTCTAAATAAACTACCAGTTTGCAATATTTCAGATTGCTCAGTCAAAAACTGACATGTGGCTCTGAAAGTCATCTCCTGACAACCCTGCCGGTAACTTTCTACTTTTCTAAGGTAATCCTATACTAACACAAGAAACGTAACACTACTGAGAAGCAAACAAGATTTGCCGACCTCCTACTCATGTCTATTTTTCTACTTGTCTATTTTTCAGATGACAAATTGCCTGATTCAGGTACTCAGACTACTTGCTGATTTGATCGTTTCTATAGGGTAGAGAATAATAAGCCTTATTTAATGTCAGCCTAAATGTTGCATTCACAGTGGCTGGAATCCAAACCGTTGAATACCAAATTGTAGCAGAATCTGTCTGCAGTAATTGATTATTAATTAAGCAGCTGGGTCAAAAGGGAAAAACAAAAGCAAAGAGTGATGTCAAAAGCACTGATACTCTGAAGTCTTATTAAAAGCTGCAATGAACATGCAACAGTTCAGCTTATGCATACAGAGCCATACAACTTATTTATAGATCTTCATTTCCAACTAAAATTAAGGATCTAGAAATAAAACATAAATACATAGTTCTCATATTATAAACTGAACAGAGAAACTACAGAATTTCAGTCAAAACTATTCAGGACAACCAACTCCAAACTTATGGAACTACTTAATCACTTCAAGCATAATTAAAAGTGCCTCGAGAAATTACAGCATGCATTTCTTTTACTTGTATAATGAGTGAAATGAAGCAATAGAATTGCTTGATGGAAAGCTTTTGTTTTGTAGTGACAGTATTTAGCTTGGATTTGGCTGTATCTAGTGAAAGACTGCTCTGAGTGGTGTTTTTTATGCTGTCTTTTCAAGCAACACATCTTTCTGGAAGAATATCACACACATAAATTAAATCATCAATCATAGAACCATAGAAAGTTTTGAGCTGGAAGGGACATTAAAGATCACCTAGTTCCAATCTCCCTCCAATGTGTAAGGATACCTTCCACTAGACCAGGTTGCTCAGAACTCTCTCCAAGTTGGTCTTGAACACTTCCAGGGAGGGTGAGTCCGTAACTTCTCTGTGCAACTTGTTACAGTGTCTCATCACTCTTACAGCAAAGAATTTCTTCCTAATATCTAATACAAATCTATTCTCTTGCAGTTTGAAACCATTCCCTCTTTGTGCTGTCAATACATGTGTGGTGGTTTTGACCTTGCCAAAATGCCAAGTGTTCACCTTGTCAACAGCAGCTCTCCCCTTTCCCAGCAGAGAAGGAAATTAAAAAAACCATACAAATCTACAATTTGCAATAAGGCAGACTAAATTCACATAGAAAAGTAAAAAACCCAACAACAAAACCAACAAAACAAAAACAAAAACAAACAACCCAGAAGTGAAGCAACATACACACACATACAAGAGTAAGGCTAACAGAAACTTATCCGCTTCCCCACAAAAAGAGCAATGAGGGATCTCCAAATCTTATGGCTCAAGGCAGTAATATCTGTTCTCAAGGACTACCACCATGGTAAGAGAGCAAGCAACTCCCCCTCCCTTTTTTTTATATCTGATTTGGTGTCATATGGTATGAAATATTCTTTTGTTAGTGAAAGTCAGCTGACTGCTCATGTCTCAAGTCAGCTGACAGCCTGTGTACTTTCCTATATTTACCAATACAGAAACATAGGGTCTACTATGAGAAACTAGAATTTGGCCTAACTAAACCTATCACAACATGTTCCTGTAAAAAGTCTCTCTTTGTCTTGTAGACTCATTGCAGGTACTGGAAGATCGCAATTAACTCAGATTCCTCTTTCCAGGCTGAACAAACCCAATTCTCTTAGCATTTCCTCATGGGAGAGGTGTTCCAGCCCTCTAATCATTTTGGTGGCCTTCCTCTAGACTTGCTCCAACAGCTCAATGTCTTTCCCATGCTGAGGATCCCAGAGGTGGGTCCCAGCTGGAGTCTCACAAGAGTGGAGTGGTGAGGCAGACTCATCTCACTCAACCTGCTGGCCACATAACTTTTCACGAAGCCAGGATACAATTGGCTTTCTGGGCTGCAGGCAAACATTGCTAGCTTTTTTCCAGCCTCTCACCAGCACCACTCCGAAGTCCTTGTCGGCAGGGCTGCTCTTGATCAGTTCATTCCCCAGCCTTTATTGACACAAGAGGTTGCCATGACCTAGGTGGAGCACCTTGTACTTGGTCTTGTTTAACTGCATGAGAGTCTCATGGATCCACTTCTTGAGCTTGTCCAGGTCCCTCTGGATGGCATCCCATCCATTCAGGTGTGCCAGTGACACCACTCAGCTTGGAGTCACCTGCAAATCAGTTGAGGGTGCACTTGATCCCTTCGTCTATGTCATTAATGAAGATATTACATAACACTGGTCCCCATATAGACCCCTGAGGGACACCACTGGTCCCTGATGTCCATCAGGACTCTGAGTTGTTGACCACTACTATTTGGATGAGACTGTCCAACCACTTTCTTATTCATTTAACACTCCATCCATCAAATTTATCTCTTTCCATCTTAGAGAGAAGGATGTTGTGGAAGATTGTACAGAGACCAATGTACACCTATTCCTGGTAAATTATATTCTTCGGCAGTGAACCAAAGACTGATTGAATAAGATTCATTGACTACAAATGAAGTAGTTTGAGAACCAAATTATCTGCCAACAAGTGGACACAAACTGTGAGATTAAAGGCAGCCCCACAATGATCATGCTGAACTAGGACTCCTTTTAAAACAGCAAAGCCAAGAAACAAGTATGTTATATGTTGAAACTAATTACTTTAGTCAGCAACATGAAAACTTCTGTGGTCAAACTCTGCAGTAGTAGTAATGTGAGGGAAATTAAGCTACTTCAAATGAAGTTCTATCAAGAAATACAGCCAAGTGGTGGAAACAGGTAACAGGTTCCTCTGCTTAGGCTTCAAACTCACTAGTTTTGCAGTAATCTTCAATCCAATGAGGAACTGAGTATCATTTCTACAAGCCACCTAAGAAATTGTTGTCTGGGTTCTTCCTCTTTTACTATTAAACATTTATGAGGATCACTTTGCCTATTGTTTTAGTTAATGGTAGGTGATCAAAATTTGGTGAGTTCAGCTAATTGCATCTAGTCAGACCTCTCACATAAGAAAATATAGAGGGCCTATACAAAGCAAGTAACACCCTGTAAGGAAGAGAAATATTTTTTAATTTGTTCTGCATAGCTACTTTACTGGCACATTGCTTCATTTGACAACTCAGTATACGGACAACCACATCAGTTTTACTTCAATCAAGTACTGCATCCATATAGAGGCAAAGATGTGTCACCTCCTCATGATGTCTCATGGCAAACTGCACACACTTCAAACAATGTATATCAACAAATAGATGGTTTCGTTTCACAGTGTACATTACAGGAAAATTCTTCCCTGACAGCCTATTTGTCAGTGTGTTGAATGCAGCACTGTAACACCAGACCATCTGGAGATTCCAGTGAAAAAACCACTTAGGGTGAAATTCCTCCTTCATCTACTGCTCACTGAAAGGAGACAGAATAATAGGCCTTCTTTGCAGTTTGTCATAACATCAGAAACCAGGAATTGACTATGCTGCTTTTATTTGTATTGGATTGAAAAAAGACTTGATATGCTGTAGTGATAAAAGCAGAGGATAGAAATTAAGATTGAGTCATGACAAAACACTGCTAGGATTTACTCCTCCATTTTCACAAGAGGAGGAATGTGTATTCCATATACATGAATTCTCCGTCTTCAAATGTCATAGCACAAAAGTCAGCATGCTACTCAGATTCAAACATTTTATTACATTTCCTCATTTAGCCATGCACACTACTGAATTATTTTGATTTATTTGCATCTAAGAACCCACGGTCACTAATGACTTATGACACCTAATGCTTAGAAGGAAAAACTCACTAACATGTTTATTGCTGTAATTGTCAGGTGCAGTTTTAACAACAATATTGTCTTATGTTGAAAAATAATTGGTACAATTAGACAGTGTGAAGTTATCTTAGACCAGTCCATCCAATAGACACAAAGAAAAGAATCTTTACAGCTTTTAAAGTGATTTCTACTTGCTTCAAAACAATATTTAGTGCTATTGCTGGAGGAAGAAGTTATTCGGATTATAGATAGTTATATAAATTTAACCTATGAAAACGCTGCAAATGGATGAATGAAGAATGAAAGATATTCAGATTTAGTTGGATCACAGTTAACAAGGTCCTCAGGGGGAAAAATCTGGATTGGTCAATGTACTTGTGAAGTAATTAAACCATGATCTCACAGTATCCATCTCATACTGAGTGTAGTAACCAACACTGATCAGTTAAGGTTCACTCACATTTGCTGTAGCATACATTATAGCTGAGGAATACCAATTGCTGTGCTTTAGTCTGATTTGCTGCTGATTAACAGCAGAAGAAGCCAAACTTACAGCCTTTCAAGAACAGATGGTGTTTCTTTCCTCTTCTTGCTGGTCAGAAATTCAGAGAAAATAAGGATGAAGACGGATGTAGATGGAGAAGAGAAGCAACCAAGGAGGGAAAAAAAGTTTGACAAATCCCATAAGCAGCTATAGAAATATATTATGCCCATTTTCCACTGTGGGTGTGCAAGTTTGAGGATTCACAGATGGCTTGGAATTTAGCTCCCCATCAGAGCTGAATCTGGTTCCAAGACAGTTTGTAAAAGAGGTGTTGAGTGATTGCAAAATTTTTCTTTTCCCACTTTTACTACATGATAGTTTCCCATCTTTCCCTCTTTTTTCTCCAAAGTAACACACCATGAAGTAAGAATGGAAGTTTATTGAGGTACTGCAATAAAATTGACAGAGACAGTATTTGCCCAGATCAGATAATGGAAAGTTGTTTTCACTGTGGGTTTCCTAAAGCCTAAGGAGACTTGAGGAGTTCTCATATCCTCCCACCTACTCCTTATAAATAAAACCATGACTCACTTTTAAAAATTTGGTATCGAGTGAGTCATTATTTTTGCACGAGCAACTTGAGACACCTTAAAATGGTGGTCTCCATTTCTCTACCAAGAGGGTAGGAACACTTCAAAATTTTTGGAAATACAACTAAATGTAAAGTAAGGTGCTCTGCTTTCATAAATATAAAGAAAACCTTCTCAAACTTCTCAACTGTGCTGCATAAGTGTGCAGTCAATAGTTAGATGCTAAAGGAAGTAATGAGATGCTAGAACACAGGGCCAGAAACAGACTTGTTAATTTTGAGAAGGTATTGTCCATATTTATTCCAAACCACAAAAATGCCAGTCTGGATCCTGGTATTTCCATATGTTGACTATATCTCCATCTTCAAAGTCCACCAACCTATCAGCACATCTTTTATATGTGAAGATGCTCTATTTGTCATCCAGTTGCACCAGGCTCTGTCTGCCAGGACTTGCACCTGTTGTTTTAAGTTTTTTAAAAAAATCAAGCAATTCACCCTCATAGCACATCTTCCTATTGATTATTGTTATGAAAGAAGTAAGAAACTTGTTTTGATCTCTGCCAGACTCACCAGTGGACCAAAGTCTCCTTGCACGCTGACTTACTGCCTGATTTTCATTCTCTGTGGTGACCCTCTTGAAATTTCATCAATACAGTTCAGCTTCTTGAACTATCAGTGAAAATGAACTGCAATAGCCTTGTTGAGCCCCTATTTGCTTCTGTTACAGAGTTCATGGGGGCTGTTTAAGAATGGGAAAGCCAGATATGCACATGCTCCCTGCTTTACAACAGACAAATCCCACATGTCCTATCAGATGCAGGCATTTAGGTTTTCTGTAAAGACAGTGGTTTAACTCTGTTTTTGCCACAGAATAAAGGCAATTACATTTAAACTTACTCTATGTAGAAAATGGATGGGGATTTCATAACAAGAGAAAGGCAAGACTGCTTTGAAGAGTGTCTTGAAAAATATAAAATGCTTCCAAGGCTAAGACAGCTGCAAGGAAGATTTCTCTGTGGTATGGTAAGTTTCCAGTAGAACTCTCCTGGGGTCCATACTAAAATACCTCCTGTTTTACAGGGCTGGTGCAGTCATGTTAGTGATGTGTAAATGTTTTGAAGAGCCAGACGCTGAATAAAGGACTAATTGGGTCTTAATAAGGTTTGTAGGTTACACTACCAACAAATAAATAATGCCTAGTAGTTTAATAAATAAACATCTAAAAGCATGAAAATTATAAAATGGCGCAAAATTAAAGTTTAGAATGCAGAAATAGTAGACAGATTCTGTCTACACATACTACTGTTTGAATTACGGAGAAATATTATTTCCACAAACCTTTACTTCACTAAAATCACCCTGGGCATGAAACAAGATAGAAACATTTATTCTCCTTCATTGTTCTTAATGAACTTGCTGAGGAACAAACTTAGCAGAGGGAAGACTTAAACTGAGGATTTCATTTTCTGAAATGAAATTATTATATTAGCAGTTATTCCCTCCCTATACATGCTATGACATATTTCAGAACTATTAAAAATTTCATGTGGCAATGAAACAGTAATTTACCCACGGCATTTCTCTGCAAAATGCTGGGTTTGAATCCTCATTCCCCTCCATCAACAAATACTATCTCATAAAGTCTGTATTTCCAAATTGACCTAGAGAACTGCTGGTTTTTATGATGGGAAAAACATTTCTAACATTTGTGTCCATGGATTAAAGACAGTCTCTCCACAAAACACCAAAAACAAACAAAAAAAGTGCAGAACATAATACTAAAATCTCAAAACAGCAAAGTCTACTGTCCACTATTCATTGCAAATACCTTTCTTGACCTATCACATCTGTGAACACCTAGAAGGTAGTAAAGCATGTCAGTCATAAATAAAAGCAGTGAGCATGTAATGCCCTAAACAAGACACAACACATATCTTAAATAATAATTCAATCAGCATTACATAAAAGTTTTGTGAAAACTGAATTACCTTCCATCTCACAGTTGGAGATAACATCCTGTCATTTCCAATTATTGTGAAAAAAACCATAGATGCCACAGGCCAGTTCATATTTGTTAAATATGTTTAACTCTATAATAAGAACTCTTGAGGAGTAAATTTCTTTTACACAACAATTTCTTCTCATATTTTAAGAACAATCCTTGAACTTCATGAACCTTCAGAAAGACTAAGAATGCTATGTAGTAGGTCAGGAGGTAGCTCATATCTTTTAATGCATTACTGATGTTTTGAGGTTTTATTCCCATCCTTTGAAATTACATCTCAAATGACAGAATACATCTGTAGAGAAGCTGTTTAAAAACCTGAACATTTGAAAATCCCCAGAAGATGCATGAAACAAGAGAGCTATAAAAGTAATGGCTCAAATTATTGCTGCTACTGCTTCTTATTTGCATACATTTATTGTAATACGAAATGCTAGAATACTAAACTCCAATTTTCCTCCTTGTACTAAAGTTATTGTTGCAAGTAGAAAGACTGTGGGTGGGACTTACTTCAGGGTTTAAACACCTACCATAGATATCTATAATAGAATGTGGAGGCTAACCTATTGCAGTTAATGAAATGTAGAAAACAATTCAATACCTAACCACTGGGTGTCTTCAGATATATAGGTTGAATTACTTTCCAGACTCCATTGACCACATGAGAAACTTAAACTCCCTGCAGATGGCATATTCTAACACTGCCTCTCACACTTGCACTATTTGACTGAAAAACAAAAGAAAGCAAATTGATATTAAACAACAGTCAGTTCTAGAAATATAACTGTTATGGTCCATCTTTATATAAAGTTTTATATATATATCACGCCAATGATTATGACAGAAATAATGCTCCATTATGGAATGACTTGTAATTATACAATAAGTATATCATAGAGCAAAAAGCAATTTAAAACATTAAATGTATTAGAAATAGGATGACAAATACTTTGAGGTTTCATTTGACTTGGAAAGGGAAAATGTGACTCATACTGAAAGATCTGATTCTCAGGAATTGCATTTTATCCATCACTAAAGTTTTCCCCTTTACAGGGCAATTTGGGAGCTAATCTAGCAGACTTTCAGATAACATATTGTCTAGAAATTCTTACCAAATGATCCCTTTGCATGTCCCAATCATCTTCATAAAATTCACAGCAATTCCTAGCAGGTCAGCAGGAGTCAATTAGGAGATGGCAGGATAACTGCTGGAAACCACCACATTGGCACATCCACTTATGACCTGCTGTGGCCAGACCTGAAGATCCTTCCCAGGTGTTGCACAGGGTTACCAAATAGCATCTTGATAACAGAGTGAATTAATGCAACCCATGCAGAGGCAAACACACTTTGTTAGAGGGTCTGTGTTGAATGTATGTACACAAAAGCATCCCAGACTGTTAAATTGGAGACAACTAATGCATGATGGCTTTTCAATAAGGAATTTTTGCAAGCACAAATTTGGTATCAGGGTGTTTGTTTTTCAGCCTCCAAGATCCTTTCTCCAAGACCTGTAAAGTTAATATCAGCAATTACTTCAGGTGTTTCTTTTATACATGTTAAAGAAAATACTCTTGACCACACCACATTTTGCCCAATGTAGGGCTGAAAAATGGGGGGCAAAATATATTCTTAATTTAGGTTGGCTGTAAAATCGGTTGAAAAAAAATTAGCTGTTCCCCAAACTTATTGCATTCTCCTTTTTTTCTCATGGGTTTCATGCAGAAGGTACATATTGTAAGCTTTTGTTTTCCAGCTTCAGCAGGTTGTGAGGGCTGTTTTTTTGTTCTATTCTCTCCAGCAATTTGGTTTCTTTCACTAAGGCCAAGTATGAGAGATAAATTGCATCGTTTTTCACTGATTAGAGAGAGAACTATGCATCTAGTTCAGACTAGATGCCTAACTTTTAAAGAGCTGAAAAAAAAGTACATCACAAGCTTATTCTATCCTTGGATATGGCACTAGCTGGAGGGCAGAGGAGGGGGCAAGGGAGTGATGCTCCTAATTTCTCACACCAGACAAGTGCAACCCACAGCTGTGTGTGCATCCTGAATACTTCTCACTGTACTGCTGAGTCCACCCTCTTATTTCACCATTTGGTATGACAGGACTACATTTTGCCTGTTTGCTGTGACATTCAGACAAATCTACCAAAAAAAAAAAAAAGTTACCTGCCTGGATTGTACTGTCAAGCTCTTATCAGTTTGACTTTGTCCCCTCTTTTGCAATATCTCCTTCATCTCCTTCTGTCCTCTGCATATGCATAAAGCCAAGGCTCAAGGTTTCTCTGTTCCTGACCTTCTCCAGCTAAAAACCGGGGTGCATCTATATGTGGCTGTGGCAGCCTTCCAGTCTTGCAAAAAACCTGTTTGTGTGCTTCACACTACTTAAGTGACCTCTACATTTTCAGGCTTGCTCTGCTTCACTGTCCATTATAGCAGATCCTTTTTATATGTTGCCTCAGGTTTCACACTAGTAAATTATTACCCTTTTACTTGCCTTAATACAATTTTAAAAGGCATCTTATCATGGTAAATCTGAGCCTAAACATATTTCAAAGAATTAGTTCTCAGGAGAAAAAAAAACCCAAAACAAAAACAAAACCCAAAACGTAATCAAACAAAAAAACTCACACAAAACAAGCAGAGAACTGCATTTATATTAAAATGCAACAAGAGGAAAATTATCATAAGATATAACTTCTGAAGGAGTGAAAAACAGAGTAATGCAGACTAATCAATGACACTAATGAGGCATGCAAAATCACAATTATAGCATTGTATCTGTGGATACAATCTCTGTTTATGACTTATAATATTGAGCAGGTATCAAAAGAGATGTGTTTTTTTAATCTCTAAGAGTGAAATTCTGTTATTTAGTTGAGTCCTGGGAGAAATACCTTGTCAAAATACCATGAAGACCATTATTTATTCCTAGTTTATTGCATTTAAAAATTAAATTATTATTGCATATAAAAAGCTTACCAAAACATTTTACAATTGAACAATGTTTTACATAGATGAGATGCTGAATAATTGCTTGCAACATAATAATTATGGCTAAATGAAATATTTAACTATGATTGCAGACTTCTCATTTAATTTTTGACAATGCAACATGACTCAGAAGGCTTCAGACAATATCAGGTCCTTATTGCACCAGACAACACAACCATGCAATGAAGACAAACACTAAGCATGACTGAACTTCACTGAAAAGCACCATAAATCTTAAATCTGAAAATGAAATATAATCAGAACTATCTGTGACAGTCTAGAGACTGCAATATCATGTTGTATACTGTGAAAGAATTAAACTTTAGTAAATTTAATAAGTGTACTGTCCTTCTGGAGTGTTTTTTTTCCTCTACTGCTCATTAACAATATAATAGATTAATAAATAAATAGATTAATAGCACATAGTTTAACAATTTTTTTTCTGGAACAAGCTTCTAAATCACACTAGCTTTTAAAAAGGCTTTTGTAAATGTAATTTATTTGCCTAGGAACAACCAGGTTGGAAATCACACATGTTTTTCTATCACATTGGTTAACATAAATTTGAAAGGATCAAATAGGTCTTTAATTCTCATAACCCCACATCAAAATTTCAATTAAAAAATGTCAGTTCTACAGGTGACTGAACAACAGGAAAGTTAAAGGTAAGTAAAGATTAAGTTTCTGTAATATTTCCATCAATTCTACTTTTTTGTAGCAGCTACACCATACTGCTGGGCTGACTGAACAAAACAAAGTAAAAACCAAACCAACCAAACAAACAAAAACCCCAAAGAATTTCTTAATTTCACATAGTGCAGGATAATTTTGCAAATTATCTCAAGTATTTTGATAACTATAAAAATTTTAGACAATGTGATTATGGTCAAGGGTCAGTTGACTTAGCAGGGTGAAAAACAAGGCTATTTTACTGGAAAGGAGCCATTTGGACAGACCTCTCTGGGACAAAAATCAGTTTGTAAGTTTCTCTTGGATAAATCATGAGGCCTCCATCACTCCTTTTGGTCCTCTGAGCTCTCTCCATTGCCACCTCAAGCTAGGGATTCATTAGTTTGCTTTAATTTTTCACAGTCACATAAACTTCCTTAAAATAACATGTTTTTTATAATCAGATGAAAAGTACTGAGAAGACAAAGCCCAGATTTAAAATGCAGAAGCTGCATCAGTTGATAAACAGTAACACATAATTCTCAGAGATACTGACCATCTTCAGATCTTTCACTGACACCAGTCTACATGCTAAGTTGAAAGAAATAACTTAGGGATGTAGTTAAGTGGGGAATTTGGAAGTGTTAATTTAATAGTTGGACTTGATGATCTTAGACAGCCTTTCCAACCTTAATGATTCTACGATGATTCTATGAACTGGATGAAGACCTCCTATTACCAAAAAGGAGAAGAATGTATCAGGCTACCAATAGCAGCATAATGAACCTTCAGTTCTAATTCTCTGACTCTCTTTTGATGTTCTGATTCCCTGAAGAACTTAAGACGCTCATGCATCTTTGAAATCAATGACCTGTTCTTAGATCAAATACTCTTTTGAAATTGAGTAAGTTGCACAAGTTTCTGCCACCCAAATTTATTGGGAGCTGAAGTGAAGGAGTCTGAATTTAATTCTGGGGAGTCATCTTCATCTGCTTTAGGGTAAAGAAAATGACAGCACGTCATCTGGCTTTGCTCCAAAAGCCGCAATGGTTGCTAGCTTTTAAATTTGTACATTATGAATAACAGGCTTGGAGTGATATTGAGCATTTGGGAGTAACATAGGCATGAAAACACCGTGAGAGTTAGTCCAAGTTGTAGAGTCAGCAAGGGGAGATATCTGAAGTACAATTTGTGTGCTTTGCCTCTAAAGGTACTGCCTCAGTTCCACCAACAAACACGATTTCAGTAGCTTTCTGTCTCTGCACACATGACAGCATGAAAACTGGAGCTACATTCTCAAATTGACATGACTATATGTTCTCATATGTTAAAGTCACAAATGGCTAGCAGGTTTTCCATGTGCAGGCCCACATCTGCAGGCCCACATTTTTGAGACAAGACATCTGATGACATGGAATATTTTGAAGAACAACACTGCTAAGAACAGAATGGGATGAGGAAAGTATTTAAAGATGTATGTTGTGATAGTTAATACAAATATATAGAAAATAATTGAAAATCATCACTTAGCATCATAGGTACTAACGGACTTCTATGGAACCAGACAATTTCACCAAAATAATGTCAGAGGACTGAAGAGCAAAAAGCCTGGCTATTTCATTTTTTAGCATAACAATAAATACTCTCCAGAAGCAAAATATTATATTAACAAAAACAAGTATCAAGATTAAAACAAGCCACTACTTATGCACCCTCAATTTGCCAACATCAACTCACTTCTTTAACGGTAAAGAACAGAACATGGTACTTCCTGTAACCTGATCTGTGGATGTAGAGTGAACACTCAAATAAAATTACTGACAAAAACAGGACCTCAGAAGGCATAGGTACATAGTTACAATAATATTTTACTAAAAAAGAATTAATTCACAGAATCATAGAATATGCTGAGTTGGAAGGGACCCACAAGGATCATGGTGTCCAACCCTTAGGCCTACACAGGACCATCCCCCAAGAGTCACACCATGTTCCCAAGGGTATTATCCAAATGCTTTTTGAACTCTGTCAGGCTCGGTGCAGTGACCACTTCCCTCAGGCGTCTGTTTCAGTGCCTAATCACCCTCTGGATGAAAAAATTCTTTCTAATATCCAATCTAAACCTCCCCTGACACAACTTCAGGTCATTCCTTTGAGTCCTGTCACTGATCATCACAAAAAAGAGTTCAGTGCATGCCCCTCCTCTTTCCCTCAAACAGAAGTTGTAGACTGCAATGAGGTCTCCCCTCAGCGTTTTCTTCTCCAGGCTGAACAGACCAAGTGACCTCAGCCGCTCCTCACACAGCTTCCTGTCAAGGCCCTTCATCATCCTTTTGGCCCTCCTTTGAATGCTTTCTAATATCTTAATATCTTTCTTAAGTTGCAGTGCCCAAAACTGCACCCAATATTCGAGGTGAGGTTGTCCCCCTGCAGAGTAGAGTGGGACAATCCCCTCCCTCAACTGGCTGCCGATGCTGTGCATGATACCCCCAGGACATGGTTGGCCCTCCTGGCTGCCAGAGCACTGCTGACTCATATTCAACTTGCCTTTGGCAAGGACCCTCAGGACCCTTTCCATGGCTCTGATCTCCAGTATCTCATTCCCCAATCTGTATGTACATCCAGCATTGTCCCATTCCAGGTGCAGAATCCAGCGCTTTCCTGGTTGAACTTCATATGGTTGGTGATTGCCCAGCCCTCTGATTTGCTGAGGTCTCTCTGCAGGGCCTCCCTGCCTTCAAGGGAGTCAACAGCTCCTCTGAGTTTTGTGCCATCTACAAACTTGCTTGGTATCCCTTCCAATCCTGTGTCCAAGTCGTTTATGAAGATATTGAAGAGCACAGGGCCAAGGTGAAGCACTGTAAAACTCCACTAGTGACAGGTCACCAGTCTGATATTATCACAGTCACTATTACCCTCTGTGCTTGATTCATGAGCCAATTGCTCACCCACCTCATGATGTGTTTATCCTGCTATGTGCTTCATAGCTTGCACATATTGGTATTGTTTGGGGATCAGAAGATTTCTACGACCCCTAATATTTAATGATAAAATGGCAATACAGGAAAAAAAATGTTACTCTTATGAAGTTTAACCTTTACCCAAGTCAGGCTTCAGAAATGCAGAAGAAAAGAAGAGTTTTCTAGCCTAAAACTAGCCTAAAGTGTCAGACTAGACTACAAAATAATGAAATCTGTGTTTCCTCTATGTGAATTATGTCCATCAATTAAAAAAAATAGTAAAGGCAGAAGAAATTATCTATAAATTTTGTTTTATTTTCATATTTAGGGGGGGAAAGGTATATTTAATCTCTATAGATCATTTATAATTTATCTTGTCTTTGAATTTAACAACCTGGGCATAAGTTTACCTGAGTACAAGTTAACAGTTCCAAGAGTTGGTACGTGTTCTATTATCTTGCTTAAGGAAAACAGTAGAGCTAGTAGGGAGATGAAAAAGAAAACCAAAACAAAGGTCACAGGCATCAGAATATGTAATAATTTACCAGTACAACATACATTTGTCTTTTGTCCTGAAACATCTTGGAGATTTGAGCCTAGAATGCTATTTACTCTGCCAAAATAAGGCCATCACCTTCAGCGAGCATGTAGAACAACTTTACACTCAGTGCTAAAGCAAAAAAAATATCACGCCTTTTTGCCAACATAATTCTCCAGCACAAAATCTTCCGTGAGTAACAACATTTATGTTATGTAGCAAGGCTGGATGGCAAAAGAAGACAGGCTACATTAAGAACAGCTCAGAAGCATAAGAAATTCAGCAGAAAGCTAAGGTTAAAAAGAGTACTTTTACATCATGCTTCATCCGTCTATATACCTCTCTGGATTATGACTAGATAAAACTGCCAACTAGATTTTAATCTTCCCCCCCTGCCCCCCATCATTCTTTTTCCATGTTCAGCAAGTACTCACCTTCCACTGTTTGACACTGAGATCCACTATTTTGTACTTTCATAGGCTCTTTACAACCTTTGCTAATATTCATACTTGAAGTGAAATTCAAAGGGTGGGAAAAGTCAGGCAATTACATTATATTATATTTTTGGGCACTTCCAAACTGCATATTCAGAAAGTATTCAGTATTGGTAAAGGCCTTTCCATTTTGAGCTTTATGAATTATAACATTCCTGCAGGGAATCATTTGGACCCTGCAACTAGAAACAACTGAGTAGAAATGACTGCTGCTTGAGAATAAGTAAATATTATCATCCATAATCTGCATATAAATAAACAGATATTCAGAAGACTAAGAAGAACATTTAAACTAAAATTCCTAGATATTTTCTCTCTTAAAATCTCTCCTTAGATACTACACACATGTTTTGATTACCAGGGACATGAAATTCCAACTCATCTCCTTGATTTCATACCTACCAAAAGGGTCAAACAGCTGTGCATGGGTCTGACATCACTGTCAACTGAAATGGCCCTCAGAAGATATCATTTGTTCATTCTGTGTGTCATGAACCTGACAATTAGATGAGCTGGTACAATAGCAAGAGTCATCTCTCCAACTGGCTTGGTCCAGTGTTCAGAGTTAGGAAGGTGAACACTTTGGAAGTGATCCTTTTTATGTAATAATGGAATATATATGTTTTCAGAATAATCCCCTCCATCCTTTCTCTGTAAGTTTCTAAATCAATCTTACGTCATTTGTTTCTAGGACATTGGCAGCTCTTTTCACGTTTACCAAAACCTTATTTTTCTTTCTTCAGCAATTCCTACATGGAACTTATCGAAGACATGCCAAAATATTTTTTCTCCTTTACAATTGTTACAGCTGGGTCTCTTGTCTGTCTACAACCTTATTCAAGCTTCTGATCTTTTTCCATATCAAGTACTAAATGTTCATTGTGGCCTCAACACCAGCAGGAAACCTGGCAAATATAGAGTAGGGCTGATAGATAAGCAAGGTGCAAAAAGTACACTCACTGATAATAAGGTCAAAGAGAAAAAATAAAATGCCTTTTTGCATCAGTGTTAACAGTTTAGGAAGCTTCTAAATCTTGAATTTTAACTTAAAGGGGAAGACCTGAGAAGAACTTGCTCAGTTGAAACATCTTGCTCAATTCAAATATCTAACAAAGAGATTTGGGAAGGGTGCATAAAAAGAACAGTAAAAAATTCACAAACTTAATAGATCACTGAGTTTCTCAAGGAACTGAATTAGGAAGCACTCAGCTATCATTCAAACCAGCACCAAAATGGAGGACAACAACTAATAAAAATAATGCCAATTTCTGAAGTATTCCAGAACACCTGATTTCTAGGCAACACATTGCCAGTGTAACAAAGAATAAAGTTAGTAGACACATAGTAACAATGATGAACAATATTTTTTGAAAATAAGAATTCACCAAATTACTATTGAGCATTTTGATAAACTCTGTAACCATGGGATATGAGTGAAATGGATGAAACAGAGAAGTGGAACTCCAAAGAGTTCTTGGAAACCCCTTTCAAAGTCAAAAGATGTTTCAGAGGCCAAAAATATGATTTGTATTCATAATGTCAAAACTATTCACCATAGTCAAGAATAAGGCTGACACAAAGGAGTTAATGAAGGAAACCTTGTTATTAAGGGACTGAATTTAACTTTTCATTTTAGTGACTAATAAAGCATGTGAAGTAACACACATAGAGAATAACAATTCTAACCATATTTACATGATCTATTAAATTATGTATTGCCATACAAGAAAAAGATGCTGCAAATGTTGTTGATGGTCCTCTGAAGATATCATGGTTCTCATTAGTGATCCCAGAGACAAACGGAATGATAACTGTTAAGAGAGAAATGCAGAAATGCACCAGGATAAGTTTGCTTTGAAATCAGATGTAGGAATCTATTATAAAGTTAAAATATATGTGGGAAAGAGAATTAGGGAAGGGTTTTTTGTTTTGTTTTGTTTTTTCTCATGAAAGGCCTACTGGAAACCCAAAAAATTACTAAACTTAAGATTAAAAAGCAAACATTAAGGGGTGCATTTTCTTTTGACAAGTAATCCAATTATGAAACTCATTGCCACAGGATGTGAGAGAGTTTAATGTGTAAACAGTATCAAGAAGTGTTCATCAAAAAGTATTTCCATAATTTTAGAATTCTGGAAATAAATGAGACATTTGGCCTGGCATTTCTGATTCAATTCATTTTGAAATCTGGAGATCCCTAAACCACTGAATTTTAGACTTTCAATAGGAAGGATTTTTCTGCACTTTCCTGTTTCTTATTCTCTTCCCTCAAAATTTTCTATTGGCCAGTAAAAGTTAGCATCGGTAACA
>VWZD01006855.1:83571-100294 GCA_013396695.1 Sakesphorus luctuosus
AAAAAAAAAAAAAAAAAAAAAAGAAATGTGGAAACCAGCAGCCAAGTCTCTGTAACCCCAGCAGAGTGTTCTAGCCAGTTGTACACAGAAATGTGTTTCCTTTTCCTTCTTTCTTGGAGAATCCTGAATTATTTTCTGGGGGGAAGGAAAAAAAAAAAGAAAAAACAGCTTGACATACCAAATTCTGCCTCTTCTCTCCAGGACTGCTGGGTGATTAAGAGACTCTTGAAGATGTGTCTCAGAAACCTAATCAGAGAACTTGTGTCTCCGAAGCCGTTAGTGAGCATCTTAATCACAAAAACCTTGACAAGAAAGGGAAGACACCAGCAGTATTTCTACTTTGTTAAAGACTGATCTCTGTCTGAATTCAGGAAAAAAGAAGAAGGAAACTAGGATGTAGCTCTCAAGTCAAGGGGGTTGATGCTGGCACGTTTCCAGTTGCTGCTACATGTAGGCACAGCTCTCCTGCAAATCCTGGACAATACCTGCAAGCTACGTTGCAGTTACCTCAAACACTCTGGAGAAATTAGAACAGCACTAGACATGAAACATTAATGTTTAGGCCATGGAATTGCTTTCACATGGGTGAGTAGTGGAATTTGTTCTCCTGTTAGTTAAGCTTAGGGAGCCAAGTCTTTTTAAAATGTTTCCTGTTGAACAAAAATAATTGCTCAATTGCACTATATTAAACAAATAAAATTTTGAGTTTCTTAGCATGTATCCCTAAAAGTGTTTCCCTGTAGCCTTGTCCTCACATAATCTTTTTGGATTAAACAAATTTTTGCCAAGAGTCAACAAGGACTTTTAAATTAAACAAACTTTAAATGTTCCCAGATGCTAATTTGCAAATACTATATGCCATCTGTATATGTTAATAATAAATTAATAATGCTTTCAACCTTCAAAACTGGTTATTTAAAATCTAACTTTCTCTTGCTGTCATGATCTATGGTCACTGCACGTAGCAAATAATATGTAGCAACTTTCCAGTACTGACTCCGTACAAAAGTGCCTTTCAGCACAAGAAAACCTGAGAAATTCTGGATGAAGAAAATTTGTCTGGAAGCAGAGGCAAAGGGACAGCATCCAAAAAAATCACAGGCATCTTTGTGACTCTTCAGGCTTATCTTGTTCCACTGGAAAAGTAATATAGTTTAAAAATGAGAACTGGGACTGCTTCGAGACATTGGCAGATAGGGTCAGGGGCTAAGAAAGTGGATGAAGGAAGAAGTTGTGGGGCTCAGAATATGATAATTTGTCATAACTCTTTCTGGTAATATTTATACTAAGCTAAAGTCAGTTCAAAACTGAGACTAAAGAATTAGAATATTCATAGATATGCAATTTCTCACTGTTGTACACAGGTAAATAAGAGTTTACATATATTGACATATTTCACAGACACATCTTAAGGGAGCCTTTTGTCTAAAATTCCCAAAAGCTCAGCCCAAAACCAAACAAGAAATGGATTTACATCTGCTACATCTTAACATTTCTTCCATGTTTAACCTGTTCTGACTTGCCCAGCAGTTGCAGTTTGAGGAAAATCAACAAGCTTTATCTTGAAATTCTGCATATCTCATTGTAGAGTTAGTTCCTCCAGCTTTTCTTCCAGAGCATCCAGCTGTATCCGTAGATTTCCCACAGAGACTGAGCACAGCTACACCTGTCTCAGTCCACTGGGCTATCAATATCCCTGACACCATTACTCCTTTTACAGATTGCTATTTACCTCTTGATTTCTCCTCCCTCCACTAGATTCACTCAGGTTCATTGGAAACTTCATTACAAAAATAATCTTGTACACAACTGTATCTTTAATAGTGTGATTCTGAACCAGCACAGTACAAAACAGAATTCCCAAAGTCATTTAGCATGAGAACAACCCAGGTGTATGAAACTAACTCAAAAATGAAAAAACAGTATCAGGTTTTCCCTTTTTGACTATAGAATAAGATAGTCAAGCAAAAGCAACTCTAAAGAAAAAAAGTAACTTTGGCTATGTTGCCAATTCTATATTATTTACTAAGCCTGGTAATATGATGGCAATGGAAATAGTGATGCTTTGAGGAAAACTTGGATTTACCAGAACACACAAGCACAGAAGGAGAGGTCCACTTAGTCATAAAAAATAATTTTCGAAATCTACTAGCACTACCTATATAAGCATTCAAATTACTATTGACTTCATAACATTCCTTTGAATACCTCTAATGTCTTGTAGTTCATGTTTTGTTAAGAGACACTGTCACATGAAAAGGAGGGGCAGAAATGCAAAGATTTCTTGCCCCACCTGTATTAATATAAAGTTACTAGCTATAAGCGCCCTCAGAACAATCAAAGCTTTATGAACACAGCACTGCTTGTCTAACAACGGACAGAACACAGGCTGGAAAGATTTTCGACCTTCCTGTGAGGACCACACTTTAGCCAAGGAGAATTTATTAGCTATAAGTGTCTCTAGAAAATCAAAGTCTTATGAACCCAACACTGCCTGCCTTACACTGGGCAGCACTCAGGCTGGGAGAATTTTTGACTAATGCTGTGAGACCACACTTAGAAAGAAAACAACTTTCTCTATAGCAGCTCTCAAAATAACTTTTATTAATACAAGTATGTGACAGTTATTGTGGGGTTTGCGTTGCCAGTGATAAGGTGTACTGCATGATTGTATTTAATTGATGACCAAAAACCCCAAAAGAACCAGCACAAAACACATTCTACAGACAAGCACGCCAAATTTAAGTTTCAATACAGATCCCCTACAACAGACTTAACTAAGGACAGAAAACTACTAACCAGAAACACAACAACTTCAAACACAAATCTAGAACTCCCTCAGTAACGCGGAGCAACAAAATGGTTTGCACATCACCTTCTCTGTAACACAAAGCAAAAGGAAAGAATATAGCTGTTTCTCATTAACACACATGTTAAAAAAAGGGAACTACACACCTTAAAGGAACACATCAACCAATATGAAGTAAGATATATACTTTGTAAGTTACGAGATGTAAGGCAAGTTATTAGTAATTAAGTAGCAAAACACAGGTAGTAAATAAGGTGCCCTTATAGTAAAGATATAGCCCAGTGAAATTAGCATCAAAGTAGCTGTGAGGTAAAACTGAAAACATATTATAAGAATATAAGGTATGTGTAAGATATAACATAACAGGCATAGTATAAGATATAAGATAGAATGTATAAAGTAATAGGTGTTGTAAGAGAGTAAAGTATAAGATATAAAATATAAAGTATAGAGAGTACATGGTTTTCTCACCCCTACATTTTCTGAAGAGGTTGGAGGAGACAGGGCAGCTCCTCTCAGCTACTTCCACAGAGATGATGGCATTTCTCCCCCATTTTTGCTCATGCCCAATTGCTTTTATACCTTTTTGTTTGTTTGTTTGTTTTCGCTTAGGTAGTCTGGGTGGCTTCAGTCAGTAATTGGTTTGGGGGTGAAAGACAGCATAGGCCTGAAAGGCTCCCTGCATTCCTAGGAGATATTGCAAAGGAGGGCCACGTCATCTCCACAACACTCCATTCTTTGCTAATCCCATCAGTCTAGCTTTAGCACTTTTGGAAAGCCACTTGGATGTCTTCGTCCTCTGACAATGGTTCTGGGAGCATCCCTCCAGGGGGCTGAGTCGTTTCCCTCAATTCATCTAGAGTTTATCAGGACTATCACCCCGCAGACACATTTAGGACAATACACGTGGCTGGTGCTCTGTGCTGGGTTTGTGTATTAACAGATGTTTTTACTGCAGCAGTGTATTCCATTTTCAGAATACACTGAAATTAAGGTTTATTAATCAGTCTCAGAAACCTAGAAATATTGTACATCTCTGTGTTGTCATTTGTGTCCAGTTATGTACAAAGGCTGTAGGACATCTTCCTGACATGAGACTGAAGGTGCAGTCAAGACTGGAAGGGCTACACCACCCATAAGACACAGATTCACAGGTAAAACACAGGCTGATCCTATGCCACTGTAGATAGTCCTCTAAAAAACTGACTTGAATTTGTTGCTGCAGTTCCCTATGGAGTGTGTGTAGGAAGACCATTTTTCAGTGAAAGCACATCAATACACCAGGAAACATGGGAGGGAGATAAGAAAGATTTGGGCACTTAGCAGAGGTGGGGACTGGGTGAACTGGCTTTTCCCCTTCTTGGCAAGTGTTCAAACTGCTTTGGGCAGCTGGCCACTGCACAAGTTCAGCTTGGAGATATTAGAGACTATCAGCACACATAGCTAAAAACCTGCCTTGTCCTCTTCCTGGGACAAATTAATTCACAAATAACTGTTCATTAAGTTGAACTACAGATGACATAAAAAGCCAGAAATTCCTGCCTAATCCTGTATGATTTATCACCTCTGGGAGCTCTTCTGATGAAGGAACACAAGTCCCTCTTGTTTTCTTCTGTTATTCATCAGAAAGAATGCATATGAATAACCATGTGTTATTTTCTTTAATGCTTTTTTTCATCCTTTAGAATGTGCATGGCTTTTTCTGTCTCAGGTGGGAATAGGTCTTTTCCTTCTTTATTTTTCCCATTTGTGCTGGTTTTGGCAGGGATAGAATCAATTTTCCTCAGAACAGCCGGATAGGGGCTATGTTTTGTTTTTGTGCTGGAAACAGTGTTGATGGCACAGGGATGTTTTTACTTTCCCTGAGAAGTGCTTACACAGAGCCAATGCCTCTCCTGCCTTTCCCCACACCCCATCAGCAGAAAGGTTGGAGGTACACAAGGAGACCCAGCCAGCACAGCTGACCACAACTGGCCACAGGGATAGCACATATGGTGCTCATTTTCCCAAATCCCTGCTACATGTGATGGAGCTTGGCTCTCCTGGAGATGGTAAAAACTTGCCTGCCCATGGGAAGTGGTGAATGAATTCCTTGGTTTGCTTTGCTTGTGTGCATGACTTTTGTTTTACCTGTTAAATTGTCTTTATTGGTACCTAGGAGTTTTCTCACTTTTACCCTCCCAATTTTCTGCTTCATCCCACCACAGTGGGTGAGTGGCTGTGGGGCTTAGTTGCTGCCCATGACACCATTAATAACAATAATAACAAACCAAAGTATTCGGATAGTTTCATTTTTAGATTTCTCAAGAGCTGGACTGTCACACCATGTGACAGGTGGCTTACTATCAACAGTGTGAAGCATTACGTAAACTAATTATCCACAAGTTAGCTGTGAAGTATCTCTTTTGATCGACTGCCCTGAGATATAATAGAAGTTCCTAAGGAACCAACTTGGCAAAATTCTGAGTAAAGCACCACTGAAAATGCTGACTTCTCCAGCCCCATAAATAAGGGGAAAGGAGACAGAAATTCATATTTATTTATTCTTAGAAAGAAAAAGAGCATAGTTTACTTTCATTACTTACATAAAAACAACTGTCTTCCCTCTGAAACCAGCCAATTCCTCATATTTCAAATTCAATATAAACCAGTCAGCTCTACTGTGCTGCCTTGGTAGCCAGCAATAAGCTTCCAGTAGCTATTATCCCTTTGCATATATACATGGGGACACCAAGACAAGGCAAAGACCCCACAGAGTCCCAGCTAACATAGTATTCTTATGTCTTCATTCATTTTTTCAGTGTTTTTCATTAAGCAATGAATGTCAAATCTGGAAGTGACAAATCAGATATCAGGCGTTCTGGAAGAGGAAAGTTTCCAAAAGGGCATTAAATTTCCCAGCATGGTAGAAATTTTTTACTAAAGACACGACTCTAAAACTTTTTTTTTCCTCTTAAATACAAAATCTGCATTTTCAGAGAACACCCCAACATACTGGTCATGTGTTTTGTGAGTTTGCATACATACTTTTACATGCAATGAAAGGAAAGACATTTTGTAGTAGAAAAGAGAATGTCTTTTCTCAGTGTCTGATTAATCAAATGCCATAAATCAATGGAACACAAGTATTACAATGTTTTTAATACTTGGATAGAAAACTTAATCCAAAATGAGCATACTTGTTTTTAATAACCATCTAGTTTATAATGATAATTATTAATCAAATTTGGGATAATTACTTTTAATTTTAATTTTATTTTTCTGAGAATTGTATGATACAAGATACAATGAGAAGGAATTTGTAATTTGAAAGTGAAAAATGTTTAAAAAATCAAAGAAAGATTTTTTTTTGCATTTTTAGACTGACATTGTTTTTGCTGTGCTTTGGTGTTAATCTTCTTGCACTGTCCTTTGCCTTCTTTCTTTTCTCTTCAAAAGATGTCCAAAATGTTTCATTTTATGTTCTCCATTAATAATTGAAAAATAAAAGCTTACATACATGTATTTTGAGGCAAAATCTATTTTTCACTGCAAAGACTTTCTAGTAAAGTTCAACCAACAAATAAACAATGGGTACTATCTAAATATCATGTTTCCCAGAAATTATTCAAGAACTTTAAAGATGGAAGGTGGATCTACACTGTGTTTTTATATTTGGCCTTCTCTCTGAATATTATCAAGTTTCTCTGATGAAAAACAACCGCTGTTAAGCCCTACAACTTACTATTCAGTTCGAAAATTTGTCTTCCTATGAATTCACATAGAAATAGCAACAAAGAATCTTTTAGGCTGTTTCCAGGAAAATGTTCTGTGAGCTGGTCCAATGGGGCTAAAAGATGTTTTGTTTCACCACTATGTTCCGCTACATCCTGTAGATGCCCCAGTTATGTGGCGGGGTTTAGAGACTGAATTCTACAATTGTTTCCATACTATTGAAAATTTAAAATGTGAACAAGCATTAATGCATATTATCGAGAAAGCCTCCAATACTGTTGTTAATTTGTAAGTGATGTAAAAGGCTTTTTAAAACATTATTACAGTTAAGGGAAAAGGTCATAACTTGCATAGAGCTATTACTAAGTAAAAGCACAAGAAGCATCAATAAAAAGTATAGCTAAAAAATAATGCAGCAGAGAAAAATAACCAGCATAACATGCAAAAAAAAAAAAAAAAACACACAAAAAAAGAAACAAAAACCCCAACTAAAACCAGGCACTTTGATGTTGTATTATAAGTCACAGGCAAAGTTATTGCCATTTGGACTTCACATGCCTAATAATAGTGAAATTAGATAATTATCTAGCTGAGAAATAGGCAAGTTTTCAAATGTCCAGATGGTTCCACCACCCACCTCATTTAGCAAAGCTTCCTTTATTCACACTGCTCTAACATGCTGCCTATTTCCTCAATTTGTACCCATTAGCTGACTAGAAAAGGGCTGAGCTCAGAAATCAACAGGCTCTGACAGGAAACCAGTTCCCAGGGGCCCCCTTAGAAGAAGTAGGTTTTTAACTGATGTTGCCCAGGAGACAGCTGTAGCGACTAAGTCCATATCTAAAGTCATATTAGTGAGGCAGGTGAAAGGATTTACAGTACAAAGATCTCTTAATATTCTTAGTAAGCTGCATGGAATGACCTTTAGCCCACAGGAAAGTGAGCACGGACTCAGGATGAGAACACTAATGTACCTTATTTTCCATTCACTAGTGAATAAAACCACCATGTGCCGCTATGTGATCCAGCTACAAAACACAGTTTATGTAGTTTGGCAGATACAAGAGGTAAGGTCAGATTTATGGTGGAAGGCATCTTCATGGCTATGCAAACATCCAAGAGTTCCCCAATTCTGGAAGTTGTGAGTAGGAGGGGGCATCTCACTACAGCTGCAGACGTGTCACAAGCAAGGGCTTGATTTGCTATTACTCACATTTGTAAAATATGCAGCCTTCAAATAGCAGTGGTACACTTGGACTTAAAGGGATGGCAGGGAGAAATACACAAAGGAGGTCATTTGGCAGATGTCCTCTTCCAAAATAACATGATATTCTAACAACTAATTAATTTTCTGTTATGAACAAGTGGGCAACAAAGGATAAATAAAATATTTGGAGTTTTGTTTTCTTACAGTGAAAGCAGTTAGCAAATAAGGAAAGCTTCATTTCAAGGTCTATAATGGTAACTGCCTAGGAGAGAAATTCACCTGACACTGAACAAAGCTGAGATGCTGTGATGACTGTATCTGTTACACAGCCTGGAAAAAATATTAGTTAATTATCTGTAGGCATAATGATTCCCTGACAAAACCTAAATTGAAATGGAGTTGCTACTGAGAGTATATATTAATAGTTTAAGGTAAATTACAAACTAGGCATTTTATAACTATCCTTAAGTATTTCATTTTAGTCTAAGACATTGAGTGAAGGTTAAACGAAGGCCATGCGTGTTGAGGTAGAAATCCAGTGGGGGGATCAAAACCACCTTATTTCAGCACAGGCAAAGATGCCACAGATTACCAATGAAATAGATTTTGCTTTGAAATCTAGTCCCTGAATGGCATCAGATAGCAAAAAATAATTTTGCTTATAAGTGGACGTGTCAAACTATCAAACTTTTCTAATACAGCATAAATAGGGGATGCTTTGTAACTGACAGTGTATCAGCTGGTGCTAGGTGGCAAATGATCAAATCTTTAATAACTACAAAACAAAAATCTTAATCTAAAATCTTTAATAACAAATAATCTAAAATCTTTTAAGAACAGAATTTGCAGTGGGCACTCTTTAGAGAAGAAAGATATGTCTCTGAAGAAGAAGAGAGTGAAAGACATACAGAAAGACCACTTTTACAAGCCTTAACAGTATCAGAGGAAGTCGATCTGACCTGCAAAATAACAGAATACTGAGATGACGGATGCTTTCAGTTACTTCTACCTTCTGCTACAAGATAAGTAAGTAAGAGATTTCCAATAAACATGCAATATCTTTAAGGAGAAAAGGAAAACAAATTAAACAAAACAGTATATTAAACATCAAAAGGGAAAGAGAAAAATGTTAGAGGCACTAATTTATTTGCTTGTATCATTAGCGATCTATTTATAAATAATAGTGTATAAATACTATCATCCTTTTTGTCCTTCAGCTATGTCTATTATCCTAGGTAAGGGAAATATGAAGACTCATAAATTCAGTTCAAAGGCAACAACATCTTTCTTTGGTTGGCTTAATAAATGAACTGCTTTTAAAATGTTAGTCTTTAAAAAGACTCCTTTGAAATAGATACACATACATACTTCTTCAAGAATTATGTTGTTTTTCTGTCATTATAACATAAATATTGAGAAGGACGGTCATCACTTCTGAACAAGAAAAACCTTGAAAAATGTTTTATAATTCTCTCACACATTTCAGAGTAAATATCTCCCCAAAAGTCAAAAGAATCAAGTGGCAAACAAACCCAGCCCATTATTTGTATTTTTTTCCTTTAATTGAACAGAAGGATCACAATCAAGGCTTTGGATTCTTACAATTTGCAATACTGCAATTTCCCAAAGGATTACAACATTTTCAGACTTTATCATATTCCCTTAAATCTTTCCTTCATTTGCTGGAAATTTATTCAGGGAAGTGATGCGTAATTTACTTTCCTGACAAATAATGGACAAGGCAACAACAATACATTTGCATTCCCTAACTCCTCAGGGTTACCAAATCCACTCCACTTCTCCTCCCCAGCTCTGATGGCAACTGCATTTTTCCTCTGTAATAGGTGAAGCATCGGGATGGAAGAAGCACAGAGTAAATTACGATATGTTTGCCTTGGTAACTATTGCCTAATGGTGAAGTGTATCTATTGCACATTCTTGTGTATTTCAAGTGTTAAAAAAAAACAAAACAAAACAAAACACAAAACCAACCAAAAACCAACCAACCAAACCAACCAACCAACCAAACTAAAAAAACCCTATAATCATCTTTAATCTCTATGGTTTCCTTTATCTCCTTGACTCAGTAATATTAATACCAGAGTGGTCAGGGCTCAGCAACAAGCTGCTTTGCCACAGCAAACACAAACTGCTACTGTTCAGCAGCACTGTTTCACTCAATCATGCTTAGGAAATACACTCTTTTCTCCTTTTCTTTAGATTCAAAATTTGCCATCAAAAGCAAAGGAAATATCCAGCTGTTAAATCAGCAATTAATTTCATTTTAGTTGTTAGGTTCTTTGGAAAATAAATCTGTAGTAGCCTGTCCAATAGCATTTTTCCCATGGCACATAATTTCTCACTTTCAGCTACTGGGCATTTGGTTTGGTTAATACTCAGCTAATATCAGAAAATCATGCCTGTACAACAGTGTAATTCATTTTTTCCCCTTGAGGCTGATCTACACATAACTTTTGCACCAGTTTAATTTCCCTATGAAGAAGCTGCTTTTACCAAATTAATTAAGCAAATAAACCTTCAATTTTGATTTTAACAAGCTGGCGTTGGATTGCTTCTTACTAGACAAAATGTATTTCCATCTAGTATCAAAAATAAGCTGCCCTGATATAAACACATATTTCTTTATGTTGTATTAATAATATAATACTATGGATTTTTTACACTCTACAAGACATTAAAAAATATATATATAGCTAGTAGGATAATTAGAAGTACTATGTAAAGAAACTTCTAGAAAGCACAGATTTCAGTGAAATGAAGATGTGCTAGTATAAGTAAAAGCAAAGTATATGTAATATGACTTTGTTTTGTAAAAGAATAACTATAAATTTTTTTTTCACCTAAAACTGTAATAGACCATTTAAAAAAATGTGTTTACAGTCTTGGTATAGAAGGGGCCTCTGAGTCTGTATCTACCTCACACAGCCTGCAGATCTTCCTGGGATACACTCTGAGGTACATCCTGATTTTCTCAGAGAGAAACATCCTCACAAGTGTGGCTCTTCCCACGTGTGTGTTCCTCCAGAAAGGACTGAAGTGTGCTTTTAGAGGTATCTGGTTCTGAAACGCATTGTAACATACTCCAGCACATAAATACAGACAGTCTCAAAAGATTATAAGGACTCAGAAGTAATGTATGTGTGTGCCTAACTCTTGGCATTCTTGTGCATATTGCCTTAAAATGAAAAAGTTTTTCTACAATACACAAATCTAACAGCATCTATCCATTTATTGGTTCATACATTCAAGCACACATTCATTTATTCATGGCTAGATCAATAGCCACATTTCCCACTTCCACCCAAGCTGAAGAGCTCTTTGTTCCCAATTTGAAGGAGAAATTCAAGGACAACTGGTTAATGCAGTAAGAAGGGAGGACAGAGAAGGGCTGATCTAGCTAATGTTGCGCTATACTAAAAAGTATTGGAGTGGTTCCTGAGTAAATCACTGACAGTAAAAAGCTATATGGCTATATACCCACAAGTCAAGGAAAGCCTGTTGCATTATTTTCTTTCCTGCTTCAGTTTCCCTTGAAGGACAAATGCAGCTAAAACATGACATTTTACCTTTACATATAAAGGTTTTGTTGCTTTTGATGTTCATGAGAACAGTGTCATTTTTAAGCTTTTCAGATTTGAGAGGTTTCACTGCAGAGGAACTGAATGAGGGCAGAAATGCTTTATTTTAAAATGCTGATAATTGTGATGGGAAATTACAGAGAAGTGTGGATTGGGGTATAGAGAACCATGAAGTATGATCTTCACTTTTAAAACACCTTATTTTTACACTTCTAAACATTTCACCAAAAGCAACAGAAATATCTAATATGCTACTGACACATACACAATCTAAAGAACACATGTCACTGTAACAGGTAAGGTTCTTATAGCCCAGTTTATATTGTCTTTAATGGGTGTCCAGCTAATGCACCTTAACAAAGGACTGCACAAGCTCTTTAAATTGAAACCTATGTGAATATAATCCATACAAAGGGCACTGCACTATTCAACCTTTGTGGACTTTGCTATGTTTGCTTTCTCTGATGCTTTTTCACCCTGAAAAGAACTGGACCATAATTAAGGATTGATACATTCATGAAAGGAAATTCTTTATTTTCCTGCAAAAATTGAAGCTATCACAAATAAGCAGGGGAAAAAAACAACAAAGAAAACATTGTGAGCAAACATCACAACACTACACCATAAGGAAATTTGGAGGATTAAAGGAGGTATAAGCAGGATCAGCACTGAGGACCATGTTTTTAGGAATACATCCTGTACTGAGCCAAACTGAAAGACCTAGCTGTTGGCTTCATTTAGCAGAAAATTTCAACAGTACATTCCTGAATACCAATTAAATTCAGAAACTGTTGCTGAAAACTTGACAAGGAATTTATTTTCTGTCAACAAATTGCTATATTTCAGTAGAGGATTGCAGCAGAGGGAGAACTGGCTAGTTACCGATCCAGTCAATAGATACTGCAGCTATTTGCAACACTAACAGTAAAAGAAGCTCTAAGTATCAGTATACTCTCCTAATATAATGAAGTTCTCTGAGCTTAACAGTGCAATTTAACCTATGAGAGACTGTACTCACAGAAAATGCCTTTCAATCCTGGTAATGCCCTGATTAGAAGGACTACACTCCTGCTGCTCAGGGAACTGTGAATTGAAATTGCTTGGTGATTTTAAAAAGTAGTCTTCCACAGCAGCGAAAATGCATGCTACTTTTACCCTGCCTGGAAAGAACCTCCTTCTCAAATAGGCAGAAGAAAAACAGAGAACTCAAAAAACTCCTAGCAATTTTGCATTTTTTTTTTCCCCAAAGTAGACAGACTACAAGACAGATGACCCTGGGGCCTTGTCTGGGCTCGTTTTCCATCGGTTCACTAAGCCTGATCTGATGTGAGCACAGAGAGCTCCTGGGCAGTTCAGCTTTGCCTAGCCTGACTTTGTTAGCCACCTCTTGACAAGCACTCTATTTGAGGTTTGTGGCATCTAGCCAGTTAAGAACAATTCATGTTAAATCAGACCATCACATTAAATTTTATCCTCCCACACAAGAGATTTGACAGCGAGAGCTGGCCTTATGGAAAGCACAGCAGGTCCTTGCACATATGCAATTTCTGTGTTAACATTTAATTAGAATGTGGGCTGATGTAATTGTATGAATGAAAGAAATCAAGGAACAAAACTCAACTTTCAAATCTGAGCATTCTCATTTTTATTGCTATTTCAGCATCCTCAGCTCAACTCTAATGACTTGGAAATACTGCTTGGCCTTTCTTCCTTTTCTGCTTTTAAACATTTTCGCCCTCCTAGAAAAAATATTTCAAAAGTTGAACATTATCTCCAAATGTTCAAAACAAATATTCAAGAATTTCTGTTGTAATTAAGATGCACTTGGCATCTCTGTCTCTTAACAAAAGACAGAAAACATGTTTTCATTTCACCTTCTATCTGTAAATATCTCTAACTTCATTTGGAACATACCAAATACATTTAAGGAAGAAGCTTTTTACAATGAGGGAGGTGAAACACAGAAACAGTTGGCCCATGTGGATGCTCTTTCCCTGGAAACATTCAAGGTCAAGTGGACCAGGCTCTTAGCAATCTATTTGACGATGCCTGTACTTGTTGTAGGAGGAGTTTGACTAGCTGACCTTTAAAGGTCCCTTACAACATATATGATTCTATGATACCACATTTTCATTGTTTATGTATCTAAGGAGTGGATCCTCAAGTAGTAGACATGAAGCGATTTCACAGAAGTCATGCCTTGAGTGAAGCTCCATTACATTACATCTGCTGAGAATACAGCTCTTTAGTGTGACTACAGGTGGGAGGTGCCTTTTAAAAAACACTATTCAGGGTTTTGCAATTTAACATCTGAGAGTAAAACCAGAGCTGAAAGTGTCTCCAACAGGGCATAACATGAGGTCTACCCAAGTTGCTGCCTCCTGATCTGAGAGTCAGTGGACAACTCTGTCAATGAAGTTCAAGGTGTCCAAAAATAAACTTGGACAGACACAATCTGGCCAATGGCAATTTATATAAATGCCAATGCATAAAATATTTCAATATTGTGGATTCATTTGCTTCAATATTTGTTTGTTTCATCATATGTGTCAATATTTCTTTCAACAGTGTGAAAATATTTTATTTTGGTAATGTTGTATGTATGGGTATGTTTGTGTCAATATCACAGTCTTACCTTAGTTCTGTTCAATTTGCATAAAATAAATATTAAATTTAACGCATATGATATACGGCATTGTTCCTGAAATGTAACAGAATTTTTTAAAAAATATATTAAACATTGGCACACTCCCCCATTTTATATTATACAAAGTTGCATATTGGATTTTATAAAAGTGAAAGTTTGAACTATTAAAAAGTAATTACTTTTCATTTTTTTCAGTGTTTGCAATCTCTCTATGAACACTAAATATTTTATTTCAAGAAAGTTTTTAAAATCTGAAAACTTTTGTCAAAATTTCCTTGAATACTCTATTTATGACAGAAAGTGTGAAGTTTGGGAAAGAAAACCACTGAGCCTTTTAGATCTTAAACATATCTTTACTAGACAGGAGAAGCCTTCTCCCCGAAAATACCATTGCTGACTGTTTTATTATTGGACCTATGGTGGGATCCTATGTAAAATATATTTAAAGTTAAAAAAATATTTAAGCTAGAGCATCTGGGAAAAAAAGAAACAGAAGAGGAAAGCCACTAGACAAAAAATATAGCATGGAATAGGACAAACCCAGTTCCCTCCAGGGGCCATTACTAGGGAGGCTGCTGAAAACTCAGAACTGCAGTTTGTAAACTGTGTATTCTGGGATCCCAAATTTTTAGGGATGTGAAGATCTAAGCACAATAAGTCTATAATCTATGGCCTTTAGTCAGTTTAATGCAGTCATTAGCCCCTCAAAATTTATAAAAAGCCTGTATAAAATTACTTTTCCTATCTGTGTCTCTGTGCTTGACCTGATTCTTCACAGAGTTTCTGTCAATGCTAGTATTATTTGATCTTGCATGAGGATTTACAATGAGGGTTTAATTACACTAGTATCCCATGCCCATGCTTTTAGAATCTGAATGACTTGCATTTATTTTTAACAACACAGGAGAGTGTCTGCATTTCATAGGTTTTCACCTACAATGCTGAGCCACAACTTATGCCTTTAAAATCAATCCTTTTATTTCCAATCAAATATTTTTTTTAGAAATACAGAAGTATTGAAAATTGTTTCAATGTCTGATTGTTCCTCTGAATAAGTGCAGGTGTCTGAAGGATCAGGGACTATTCTGCATCTGAAATATTTATGTTAGTGACTTTTAAAAGTTATTCTTTTTCTTTTCATGAAGGAAGCCATCTAATGCCAAATTAATAAGATTACTACAAGCAGTTTCTTCTATTTATTAGCCCTGGTTATTTATAACAAGCAGAAATTAGATACGTTTCTGCTTTTTTCACTGGCATATAAGGTCAGCAAAATTTCTTCTGACATCCAAAAAATTATCACTTTTTTTTTCCCCAGTTTATCAGTTAGCTCCTCCCACCAGACAACTTTAGTCTGGAAGGATGATGCAATGGTGAAAATCCTGATTTAAAACCTGGTGGAAAATGTATGCAATTCTTGTCTTCAAGAATAATTTGTCAACAAAACTAATTTCAGTAAGGGAAACAGATGTCATAATACAAAAAATATGATTATGTTAGTACTGTTTAATAGACTCTTAACCCTTACTCATGGTTTATCATTCTGGTTTTTGGTTGGTTGGTTTTTTCTTACTTCCATACTACATTAAATTCTGCCTGGGAACTTCTTATTCTTTCATTGTTTCTTATGCCACTACAAAAGTCTTTTCAAATCTTAAGATAAATAAGTTTCAAGGTTTCTTGAACTTTGATATCGCCACTGCTTCCCCAGAATTTCATTACACACAATGCACAGGTACAGACGGTACAAAACCTGCTTCAAATACAGAAAACATATAGACACATAGAAGTGTCTTTTTTTGTGGAGCTCACAGTGGCCTGAATCATCTGCACTATTAAATGACTCCCACTGTCTGGTAATTTAAATTGAAAGCGGTTTCAGGGGGCATTCTGTAAATGATAATTTTTAAGTGTTTGTATATCTGTGTGTGTGTGTATATGTGTATATATATATATATACACACTTAAAATATAAATCAATTTTAAACATGGCCAGTCAGGCTTTTATTTAAAGAGCAAGTTGCTACCTTATTCTAGGCACATTTCGTGTTTCCATCTCACTATATAAGGCAGTAAGCAATACTTCCTTTAATTAAGCAGAATCCCTAAGGTAGAAAGGTAAAATGACTATGCAATGCAATAGGAAAACAAATGCAGCTTTTCTCATCAAGATTAAATCAGTGAAGTGAATTAACAGAATGACTGTGTAATTGTAGCAAAGCTGTCCAAGCTTGATCCCAGAAATCCATGGAGGTCATATGTCCTTTAGCTAATCATCATGGCTAGGCTTCATGAACGAAGATTTCGGAAGGGCACCACTCACGCTTGCTGCAAGCATGCTGGTGGCTAAAAAGGCCAATATGGGATAGGCAGGTCCGGTCACAAAAGGCACAGCGGAACGCCTCTTTTGGTGATATTGGTGAGGAACAGTTCTTTCTGCGTTGTCTTTTTTCTTCGAGACTGACTCTGCGTGCATTCCTAAAGGAAGCAGCAGCGTTATGAATGGTGTGTCTCCATGAATCCCAATTGGAGGCCAGAGTGGACCATTGGTGGCAGTCAATATGGCCAAGGCTGAGGTGTTGTTTCAGAAAGTCCTTGTATCTCTTCTTCAGGGCTCCTCTCTTGTGGCAGCCATTGGCCAGTTCACCATAGAGCACAATCTTTGGGAGGCGGTGATCCTCCATCCTGGAGATGTGCCCTGCCCAGTGCAGCTGCGTTTTCATCAGCATGGCCTCGATACTGGTGAC
>VWZD01006855.1:101360-145292 GCA_013396695.1 Sakesphorus luctuosus
CATCTGCACTGAGTAGGGGGCTTTGAACCTGGTGTGTAGGTCCGTACACTGCTTTCAGGGCCTCATAGAATCCTCTTTGGTCACCCAAAGTTGCACATAGTTGCATCTTTTCTGCTAGGTTGAGCCACCATTTCTTCTGGATGTCTTGAAGTTTCTGTTGGAGCTTACTGCATGAAAGGCTTTGAAATATCCCTTGATGCTGGCAGATTGGAAGACTTTTATTCTCCCTTCGTCTGCCATGTGTCCTGAACACAGGTCCTCTCTCCAATTCTTTACAAAATAAATTAGCAAGCTCTCTGAAGCAGTGCTGATACTTGGCATCTTGCAATGAACAGTGTAAGCACATTATCTTGTCCACAGTTTCAACCTTGAGAGGAACCCTGGATTTACAGCTCACCTCTATAGTGGTATGTGGCAAATGAAGCAAATAGACATGAAGTGTGACAAGAGCGCTCTATTACCTCAGTTGCTATGAGGAAATAGGACTAATTAATGTCTAAATGCCCTCAGAAATCTTTATCATTTCAAGGTCCTAGAACATAGTCATCTATAGCATTGAAGCTATATCTCCAAAATATATGTGGTTTCCCAAAATATTTGTGCTTCTCCTAATTTTTTTACTCATATTTAGAATTCCTTCTTTTTTTTTTTTTACTGTTTTTTCTTCTTTCTGATTCTCTCTAAGATGAGGAGGAAGGCACCATCTACAACTAAGGTGCACATTCTTTCAAAAGGACCTGACTCCTGTCAGGTCTATTTAATTCCTCATTAATAACAATAGTGTTGTTTAAATGGAAAAATCCAGTTTGCTGTGTATGATGGTCACACATTTATTCATAAGATCTCTGACTGAATGAAAAACTGTATTTAATGATGTTCCATTATGAGGCCTGTGACAGGTGCAATACTTTTTCATGTCACTTCCTATTGACTTTTCAGCAAAATATAGATATGCAATTCAGAAGTGAAGAGGCCAAACCTTAAATTCAGAATAGAATTCTCTTTCTGACAGATAGGTGTATCAATTCCCCAATACCAAACAGAATGAATAACCCATACTTTGATTCCTCACATCATTGCAACAGAATAAGTGTATTGTCAGTCTGATCCTACCAATCACTTCCTGCACAGATTTACCCAGTCAAATGTACAACGAAAAATTTGTAGAGTATACATTTGGTTAAGGAATCTGCATAATAACCAGACACTGTGAAACCTAATTTTAGTCTCCAAGGTATTGGTTTTTGCACAGGACTTTTATATGTTTTACACCTCTGCATAAAAATTTAGTTGCTAACTGTCTTTGCTGGGATTTTTGTTTCCCTGGATTTCTAGTTTTTCTTTCTGCTTCTATTTCCAGACACATCAAGGCATGAATTCTACTTCACATTTCTGGCATATGCTTTTTGCAACATTTAAATTCTAATTAACATTAATGATAAGCTACATTTAACAGAAATGAAAAATACCTTAATGCCAATATTTGGAGTATTCAGTATACTGTATAATGCCTANTTAGGACTTAATCTTCTCCTATTTTCTACATTTTCTATTCCTGTGAAACAGCTAATATTTTTCAACTTCATCCTTTTATACCACAAAACACTATCATTCCTCATTCTCCCCTTTCTTTCCCCCTACACCATCCGTATTAATTTTGAAAATACTGTGTGAAATTCAACCATATGCTACTTCTGTTTAACTTGTATGCTGCTGATTTTACATAGTGTTTGCTGACATTCATTTGAAAAACAAAGAGAAGGACTAGAAGCCTGGATTTATCTATCTGCTAACAAGCTGTCTATAAAGTTGTTATTTTATAGATTTTAAGAGAGAGAGATAAAGTATTCTGGACAGGATCCTCTAGCTCTGTCAAAAGGGTTTTTTTTTAATGTTTCTTACACACAAGGAATTAAAAATAAGAACAGATTATTTGGCCTTAACTGTTTTACTTCATGAAAACTTTATGAATGGTTGTTTTAGTGTTTTGTGCATATTAATGAAAACAAACAACAGCAATCAAAATTATTTAACACTAGTTTGGTTTAGAACTTTTTTTTAAAATTGGTAAACTGATGTTGTCTACATTTATAAAATAACTGATTATATGGATTGATTACTTTTTTTTTTTTTAATCCAGGAGATATAAGGACACTGAAGGCTAATTATAAAGCAAAACCCCATAAAAATGACAAATGTCATTTGGGACTTAGAAGAAAAGTGTGTGTGTATATGTATATATATATACATATATATATATATACACACACACATATACACACACACACACATACACACATATTTATATGTATGCAGCATGTATTTATGTAGGGCACAGCTATTTATTTTTTCTTTTTTTCAGATGCATTTTGATCTGGCTGCCAGTTTTATATTGTGGTTCTTCAACTGGTGCAACCCACATGCAATTAATTGCACACTTTTGCTTCCAATACCCAGATAAATCACTCCATCTAAATTCTAATCTGATTCAGATTAGATTATACCAAACAACAACAACAACAAAATCCATTAGAGTTAATCAAGGGAATCCAGCTTTCATTTTTGCTACTACTAGTAGTGATTCATATCCAAATAAAATTTACTTGCTGATAAAATAAAAATTAATAGAGAATCTAATAGAGTTGTGTAGCTTCCCTAGTCCTTAAAAACTTTATGGTACTTGATTTTAACACCATGAAATTTTTCACTTAACTAATTGCTCTTCTATTTGGTGAAACTGGGCAAGAATGCAGCACCGTATTAGAAAGTAATGCAGCAAATAAAAAAAAAACAAACACCAAANCTTCTTTCTGATTCTCTCTAAGATGAGGAGGAAGGCACCATCTACAACTAAGGTGCACATTCTTTCAAAAGGACCTGACTCCTGTCAGGTCTATTTAATTCCTCATTAATAACAATAGTGTTGTTTAAATGGAAAAATCCAGTTTGCTGTGTATGATGGTCACACATTTATTCATAAGATCTCTGACTGAATGAAAAACTGTATTTAATGATGTTCCATTATGAGGCCTGTGACAGGTGCAATACTTTTTCATGTCACTTCCTATTGACTTTTCAGCAAAATATAGATATGCAATTCAGAAGTGAAGAGGCCAAACCTTAAATTCAGAATAGAATTCTCTTTCTGACAGATAGGTGTATCGATTCCCCAATACCAAACAGAATGAATAACCCATACTTTGATTCCTCACATCATTGCAACAGAATAAGTGTATTGTCAGTCTGATCCTACCAATCACTTCCTGCACAGATTTACCCAGTCAAATGTACAACGAAAAATTTGTAGAGTATACATTTGGTTAAGGAATCTGCATAATAACCAGACACTGTGAAACCTAATTTTAGTCTCCAAGGTATTGGTTTTTGCACAGGACTTTTATATGTTTTACACCTCTGCATAAAAATTTAGTTGCTAACTGTCTTTGCTGGGATTTTTGTTTCCCTGGATTTCTAGTTTTTCTTTCTGCTTCTATTTCCAGACACATCAAGGCATGAATTCTACTTCACATTTCTGGCATATGCTTTTTGCAACATTTAAATTCTAATTAACATTAATGATAAGCTACATTTAACAGAAATGAAAAATACCTTAATGCCAATATTTGGAGTATTCAGTATACTGTATAATGCCTATTTTCTGCATTTGCATGATGATTGAGCTAGTTATGTTTGACTCAGGTTCTTAGGCATAAAGTATTTAAAGATAATAATAAGGCAAAATTCTGTCTTCTGGTATGTGTGTTATACTGTCCAAACTAGTTGAATGACAGGTTATCAACAGTAAATTGTCATTTGTTTTTCACATAGCAAAAGACCTTGCAAGATACATGGAAACCAAATAAGGTTAATTTTCATTCTATCAGTAGTTGTTAAAAATATTGGAAACCCAACAATTGTCTTTCTTACATGGCAATGGAAGGAGAGCTTGAATTTAAGTTTTTCATTATTTTATTCCTAATACAGATAAAAGTAAAAAATAGCGACAACACAGAAAATTTCTCTCTCCTGTCTGCCAGAGTAGGTAAATGCCACTATTCAGATAATTTAATTTAGGACTTAATCTTCTCCTATTTTCTACATTTTCTATTCCTGTGAAACAGCTAATATTTTTCAACTTCATCCTTTTATACCACAAAACACTATCATTCCTCATTCTCCCCTTTCTTTCCCCCTACACCATCCGTATTAATTTTGAAAATACTGTGTGAAATTCAACCATATGCTACTTCTGTTTAACTTGTATGCTGCTGATTTTACATAGTGTTTGCTGACATTCATTTGAAAAACAAAGAGAAGGACTAGAAGCCTGGATTTATCTATCTGCTAACAAGCTGTCTATAAAGTTGTTATTTTATAGATTTTAAGAGAGAGAGATAAAGTATTCTGGACAGGATCCTCTAGCTCTGTCAAAAGGGGTTTTTTTTAATGTTTCTTACACACAAGGAATTAAAAATAAGAACAGATTATTTGGCCTTAACTGTTTTACTTCATGAAAACTTTATGAATGGTTGTTTTAGTGTTTTGTGCATATTAATGAAAACAAACAACAGCAATCAAAATTATTTAACACTAGTTTGGTTTAGAACTTTTTTTTAAAATTGGTAAACTGATGTTGTCTACATTTATAAAATAACTGATTATATGGATTGATTACTTTTTTTTTTTTTAATCCAGGAGATATAAGGACACTGAAGGCTAATTATAAAGCAAAACCCCATAAAAATGACAAATGTCATTTGGGACTTAGAAGAAAAGTGTGTGTGTATATGTATATATATATACATATATATATATATACACACACACATATACACACACACACACATACACACATATTTATATGTATGCAGCATGTATTTATGTAGGGCACAGCTATTTATTTTTTCTTTTTTTCAGATGCATTTTGATCTGGCTGCCAGTTTTATATTGTGGTTCTTCAACTGGTGCAACCCACATGCAATTAATTGCACACTTTTGCTTCCAATACCCAGATAAATCACTCCATCTAAATTCTAATCTGATTCAGATTAGATTATACCAAACAACAACAACAACAAAATCCATTAGAGTTAATCAAGGGAATCCAGCTTTCATTTTTGCTACTACTAGTAGTGATTCATATCCAAATAAAATTTACTTGCTGATAAAATAAAAATTAATAGAGAATCTAATAGAGTTGTGTAGCTTCCCTAGTCCTTAAAAACTTTATGGTACTTGATTTTAACACCATGAAATTTTTCACTTAACTAATTGCTCTTCTATTTGGTGAAACTGGGCAAGAATGCAGCACCGTATTAGAAAGTAATGCAGCAAATAAAAAAAAAACAAACACCAAAATAACATATGTGAGGGAATACTTCAGAGAAGTCAAAGCTTAAGTTTTACAATTTGAGATTAAACCAACTTCAGTTAAAGCAGTCTGTATGCTTAAATACAGATAGTTAAATATTTCTGACTAAGGAACAAGTTTGCATTGGGCAGACCTACTCACCATTATAAAAGGACTTGGAAAGAACATTTAATATCCTTGTTTTCCTATCTTAGCTAACAACTATGTTATGTTTTGGGAAACTTCTTAGCAGGTTTCATTTTGCTTTTCCCTTATATTCACATTTGTTGACATTACAGATTTTCTCCACACCATGAGTACACTTAATTTTGAAGAGAATTTTTTTTCATGCAATCCATACTTGAAATAATTTTGGTTCTATGCAGTTTCTATGTTGAAGATTATTATCTTGAAATATGGAATTAAAAATATGATTTCTAAAGGGTAAAATTAATTGTACAGTAAACCAGTTTGCAGATGCTCCTTTACTTGGAAAACCCTCAGAGACTGTATTTACAGTCTGGGATTTTGAAGGTTTGGAATTAATCTTCTGTCAACAGACTGACCTGAAAAACGAAACAATGGCATTTCACAATAACTGTTTTAAGCAACTTTATTCACTTTTTTTGAATGACAATATAGATTATAACAAATATGGCAATCTGAACTTCCTTCTCTTTCTGTTTTATTGCATGCTCAAAATCATGTTTGAGTGAATAAATATATCTAAAAATACTGCAATTTTGCAATTTTTATGTTCCTCACACTCATTTGTTCATCATTATCATCTTGATGAGGCTTCGCAAAGGAAGACTTAGGAAGGGCTCTACCCACATGAGTGTGTTCTTTGAGCCTGAACAGTGGACTTTTTAGGTGAGGCACAGCGTGTATGAAACTGGCCCCACCTTTAACTCCTAAGGTTCATCTGCCACGGCCAAGTGAGCTTGGACAGTGACAGCGAAGTCCTCAGGACTAGAGCCTCCAGCACCCGGTATCTCCAGGAGGTCTCCCATCCAAGTACTAACCAGGGCTGACACTGCTGAGCTTCTGAGCTCTGATGGGATCAGGTGTTAGGGAGGCATTTAACTGCCTTCTTTAATTCATCAGTTACTTTGAAAATATACTTCCCTTGCATGTATTTGTGAATTGTTTTTACAGCTATATGCCATTATACACAATAAGAAACTGACATCTGTGTATTTTAGCTGCTGCTTGGAACTCATTTTGAAGCTAAAAAAGAGGTCTACACCTGATTAACTATTCAAGACATTAATAAAATACTACATTAAAATGTATTGGGGATTTAGGAATGGTGACAGATTTATCACATCAAAATGTCAACCAGACAGAAACAAGGAGTGAGACAGAAGAAGCAAATCAGATTGCCAAGGTTCCTCTAAAAATAGACTTCTCTGTAACAGGGCTTCCCTCCAGCAGGCTCCCTGCTGCCTGCCCATAGCAGAGGGCCTGTTGAGGGCATTTTAGTCACTGAGGGCACAAGGCTAATCCTGATCTGCTTGACTAACATGACAGTAAGCTGCAGACCATCCTAACAGCTACCTCACAGGAGCAGAAACACAGAGCTGACATAACCCTGCAACTCTGGGCAGTGCTGTCCAAATCAGGATGAAATTAACCATCAAAGGCTGATGTCCTTCCTGGGTCAGTAGCACAGAGCCAGTGGCTTCCACTGGAGTGGGATGAGGAAAACATTAGGTTATGTGCTGAATCATGTGAAGACAACTGAGTTATCTCCAAAACATTCTGACACTTCTCTCTCTGTTTTGGAAAAGCGATTTCTATAAAGTCTGTAAGACTCCTTACAAAAAAGCAACTCCTTTGATTCTACTGTATTTCAATTTGTATGTGCAAACATAATAATAATAATAATGGCCAATCTTCACGAAGGAAGATTTGGGAAGGGATCACCCCACGTGTGTGTGCCCTTTGAGCCTGCGCAGTGGATTTTTTTTTTTTTTTAGGTGAGGCACAGCGTGCGCAGAACTGGCCACACTGTTTAAGTCCTAAGGTTCATTTGCCACGGCCGAGCAAGCTTGGACAGTGACAGTGAAGTCTCCTTAGGACTATCTACAGCACCCGGTACTAACCGGGGCTGACCCTGCTTAGATCCGAGATCTGACGGGATCGGATGGCAGGGAGGCATTGAACTGCCGGGGGTGGTCCGTACTGAGACTCGAACTCACGACCCTGGGATTTGAAGACCAGAGTGCTCTCCACTACACCACGGGACCACCCCTATGTGAAAATAGCACATATATATATAACAGTGTTCCCAGGTTGCTACATTGGCATCAGACAAGGAACTATCTCAAGTAAAACTAGCATAACTGCTCTTTTATTGAGCAGAAGTGAATTTATTAAATACATGTCACTGATATGAATTAAACTGCACAACAGGATTTTTTTTCCCCAGGATTTCTAAGAATTAATGAAGCATTGGTCTGAAAAAAACCCAAAACCTAACCAAACCTCTGCATCTACACAATCTGTCAAAATTATTTCTTTAATTCCTCTTTGATACAGATTCATAGAATCAATTAGGTTGGAAAAGATCTCTGAGATCACCAAGTCCAAGCTTTGACTGAATAGATGAAAATGGATACAAGAATCAGATTGCCAGAAAAAATGGTTTGTGTAATTTAAGTTTTTCTTCCACTTGAAGTAATACTTCTGAAATTAAGAAATATTAAATACTTCCATGTATAATTCATTACATACAATTAGAGATTCCCACCTAATTTAGGACCTTACTAGAGGAATAATTTCATTTAATTATTTTTAAAATCAATTGGATGTTCATCTTTTATTTGCAGAAATATACTATCACTTGAGTATTTAAATTGTCAGTTTACTTACCATGAAAAGTTAGCCATGAACAGAAACCACATTATAAATAAAAAAATTATCCGAATGGAAAGTTATCATTTTTATTTGGACTATGAAGTCCTAATCAGAATTCATCTCATCTATCACAATTTTTTTTTCATCTTGCATACTCTTTTGAACTAGAGAGGAATTTGTTTGATTCATTGCAATTAAATGCCAAGCTTTCAACTGATGTTAATTTTGTTATTTGCAACCCATCCTCAGATTACTTTTTCTGCATTGATGATATATAAATACTTGTTGTAAGACTAATAACAGCTGCAGCCTGAAATGTGACTGTAGCTCACTCACAGCTTTAAATCGGTGTAAGAATTGCTTGCGGCACAGCTGCTGCACTGTCGCCTGCGCCACAGACCTCCATGTAGCCCAAAGCAACTCAGTATTTCTGCAACTGCAGCCGGTGCTGAGCTGTTTCTCCAGTCACATCTCCAACCGAAAGTGAAGAACTGAACTGCAAGTGAAATCAAAAGTTTGGCCGAAGGTGTGATCTTGATTTAGCCATAGGGTGAAATACCACGATTTCAGATCCTGGTTGGAGGGAGCTGGAGGATTTTCTGGAGAATATCAACCACATAAGCAGATCTGATGAAAGATGACAGCCTTGAATCTGTCAGTGCTAGACCTACTAGACAGCATGTAATTTCTTTGGATAGCAAAGCAGTTAAGCCCTCACCAAGACAATGAAATAACTGATGGCTCGGCAGACCTTGCCTGACCCTGATTGTTCTGTGGAGCCAAGAAATGCAAAATTAAGCACATGTGATGGCAATATTTGACTAAAGTTCTCTCTTACACATTATACTTGGTGTTGATGGGTATGATAGGAAGAGATAAAGAAGAAATGTCTCATATAAAATATTTTTTATTTGCTACTAACAAATGTGATTTACAGAGTATCAAAAATGCTGTCACTTTGAGGGTGATTTCTAGCCACAACCCCTGAGACTAAACATCACCTTTTACAACACCACCACTGAGTGTTTTGGAGATCTGGAATGTAATTCTGTAACATCTTCTACTAAACTCTTTCTAGTAGCAGAAGTGAAAATGTAGAAGCAAAGCAGCTCATCTCAATTCAAAGAGGATAAATCCAACTGACAAATCACCTTAAGAGCCAAGTAATCTGTGAGTGGGTTACTGCAAGTCCCATGTGCAAAATTCTGCTAGGTATTGGTATTAAGGAAAAGAGAGGGAAAGTAGATACTACCTGTTTCTCAAATAACTACAGCAGATATCTACATGATTCATGGAGATTGCTCAGGAATATAAAAGCAAATACAGCCTCCCTGAGAGTTTAGCTAGCTTTGTCTACAATTAATGCAGACTTCAAAGAAATGGCAATCAATATTGCTGTACTAGTTTCTTCAGCCTGGAAAACACACTGTCAGCTCTGAGGGATGTCACAACCCACACAGAGACAGGGGGTTGGGATGTGGGAAAGCTCCTTCCAACCACGTGGGGTATATTTATCCTCTATATCACCCCTCACTGTGCACATATGATATGGGAAGGGACGAAAACAGTGGGAGGGAAGTGTGAGAGGAGGGTCCACAAGAGTGGGAGACAGGACAGGATTACGTTTATATCTTGTTCTCCAAAAGGTAGATGTGGAGGCCTGAATTAATCATTTACTCTCCATATAGCTCTCTCTGTCTCTTCATTGGTTCACTGCAGTTCACCTCATGTCTCAGCATTTACTACAACCAGACAAATGCCACTACTAGTTTCAAGATCTTGGTTAGGCGACATAAGGAACAGAGTTCAGGTGTCTGGTTATGCCCAGAATGTGGGTCACTTTAAAAGATGTAAGGCTAATATTTGAGGGAGTGACTGGAATGCAAGGTTTCAAAATTAGGGAAGCTCTGGGGAGGAGGCTCCCATGAGGAAGAAAGGAGCTGAAAAATCTCACTCCTTCCTTAGTTAAAGATTTGATAGCAAATATTTCGTATTGTGTAGGATACTGCTCTAAATGTCAAAATTTGTCTTATTAATTGTTTGTCTTATTAATTGCTAGAAATAATCAAGTTTTCAGAAAAGTTTAGTCATCACAGATTTACTGCAAAAAGAAAACTTGGGCTAGATATATACGATTATTTTTTTCCTCAGATCAGCTGTCTAACTGATAAAATAGATACAATACCTTTACAGCATAATTGGCAGAAACTGTGCAAGCCACATTAACACTGAAATGTGGATCTGTGGCTGATTAATTTGGTTTTAGCAGTAACTGCATTTGAAACCTAAAAAATTTGGTCCACAAAATTCAGATTAATCACTAGGGGTCTGGAGCCATTTGAAACTATGACAAATCTGTCCCATATTACATAAGATATGAGAATGCACCAATAAATCTGGACAGAGGAATAGGTTAACAAGGGAAAACATTAATGGATTTTAACCTAGTGTTTTTAATCAATTAAATAAAAATTTAACAATATTTTAGGTTACATGAGTGAAAATGTCTTAACAACTGTTAGTTGTAAAGATTAAAAAGCCTTTACTAAGACACTTGATCTAGTACCCTTTTACCTTGACTAAAAATATGTATGTACCTGTGTAAAACCAGCTGTAAACTACAGCTATTCCCATTTTTGTAGTTTTAAACAGCCAGTCTGTACATATATGGACAATGTGAAAAGTGAAGCAGAATCAAGCATAGAAATGATGCAGGGTGATAGTGAAATACTGAGTAAGTGCAAGTCTGACTATTAACAGCAGAGGAAAAGGTTAATGCTGATTTATCAGAGGGTTGCCTATAAAACCCACAGAACTTCAAACACCAAAAAATAACTTTATCATCCATAACAGACAGGAAACCTTATATCATGCTTCCAGAAACTTAAAGCAAGAATTTGAATCTCTTGACAGTTAAACCAAATACATATGTAGTATGGTTTATTTTTTAAAGGTATAAGCTACTCAAAAAAAAATAGTTGTTCAGTATTAAAGTCATATATGAGGCCCTAGATGAAACAGGGTTTTGTCCATGAACAGTTTAATTCTGCATTACTTGAATGGAGTCAAACTCCAAATCCTGAAAACATACTTTTCCTGCTTTTGTTCAGCAACCTTTCTTCATCAGTTCTTTCAAGCTTAGCTGCCCTTTGTTCCCAGAAAACACGTATTTTAAATATGTTGCAATTTTCAGTTTTGAACTTTTTGACAACATATTATGGTAAGAAACATGGGTTTGAACTGTATTGTGGAAAAAAAAATTGAAATTAAACTAGTTTCTGTAAGCAATTAATTTTTGTGATTTTTTTTTTTTTAGAAAAGCTATTTCTGGCCTAGCACTAAGTTATGTACACCTGTTTTTTTTTTTCCTTAGTGCAGTTTGATGACAGGGAATAATCCTGTGGGAATTGCTAGTAGAGCAGGGAACAAAGTAAAGGAGAGAATATAAATATGAAGCTATTTTCACTTCATGAGAATTAATTATGGGGTCCATGAATAAATATTTGAATAGAGTTGTTAGTACAATACAATAAGAGCTCTCTGGTGGCAAAAAATTATCATGACATTGCATCTCATTGCTTTACAGGAGATAAGGGAGCACATTTGCTTTCCCATTTCACTTGAAAACATAAGCAACTGTGTTTACATGAATATATCTTTTAACAGTGGGTTGTTTGTTTTTTACTTTAACTTAATAGATTCTACAGTAATAACATTTTATACTTGCATTGGTTTTTAACAGAGCAGTGACTTCTTCCCCAAGGCCTGTTTCACAACATCAGTTCAGAAGGTTTTTTATTCATTTTGTCAGGTGTTCCTAATGGTTGTATTTTTGTATTTCACTATTTGATACCAAACGCATTTTTCATTATTTTTAGTGGAAACACAGAAGGCATGTAATACACAATGTAAAACAAGGTGCTTCTTAACAGCAGGCATAAAAATGCATGAAAAAGCTCCACTCGTTCCTTTCTGACAGAAGCTGAAAACACTACAGCTTTTGTGCTGATGATGTTTGCAATGCAGGCAGGGTGTCAATGCAAAATTGTGCACACAGCATGAAACAAATATCAAAACACTCAATAATGCAATATAATACAATGCCATGTAAGTACTGGCCCAATGTGTTAGTTGTGAATATATGCATTTCTGCATCAGCTGATAGTCTGCCTGAGAGAAGCATCTCACTTACTCCTAAATTTCATGTCCCTGATGCAGTATTCCTTCCAAAGTGATTCTCTACATACTCTAGTTAGTAAATGGCTAGACAGAGCTACTTTTGAAAATATTGGAGGAAGATCCTGCCCACTTAGTTAATGGGTCCAGAACTACAAATCACACCTTCTCTCAGAGCTGTCACATGAGAAGGGGAGGTTTTCTCAAGCCTTTTGTGTATGATTTGCCTGCCAGTGCCCCAGAAAAGCCAAGACCCTTGTGCCCAACCAGTCTGCTGGTGTCCTGTTATAGGGACCCTTCCACTGAACAGTCCTGCTGAATCAGAAGGCTGTTCAACTTGATTAACAGCTGCTACGTGGCTTATCTGCTGCAAGGTACCATAAGTTCCCCTCCACACAAGGATTCCAACAGAGCCTGGCCACTGTGTCTCCACTCCTCTTCACCCTCCGTTTCATCCCCCTTAGCAGGTGCTTAAGGTTGCAGATTGTGTGTGTGGGGAGTCATCATGGAAGGCAAGCTGATTGCATTCCATTCAGGTAGTAGCAGCTGCATTTCACCCTATAACTTCCATACCCTTATAACTTCTGTTACAAAGTCAGTGTAACTTTCCAGTTTTCTCCAGTTTAACTCTAGTCATCTTTCTGCAAGAGCCTTGGAGATATGTGCATTGCTAATACTTAAGATAAGAATTGTGAAAGCAAAGAGACACTTCTATAGATATTACTAGGTATTAAGACAATGTACAATCAATGCTTTTAATTTAGATTTTGTAAAATCCTCTGATTTATGTTGAATGGAGGGAATATGACTTGTAATGTCACTAGCAGAATGCAGCAGAGCAGAGAGTACATTGCAGGTTTGTCAGTCTGTCCCAAAATCTTGCTCTTTCAGGTCCCTTGGAGCTGGCCAACACCTAGGAATTGAGCCAGACCAAGAGAAAAGGAAGGATTTTCTCCTTTAAATCAGTAAAGTTAGAAGGCAGTCTCTCACAGGCCACCTCTTCAAGTGCAGAACAACATATATAACTTACAAAGACTTCTCCTGGCCATCTTTCCTCTCACCTCTTTTGCACCTTATTTTTGTGCAAATAGAGTGCAAGTCTGTTTTTAAAAATACTGGAAAAAATTGCTAGAAATTATGTTTATATGGTTGAATTCTACCTTTCCACCGAAGCTCCATCTGCATAGTACAACACTTGTGGACACAGGATCTGTAAAAATGCAAATCATAAGAACAGTTCTGAAGGCCAATGGGAGCATATTTTATCAAGTACAGAAGGCTTTTATATGCTTAAATATGACCAATTACTTGTTTGAAAAGTGCTCAAGATTAGATGCCTCTCACACACTCTGTTGAGGACATGCAAAACCTCAGTGGGTGTAGAGTCTGGATGCATAATTGTATTTAAGAATTTCCTTCCAAAATACAGTTTTTGTGTCATACAAACCAGTGAACTTGCTATTTCCAGATTTAGTTTGTTCACCCTTAAAAAAAAAATCCAAACCCAAGCAAGTTAGACTAACAGTTTTCTCTTAATGTGACTGGAGAAGAGTCTAGGCTTTGCTGAATGAAAACTAGCTCCTAGGTTGTCTGGTTGCAATGCTTTAGTTCATCCATTCACACATCTCCCAAGATTTATCTATGTTTTGTTATTTAAAAGTGAATAAAATACAAGTGTGATAAGTAGCAACAAATATTTCACATTGCAGTCAGTGAAACAAACCTCTGCCTTGTCTGTGAATTCAAACCAAGTAATATAGTATTGACACTGGCTCCTTCTACATAGATTGCAAAGACATACGCTCTACATAGAGGTTCCTAAACAAACAAACAAAACCAACAAAAAAAACCCAAAAAACAAGAACACCAAAACAAAACAAACAAACAAAAAACCAAAAAAAAACCCCAAAAATCTTAACAATTCAATTTACCATCATAGCCCCAAATTCTTTCCAACCACTTCATTTCAGCACTTGCTTACACATATCATTAATTTCACAGTGCTTTCCCTAAGGATGCCCTCCATTGCCATTATCATTATCACCATAAGCTGTGTGGATAGAAACATGAATAATGCAGACAGTTAAGCGTGCTAGAAATCCAGAGGAAAAAAATGAAAGAAATAAACAAATAAACAGAAATAATTGTTGTCTGAGCTTTGTAGCCTTTGCCCAAGATTAAAAATTCAGACCAAAACAAATCTTACCTTTTTCACTCTTTATTTTGCTTATTAGGCATGAAAACCAATTTGACAATCTAATTATTCTCCTCTAACTTAGAATAAAGGAAATTGTAATTCATGCATTGAAAACCATTATTTGCCATATATAAACAAGTTAAATACATTTTTGTTATTGCTTGTTGAGTGAAAGTACATAAACTGTCAAAAAGAATCGAATAAAATATCTAATTTAAAGACACAGAGGTCAGCCCCTTTTCCTCCTTTTGATGTATGAGAAGCAAATGAGATGTTCAGGGGGATATTTTTCCCTTTGGTCACCCTCAAACAGCATAACAGAGTTCAGTTTTAGGAAATGCTGTAAGATTTCTCTTTGTCTGCAATTCGAGGAAAGGAACAGGAAGACTGTCCATAGCACTTATATTATTGAGGGGAAGTAAGTTCAAAATATGTGCCTGATGCAAACTTCATAATTCATAATAGTCAGTCAGCCTTTCCTTCAGTGGAAAGGAACATCAGTACTCCCCAAGCCTCCACCACAGTTCTCGAAGCATACAGTCCTCCCTCACCTCTGTAGCATAGATATAGTTAGTCCTGGGAATGCATCTTTTTAATGCAGTATAGAGTGTGAAAAACAACATTATTACAGAAGGTCAAAACAAAGAATTATACTAAAAACAAGCTTCCAGGAATGAATGCGAGTTGCTGCATCTTGGATCAAAATATGCAGTCTGTTTTTCAATTAGCAGCATCATTCACAGCAAGTTCCATGCATTACTTAGGAAGCATGCTAAAATGAAAATAAAGATCTGCCTATTGATAACATAATTTAAACCTGGGAATATAAGGCAGTGTTTTTTCCAAAATATTTTAAAGTGCATTTGTACTTCCCCACTGACATTTCAAGGAAACTTAACATGACATTTAATTATGGTTGATTTGTTTTCTCTGTGTACAATCAACAGCATAGTTCTTAGATTGTGTTTGCTTCATAAAATGCAATTCATGCTTGGAATATTAATATTCAAAAAGGGAAATTTTCATCAAATGTAAGGAACCAGAACATTACTCGTTAACCTAATAAATTTTCTGATAGTCATGCAAAACAACCAAAGGTATACAGAGATGCACTTACAAAGAAGAAAAATGATGATAGTTTTGAAGAATGAAATTTTGAGTTCTCCTAGCTGAAACATTTAAATATTAATTTATAGTGAGCTAAACTGAGATGTGGCAAAAAGCAGGCTCTTGTTAGTAATGTGGCAAAGATTTGACATTACTCATGAGAAGAAAAAAAGGATTAATTTGCAATTTGAGTACTTCATAAACATGAAGAAGGTTATCTTTCCCTTATCAGTGAAAAAATCTGGTTCAAAAAGAAAAATGGTTCCATGATATTGAAACTTAGTGTTGATACTGAAAGGGTCATATGGTATTCAGCAAACTGTTGGGTATTTCTAAAAAGACCTGAAGTATTGAAAAAAATTGCATCTGGAGCTTTCAAGAAAATTATCTGCTGTGAAACAAAAAAAATCACAAGAATTGGCAGCAAAACTACTAAAATGTACTGAATTTTATTAGGTATTGGATGTAACATGAAAATGAATCACATTTTTTTCTATGCATATTTACTGCAGCTACAGAGAGAAAATAAATTTCATAATGTTCCTTTCATATGGAAAACTATAAAACTAATATAGGATCATTACAGTTTAAATATTAACACTGGGGGAAAAAGCACACATTCTCGCCTGCTTGCTTGAACTTATATGAAAACGTGTAATTCTTTGAAGAGGCAGTTCTCTAATCTGAAATTATAATACCTAATTCTCAAAGTGATAGCACAAATGATGCTGGGAGCCAAGATTCATGTGTCTGCTTTTCCATCTGTGAAATAAGCATTGATAGGTATTGTATATATCACAAGTTTCAAAATCCATATATTAACTCTTAAAGATCTAGGTTCTTAAATTTAAGTAACAATGTATTTTCAGTGCATTTAATACAACCCACAATTATTATTTGGCTGTAATTTTGTAGTGCACATTGAAATATGGCTAGTTCTCAGGTGAGTACGTCAAAATTTATTTTACAAATAATTTATTATATACATTTACTTACAAGATAAAGTTCTCCATGTCTTACAAGTGTTGAACTCAAACAACTTTTTGGCTGATTTTAGACTTTTAATGTTTGTTGGTTGAGAATAATTGGTTGTATGCTGTCTTTGCTACATTGAATTGTTCTCTCAAAAGCAACAACAAAAAAAACCCCTCAAGTAACAGCATTGCAGTCTTTGGGATACTTGCACTATGATCTGACTATTTTTTTACAGCATAGGAATCTATCAGTTCAAAATGGCTTCATAGTCTGAAATAAAGATTTGTTTGGTACATAAAAAGCCGTCATAAATCTGTGTGTCCTCCCAGTTGGACCCCCTGAAAGTGTTCATAGCCACTTTTTGAGACACTGCTGGAACAGAAAGAATTCACAGGCTTTAGTGGTCACTAAGAGAAGCACTATTATGATAGCCTTATATCTGAATACTTATGATGGATTTTTATTTTTTTTTCCCCCTGTTGGCTTGGAATCTTTTTCATTAAAAGCAATACTACCTTTCCTCCAGGTAGATAGCTGGATATTTGCATCACCAGCTCAGATTGCTGTTTGCTCTTGAGGATCCTCTTCCTGGCCTAAAAAATTTGATAAATCTCTCTCAATAATAATACTGATGCCTAAAGGAGTGTTTGATACCCACATACAGAATGAAGGATGCCGAAAAAATCCTGAATGCCCCAAGTACTTATGACTCACAAGGACAGCCTTGTAGGAGTCCACTGTTGTTTACACCACCAACAAAGTCCATTGACATCATAGAAAAGAGCAATGACGTACATCACAAAATAAAATGAAAATAGAAAAGGCAGATGGACAGTGAGAGAAATGAAATGTGGTCAGCCACAGGTGGATAGCTGAGAGTATTGCATACATTAGCTACCATGCTCATATTCTTTAATATTCTTCCTCACATGACATGCTAGTAGGAGAGTTTCTGGTTTAACAAGGTATAACAAATCTCCTCAGACTGCTTCTGGGCTGGTTCTGCTCTGACTGCTCTACTGTTTTACAAATCACAAAGAATGCTCTCTCAGTTCTCTTCCCCATACCATGCTGTTTAGGGGTTGCTACCTGTGTGCAGCATTCTCTTCTATGGAAATAGCCCACAGGTCTGCAGGGTATATTACTGCACTCTTAGTTCTCTGGAGTTCATTAATCTCTGTTTATACACCACTTCCCAGCAAAAAATATATAACATTATTATTCCACAGTAGTGTAAAAACACTGTTGTCATGCCTACATAAGCTTGGTTGTGCTCTCTTTTAATTTCTACATAAATTGGTTCACATTGATGCTCTCAGAAAAGGAAGTCATATAAGATGTCTCAGCCAATTTGATTTCACCAATTAGAGCAGCAGCAATCAATTGTATCAGTTACAATATAAGTATCTGGGTCTTCATGTTTAAACCCATCCAGGGTTGGAAATAAATACATATCCAATGAGTGAGCTGATTCTTTGAGGTTTTTTGGTACCTAAAATGACATTTAAACAGAATCTAGAAAATAAATTCAAAAAAACCCCAATAGAATGCATTGGCTTTATGTTCTGAAGGTCAATGTATATTACAGGTACCTATAGTCACTTGACATCTCACTTCGTGTCATGAGGTCTTCCTCATGTTTCACCCTCCATAACATTTCTGTGTGCAGTACCATGGCCAGAGGAATATTAGAAGGGATTTCTTTCCACCAACTCCCATTGATATCCACATGACATGCAGCAGTCGCAGCCACTTGTGTCCAAAAAATATAACCTAGAAGAAACAACCTCACCCACCTACTACATTAGTTCATTTTCTAGTTACAGTGCTATTAAATGATGTATCAATTCACTACTATCCTCCTCTCTCAGTTTTACTGAGAGTGTCCTACCCACAAGTTGACTGAAACACACACATACTGGAACCACATCTGCAAACACTTCCAGTTAAATGCTCTGTCCAGCTCAGTTAAACCTGGATGACACACAGAGAGGATTTCACAAAGTTACACCATTTGAAAGCAAAGGCTCTGGCAGACTTTTAAGATATATTAGAAACTGATGACTGACTGAGTTTCCACATGGAGGGATTTCTAATGCATACTGAAAATCATATTGAACCAGGAGGTAGCTCAAAAATATTATAAACAATTCTATCCAGGAAAGGTAAATAATGAAAGCTAGTAATAGCTTCACCTATCCATTACAGTCCTCAGTTTTCCCAAGTAACAAGGACTTTGATGAAGAATTTGTGACAAAAAATAAATCTGGTTCGACTTACCAAGATTTAATTCCCATGTGAAATTATTTAAATCAAATAATAAATTAAAATACATTAGTAATCCATATGTTTGATTTCAAAAGGGAAATTAAAAGAAGAAGGTTGCTGAACAAAACTAAAAGAATTAGAGAACACGGGAACACACATGCAGAGATTGCCTTGAATGTCTAAAGTCAAACTTTTCAATCCTTGTGGGAATTGCATTCCATTAAAAAAAAAAAAAAAGAAGTAGGTTAACTAGGCAGTGAAGAAGCATCTGAAAGCAAAGTTAAATCAAATATTGTTGGAAAAATAAATATTATCCTAGATTTCAACAAGAAGGTTTTTTTATGATAGCTCCTAGGAAAAGCTATTTTCACTACATATTTAGCCTCATCATAATTTTCCCAGACAATAATTTCCAGCAAAATGCATTTAAGATCAAAAGTACTTTAGATCTTAATAGTATATTATTTTCCTTGGGTCTTATTTTAGTAATGAGTTTGTGGTTTAATATTGTGAAAGTTAGAATTTTTATTATCTCTTATAATATTGTTATTATAAAAATATATTTTGCATGTAATTATTTTATAAGTGAGAGTGACATTCTCATGAGCTATTATTCATTAAAAATTCCATCCTTAACAGTTAATATTTGAAAGAATGTTATAATTAAAGAAACAATGAGCAAGTGAACAGATAGTTTACTTTTTCTTCAATACTGTAAAATTAGTACTATATTCAAATAGAGCTTCAAAGGCTAATTAAGCTTTTTATCTATTCTAGCATTAATTTTTATTTCAACTTGTATTCATCACCACTGAATTTTGGCTTTTTTTTTTTGTCCCCCTCTATTTTTTAGAGCATTTCTTCATTATTAAACAAAAGAATGGGATCCATACTCTTTTATCCTTTATCACACAGTTTATTTTTGAAACATAAACTTGCATATATGAGTTTCTACACTTTACAAGATAAATGACACATAAATTTCAGCTTCTGGAGAGAAGAAATAATGGTAACTGCACTTTGCAGGGGATTTATCAGAATCTATTGCGGAAGTGTCTCCTGGCAGCAAGGGGAACAGATGCTAATTTATAGGGATCTTACCACAGATTTTTTTTTTATTTTAAGATTAGGTGAGATGATTCCACTGTTTTTTGTCTTCCCAGTCTGATCTGCTTTAGGGTAACAGAGGTTCCTATACTTATAACTAAAGGACACTTGAACTGCTGTCTAGATAAAGCCCTCTCATAACCTTACCAAATAGATGGCAGCATTGTTAAGAGTATCTCCAGTGCTGCAGATCCTCCTTCTCTGTAACTCTCTGGTCTCCTTGCATTTTTTGTATACAGCTAACACATTAAGGAATTTCTTAGAAAGCAGCTCTTGTACCTTCATACCTCATTGGTAAAGGGATTTTTCTTCCATTACATTTTGAGCTTTTAGAATTCTTTCATGCATCTTTAACTGTTATGTGCTTTGTAATTGCATCAAGAAAAGTCTAAGCTTTTCTTCATATACTCATGTAGTTACTCAGCTACCTATACCTAGAAGCTTATGAGCTCTTAAAAGTTGGTCAGATGCTGTGAACTACTAATAAAAGGGCTACTGAGGCCATGGAGTCCTTAAAACCAACAGGTTGAATTGTGAGCACTCAACATCACTTAACATCAGGCCCAAAATATTCTCAAGTTATCATATTTTTGAAAAACACTTAATCATCTAATAAAGCATTAGGGAAAAAAAACTCAACCCAAACCAAAATAAAAATAAACCAAACCAATCCCATCAACAACAACAACAACAACAAAAAAAACAACAAACCACAAAAAGGAGCAGAAAACCACGGAAAATCCAGGAAATTCAAAGCAAAGATGAAGTGATAAAGAAATTTAAACTCTGGACTGGACAATGCAAACAGAAGTAAGTTAAACATGATCTCCTTATAATGTTTCTGCAAGAAAACTCTTCCAATATCAGTCCACTTTCATGCCTTACTGTTTCTGTATTCGTGTGTCAGTGAATCTGGCCATGTGTATGTGTGTTGGGAACTCCAGAAATGAAACTGCTTACTTTTTAATGTGCATATTATGAGATGTTTCATAGTCTAAAACACAATTAGGTAAACCTTTGCCCAAATTTAGCCACAATGCAATTACTAAAATCATCATTTAAGGCATCAGGGTAAGAGAAGTTTTTTTGTAAATTTTTGTTTTACAGGGTTTTTTAAGAAAATTCTTATTAATTCCTTCATAAAACAACACCAGAATGAGATTTCCAAGTATTTTATCACACCGCATATGTTTTAAGTGTTCTCTTTTTCTTCACCCAAATCATGCCTCTACATCTACTGTATACCCAGATAGTTATGAGTAATGCCCAGACAGGCTACTGACCAAACAACAGATGTACATGTATATGCAGCTTGTTTACATTTACGTAAATGTGGTCTGTGATGTTAGGAGACATAACGTTAATGATTTATTGGTAAAGCACTCAGAAATCCTAGTTGGGAGCAAGATACCAACTTCGTAATCATTAAGGTTAACTATTATGTCAACTGTTAAACAAGCAGAACAGAAAGCTTGGACCAGCTTTAGAGACCTCATCTTCTAAAAGCTTGTTCCACTGAGACCTTTCCATTCCAGTAAAAGTAAAGCAAACATTTTTAAGACGAAATGATTAAAATGATGAATGATGACCACAGACCAGCATGGAGACCTGTAAGAAGTTACCAATTTATCCCTTTTATACCCTTTTTCCCTCTCTCTAACTGAGATTGATCTTTAAATCCAAACCAAACTTAACAAGCTTTAAAGAAAAAATTATACAGAAGGATCTATGTAGCTACCAAAATTAATCTAAAGATCTAGCAAAGCAATTCACCATTCAGAAACACATCTACTCTCCACCAACCCATCCCCCCCCTCCAAATCTATTTCCAACCATTTATTGGTGGTGTTTTGGTAAAATTGTAGTCAGAATAGGCCAATGTCCAATTGTCTACCCCAGAATTGAATGGTAAAGAGGATAAATTGCTCTATCAGGAGCCTTTTCATCTTCTCTAGTAACACAGACTTTATACACTACATTGTGTATAAATTTATGGAGAGACCACTGAAAATGAACACCCTGAAAAATAAACACCCAAGAAAAAATACTCTCTTCGAAAGGAAGAATAGAGACACAGCAGCAACAGATTTTGAACATACCATTGCTCACGTTTCAATTCTTTAAAAACAAACAAACAGAAAGCCTAAATCTTCATTCAACGACTACAGTCACCGAGACAGGATTAAAATTGTGAGTAAAAGCCTGGTAAGTAGCAAGCCTAGTCTAGGTCATAGCCTGACTGATAAAACACACCTGAAATAGACTAATCGTTGTGAGCCACACTGCTCAGCTGATTGTGTTTTTAAGCAGTCCAAAGTGCTAAATCCCTCTGCTGTTATTGGAAAATCCACCCTCCACTCCAGCAGCCCAGTCAGGAATGTTTTTTCTTACTCTTGTTTTGTTTTGGTTTTTCTTAATTACACAATAATCTGTTGGACCTAAGAATTTAATTTACTTTGTAAATAGAAAAGTAACAATTTAAGGCTCTTCCTCCCTGTTTTTCTTGAAGTTCTAGATATAAATATGTATATCTATATACAGTGAGCAAAATTATATTAAATATTATACTAATATTTCTATTAAGAAAGACCATTTTTATGCCCTGGGTAAATCAATTTTCCTTCTTGTCTTTTTTTTTTTTTTTAATATATTCTTTCAATTAAGTTATTTCCTCTCTTGTATATATTTCCATACAGAATTTCTATACAATTTAAGGCAAAATGCACTGCTTGAAAACACTGACAAATGAAAACATTAATTTTCACCACTGATTGTCAAAGCACAATGCCTTAAACATTGGAGTACCTGACAGAAGAAACTGATACTATACCAAGGATTTTGGGTACAACTGTTCCCATTCCATCTAGTACCCACAGCTGAACACAACTCCAAACAAGTAGATTCAACTCATTGTCTCATTACCAGATTTCTCAGTTCCAGTGCTTACAAAATTGAGACAAGACATGGAAATATTTCAGGACCTATAGATTAAATATACTAAGAAAAAGCCAAGGCACTGTTGTTATGTAATGGACTGTCTTCCGAGTGCTGTCAATTCCAAATAAAATCATGGGAGCTGAACTTCTCTGCAAAGTCATTTTCCTGGACCATTAATTCTGAATTGCCATTTACAGAATAATTGCACTTTTGTTTCCCTGGGGATCCTGCTGCTGTGCTTTAACCTGTGCTATCCTTCTTAACCCTCACATCAAAATATATACAGCTGAAATGGAAGTCATGAGTTTATAGGTCATTAATGCAGAGCTGGGCCTAAGGGTATCTTTAATAGTTCTGTCGAGGACATTCTTACAATGACTGCATTTTTAGGGGAGTGGAAAGATTTCTTCCAGAAGGACACAGCTGGATCTATTCTGAGAAAGGTTAGCTGGGACAGCTGAATGTCCCTGAGGAGATAATAAATTGCACTGGCCAATTTGATAGAGCTGATTCTGAACTGGAGGAAATCCAAACAGCAAAAGCCTTTTGAATGGTAAATACTTCCCCCATTAATTGCTGAAAATAAATGTAGGCTTGAGGGAGCTTCAGTTCAACTCTGCTTTTTTTTTTTTTTTTNNNTTTTTTTTTAGGTAACTTACAGATAAAAAATGTACTGTACTTGAAAATTACTCTCATGACTTTGATGAGGCTTGAGTTGAGAAGAATTCCTCTTTCTTTCCTTTTAGGAACCACCAAGGGAGGAGCAAGGTTAGCAAAGTTAATGACTTGATGTCAGAAGTCAGGAGTGGAGGATCTGAGGCAGGAAGGAAGGGTGGCTGCCTCCTCCTGGTGCGCAGGGTAACTCGGAAGGTGCTGCATTAGCAAGGGCATCATTCAGACCACACTTTCTTCAGGCTCTGAATAGAAGGTCACTCATCTCCTTCATTTTTCCCTTACAATCAATATTTAGTCTGTTCAGCAGCTGCTAGAGCTGACTGCCTCTGAACTTCATTGCTGCAAGTTACTGAGAAACTGGCTTATTATGACAACACAGATCTACCATCAGATCTGACCTGCAGCGGCTGCCCTGTCTCTTTCAATCTGCTCCAAAATACAAAGATGAGTCCAGCACACGGCTTATTCTGTACAAAACACTGCAGAGAAGCTTTTGATCAATAAGAAAAGTAATAGGCTATGGAGGCATTTCAGGCCAAATATGTTATATAATATAAAAGATTGGCTCTAATAAGGTTAGAGGCATTAGTTGTTAAAAAGTATAGCTATGAGTACTCACTAGTTAAAATCATAAAGTTTTACTACTTCCTAATCTTTTTTCCAAACAAAGTTCCAGTAAAAATGTGTCTTTTAAAAGTTGTTTCACTCTTCACAAGACCTTGGGCAAGACACGGGTATCTGTAATGCTACAAACCAGCCAGTAGTTTTTTTGAGACGCAGTAGATAAACAAACAGTAACAGAGTTATTTTAATAAAAATTATCATGCAGACTCAGCAATTTACAGGTTCAAATAACTGGTAACAGTATATGCAACTTTTGACCCTTGCTTAATAGCTGGACAAGAGTCTAAACTAAGCAATGCAATAGTTTCTGGAGGTACAAAATATGGAATGAGCAAGACAAAAAGAGTCACTTTCCATACTGGTTTGTAGGTACCCACAAGAAGTTATCCTGACTAGGCTACCTCCTTTAAAGTGCATCTATGAGTACATTTTACACATTAAAATATTTCCGTTCGTTTAATCTTACTTGATTTTTACATGAAAGCAAGGCTTTTCAATCTCAAATTTCAGACTGAATGTTTAGGAACTAGATTATTGGTATAACATAACATATCAGATCCTTATCCACTACAAATGGACCTTCAGCTTCAGTTTCAATGCATGCCTTCAGTCCACTTATTCCCTGATAATCAAATTGCTTCAGGAATTGAATGCTATTGCAAAGCAATCTGATACCGTTTCAATATTCTCTTCTCTATTACTTCAGGGGGGAAAGTGGGAACTTTGGGATCTAGTTACTGTACAAAACACAACCAGTTCTACATAAAAGACAATGACAATATTTTATTTTCCTATTGTAATCTACTTTGAATTCTTTTGGCCTTGAAGTGACCAAGTACAAATCTGCCTGTAAATTTTCAATGAGATAATAATGATGGTACATTTAAACTGTGAATCAAGATAGTAGACCTGTTTCAGAAAAAGCAGAATTGAGGCCAAATTTTTGACCAAAGTAAGTCATTACTGATAAAAAATATACTAAAAATGTAGCAGTGTATCTAAAATCCTAAAAAAAAAAAAAAAATCAAAAAATCTGTAATTCTATTTGGATGATTTCATTTATAGAATATCCTCTTTACACAAGAGGTAGTGATACTCCTACTGGAACTAAACTTTTCAAGGTTTTTCACTGTTTGTGGAGGAGTTTGATTCTCCAAGAACTGTGTTGTGACTACCTTTGAATAGATACCTCAGGGGGAGGGAAGTGATATATTAGTTAAGACATAATTTTTGAGCTAGGCTCTATTCCAAATTCTGTCCCAACATCCTCTGTGACCTTGAACAAAGCACCTAATTCCTCTGTATTTCATTTCCATTTCTAGAAAATGAGGACAAGGAAATTATGCTATCTCAAGAGTCCTGTGAAACAAAATTAATTAGCAACTGTGAAGCACTCATATGCTGTGGCCATGGCAATCTCCAGTCTGACAAAAATGGGGCAATGTAGTAAGGGTTTTTCCATGTTCTGTACACCTACAAAAGAGCCAGTGTTACAAGCTTTATTCTTGAGAAGCTGGTACTGATGAAATCAATCACAGCTTGTTTCCATTCCCTGTATGTTTCTAAAGGAACCCAGCTACATAAAAATTTGGATTTGCTACACAAACATAAATTTTTTGTCTGCTAATCCAAAAACAAGAAAAAGAATCACTTAGAATTCTTATTCCTCCACTTAAACAAGCTTCTACAAAATTGTTTCTTAGGAAATGTATTTTGAGGAACACTATAAGCAGACAAAAAACAACGAAAAAAAAGAAAAGAAAAGAAAAGGAAAGGAAAGAAAAGAAAAGAAAAGAAAAGAAAAGAAAAGAAAAGAAAAGAAAAGAAAAGAAAAGAAAAGAAAAGAAAAGAAAAGAAAAGAAAAGAAAAAAAAGAAAAGAAAAGAAAAGAAAAGAAAAGAAAAGAAAAGAAAAGAAAAGAAAAGAAAATGAAATATCAAATTCAGAAAATACCTGGAAGAGGAGATCCCCTTTTCCAAACTATTTTAGTAGCTAGTATACTCTGTATGATATGCACAATGATCTCTCCTAGAGAAGACACAGTTTTAAATCTCATGGCTATCTCTCACCTCCCATGTCCCACTTTTCTCACCTATTTCCATTATTTCCATTTGATGACTTCCTACAAATTCATCACAGATTCATAAATAGTTTGGAGAGGACTTAAACTGGGGGTGGGATTGGCATATCTAGTATTCATGCAAAATTTCTAGAGATTCTGATGAAAAATTCATTTAAAAATATTGATAACTTCAGTGATACAAGATATGCATGTAGAGCTATTATACATATGTTTATATATAGGCTTATTTGTCTTACCTGCAGGTTAAGCACTCAGCTGAATGCTTTGGTCTGTTTTGAATTTTTAAATAGATAATTCTCTGTACTGTGAGTATTCTCACCTCAAAAATACTCAGTATGTCTGGAGAAGTTTCACTGTTCTAATTAATTCCTGCTAGTTGTGTACTATGAATGTTAATTTCACAAATATCATATGGGTCAGTTAATGTCTGAAAGAGAAACAGGAAAAACCCAACACATTAATAAAAAGAACTTTTAACCCTTAGGCTAAACTGGCAATTTTCATACTGTTCTTTGGAAATGCATGCTAGAGCTCTGTAAAAATGACTGTTCAATCTAATTTAATTTTAAGGATCAACTTTCAATAATATTTTGAGTAATCTGAAAAACAATGTTGTAATATAGTCTTAAATCAGTTTGCAGATTATTTTGTTTCTTCCCATAATGGATGACAAAAGTTATTGCTGAAAACCTTACTTTCACAGAGGTGATTCTATTGTTCAAGATCTCCCGGGTGTTTAAAAAAAGAATTCTCAAAGACCATTTTATGTACATGTCTATAAATTCTCAGAAAACGCATGAATGCTTCGCTTCTACTCTATGTACATTTATCTACAAATGTTCAGCATATGCTCCTAATTCAGAAAGTTATTTATGTGCTTCCATAACTTTTGGCATTCCCATAGCCACAAGAGTGTTTTCCCATGATGTGTGTGTTCAGCAGCTGGCACGACATCTGACTAATCCCACAGAGAAAGCTGCAGCAAAGATGATTGATAAGGCAGAGTGCAATGATGGAAGTACAGAATTTATAGATATTATAGACCGAAGAATACTCAAGTGTGGCCAATGTTATTCTTCCCTGACACTTAATTAACACTCGCTTGTCTTTTTTTTTTTCCTTGAAAAAGAAAGATTATTACTCTCAACGCTTTATTGTAGTAATTTCAGATACTGACAGCCCGGTAGAATGCAGTCTTACCATGAAGGCAAGAATTTATGGATGTTTTTGAAAGGAAAGACAGACAGGCTTGCACTCTAGATTAAACATATTTTAGCATATATGCATAACCAGATTTGAGAAGTAAAATATGAAAACTATATGATATGTAGAAATTGCCTTTAATTTTTGTCTAAGATGCTGAAATAACCAGAGACCCTAATACTGGAGTTACTCTTGTTTAGTACATATTGGTGGGGCTTTCAGGAGCTGCTGGGTAATAGACAAAGTTACAAGCATTCCAGTCCATGGTGTGCCATTATAAAATAATGCTTCTTTTCTTTTTTTTTTTCTCTGCAAGACATGTACCACTACTGATACAAAAAATTTCTTGAAACAGTAGTTTCAAGCATATAACTTCTTTTCTATTTAACTTGGAGTTATTTATTCTCTGAACTTGTTAGGGATATATACATGACAACTGGACTTTTAGAGATGTAATTTCTTTTGTCAGAAAAAAAATCATTCTGGAAGTCTATTTTTATTTCAATTTTCTAACTTGGAATAATTATCTATAAAAAATTAATTCAGATAATCAAAAATCATCTGAAAAAGGTATCTTGTAATTAAACAACTAAGGATATCTCTTTTTATCATTTTATCTTTGATAGCTTAACTTTCAAATGGTACCATGGAAGATAGAGAGAGAGACATTGCTTTATTGCTATTGCACCTGGCAGTCCTCAAATTAAATACTGACTGTGGATCATTGGAAAAAGCTGGTTTAGGCTTTCCTCTCACTTCTCCCTAATTCTGTAGTTACACAGTGAGAAAACCAATCCGGGACATGGCAAGGACATACCTGTAAACAACACTTTTCATCAGAACGGATTAGAAATTTTCCCTTCAGTGGTATCCTAAAAATGTTGAATTCCCAGACACTTTGCTGCTGGAGGATGCACTCTGAGATTTCAAAGGTCGGAATCTTTCTATATATGTCAGAACTATCAAATTATTATGCTGCACTGATGTGTGAGATTTAGACATCCATTAACACAGTAAGAAACGCCCAGGAGTTGTTGTCCTTCCCAAATCGTGAAGCCAGCAGTGCAGGGCAAGTCTAGTTCTGTACTACAGGTTACTCACCAAGCAAACATTGCCAAAGTATCCCGAATCAGAAGTTTCCCCAGACAAAGAAACTAAGTAGAATTAATAAGAGAGTTACATAAAACACCATATAATTATGTCCAGTGCCCTTGCATGTCACAAGCCCATCCATAGGCTCAGCGTGTTCCACAGATGGCAGGTTACCTGGCTTTGTTGCCTCTGCAGGCTTTCATCTCCCTTTGTGATGGAGGAAGGAGGAAGCCTTGGGATTTCTGAGGGCAATGTGTGCTGCTTTGTCCTGTTGTGGCCTGATCCTACACAGAACTCCATATGAGTAGAGGGCCTTTTGGAAAAGAGAGTATTGAGAGAACAGAACTGATTTCCCAAGTAGGATTTTTTGGTTGGTTGGCTTGTTTGTTTTACAGTAGAGCTTGTTTATGGATTAGAAACCACCTGAATGTCCCAGGAACGAGAATGGATATTTTTATGGCTGTTGCAATAATTCAAAAGTAGGTATAAAACAGCAATAGCAATAGCATTTAAAATCATGCATCTTATTCTACCCTGTCAAGGTCAATAAAAATGTCTGGGTTTTATACTTACTTTGTTGTACAAGGTGATACAAATCAAGAGGTTGATCTCTTGCCAAAATCAGTGCCAGAAGGTTAGAAGGAAAAATCTTAGAATTATGGTTGCATTTGACTGATATCTAGTTGTGATTTCAGTGAAAATTACTGGCAGGCACTCTTAAGATGAAGAGGCTTTGGAGGGCTGTAAGAGATCTCTAGGAAATCCATGTAGGGCAACAAAAAGGTTTACTGTATCTTCTGCAACAGGAAAGTAGGCAATGACAGACGGTGCAGAATGAGAACTTCACAGCAGAAGCTCCTCCTTTAGATTATAGATACCTCTGTGGAATACCATATATGTACCTCAGTACAAATATCTAGCCTGAAATTTGAAATCAAAATGAATATTCGAATACCATCTACTCTGGCTGCTATATATGATTATGCTGTTAAAGATAGACAAGCTGCCTCAAATGACATGAAAAGACCAGGTTGACTCTCCAAGCAAATTTAATCTTGATTTTGAGGTAAAACATGTCTGCAAGTGCTGTTTGAAATATCCATATATTTCCAACGATTCTTTGCTTGTGTGTTTGTTCAAACAAGCCCAGAAAAATACTGTATTGTAACTCAAAATCAGACAACTTTTGTAGTTTCAATAGAAAACATGTAATCTCAAAATTTTTTTTAATTCCATGTTTTTAGACATTTGTTTTCATGTTGACTTGTGTAATTTCATCTTCTTAGTAAAAATTATTGTGTGGTTATAATATAGGATAGTCTTCATTATGGTAAAATGATACCCTATATCTAACCCCAATTTAATTACACTGTCCAAATAGTGAGAAATATATTTAGCTAAGATAAATAGCTCTAAATAGGCTGTGAGGTGGAGTTGAAGGCCTACTTCTTTAGAAATTTTTGAAACTGTATTTAAACAGTCGTTTCTGGAGTAACATCTCACACCAACCTGATGTGAGTTCAGTACAACTCAAATTGATGTTCCTATTATTCCTGATGTTAATCTTGAAAGAATGTTCTGTAATCAAGACAAGAATACTGCGCAATCAAGAGTGAAGCTGAACACTTTCCCCTAAAACCATGATGGAGGAGGCTTCAGTTTCACAACTACATTTTTATAAGCTTTGTTCCCTGTTTCATTCTCTGTTTTATTAATAAGATATTGCTTTTTACATCATAGGCACCTAAGGTCAGGTAGCAATTGCTCCTAATTTTTAGCAGGCTGCCCCAAAGGTATTCCATGCTAGTTCAACTAGACTACCAGATGCAAAGCTGCTGGTCCTTCACAACAGTACTCATGACTGGAATACTGATGAGGTACTGCCTATAGGCTGTAACTACACCTACTGCAATGTCATTATTGAGCATTTCCAAAGGATCCATCATCAGCAGGCTATTCTCAAATAAATTTGTTAGGCAACACACATCTTCAGCTGAGAAGTACAAGTGCCACACACCAGACAGACATGCATGTGTGTTTTCTTTGTCCTTCTGTAAAGAATAGTCTATAAATATATTGGAGATTTTCTCATTACTTGCAACTATACATCTGATTCTGTTGTGCCATAACATGTATTCTTTTATCTACCTTTCTACTCTCTGCACTTGCATTTTTTCTCTGGAAATATTCCTCATACCTTGTTACCACAGGTTTCTCCACTGAAGTCCTAAATCAGAAACAGTTGCTTACATAGACCAACAGATGCTTTGCAGGACTCAAACTTCTATTTCCTTTGCTTTCCATACTAGGCACTTACCGTTTATCCTGAACATCAGTCAGCCATTCTCTAAATGACATGCATGATTTTTTTTTTTTGTCACACTTGTTGTCTTTGATAATCCAAGAAAAAAATATGCCAATGATTTCATCCTTCAAGCCAAAAGAGTTCAAAGAGAGAAGTCTCTTAACTGGTTATGTAGATAGTGGAAGGAGACTGGAATTACTGCCAACTTCACTTGATATTTTTTTGACTTTGCTGAATAACAGCTTCACCATCTTTCTGAAATTTAGCTACTTCTATTCCAAGCGCTTTACACTACTATCAGTCTTCTAGCTGCTGATAGCAATTTCACAGGTGTCTGTGCATCTAGTCTCCTAAACAATATGCTCATTCTTTCATACAACAAGCTATACTAGCTTTCAAGTGCTTTCCAACTTTGATTCATAACCCCCAGCAAAGCATCACAATTTCAAAGAACAAATTCAAGACATCAGTAAGGTCCCTTGAGCACTTTCATGCTCTTAGCTAAGTCTAAACACAGTGTTGGGTGTTTTTGTCAACATGTTGCCTACAGTTTTTAGCTGCTGACAAGATACCAAATAATACTTGATATGCACATCACTGACTCTGAAGTCACAGCATGTACATCAGGCAGAACACAACAGATGACATGGCGTGCAAAGCAATCAATAAGAAATCTGGCCAAGTTTTTGTCAGGAAACTCAACAAAAACATTACACTGTACTTTCTGCAGTCTGATTTTCTCTTTTCTTCTCTCAGATGGTGAGGATGATGACTTTTTGACATCGTGTAATATTTCTTTGCTTTCTATATGGAGAAAATAATCATCAAAAACAGCATATCTCCCCTGGATACCACAAGGGATCATTATGATCAGTGTAGCAACTTTTGAGATGGACCTATGTACGTCAATGCACCTTTATAGCATCATTTACAACTTCTGATAAGTGCTGGGAAGGTCACAGAATATAAATCACTGTTTCTTAACTAATATAGTTTAACAATTTTCCTTTTCCAGTTCTCCCTTTGTCTAAGCACCCCTTGTTCTACCACAGTGGACTCCTTTTCTTCTCTTCTTAGCAAATAATTTCCTGCCTCTCATTTCCTTTGCAAATGTTCAATCTCTGCTCTGAAGCTGGATGACAGTTTTATCACTTCTGCATGACTAAATACAAATGGCGCTCTGCGAAATTTTGGGAAAGCCCTTCTATCAAGGAATAACATTCCCATTCTTCAAAGGGAAATTTAAAACTAAATGCTTCAACTACAGGCATTTAAAATTATTTAAGCATTACAAAAGGGTTTTCCTCTACAAGGGATATAATACAGTTGTGTTCAGGTTTTCTACCTTAAAGCAAATGGGGAATGACAGAATGTGATCTTTCACTGCCTACTTGCACCACAGACAATAAGAATGTATTGTAAACAATAGTATTTTACAATAAAATATCAATAACATTACTGTAAAAGTCTCTCAAATGTGTTTTATGTTTTCTCCAGTTTAAAGCGCTGTGTGTGTCTCTTAATGTAGAAAACCCCAATATCCTCAACATAGACTTCTAACTGAATTTCCAGCATTTAATTGTTTTCAGTCAAGTGCTCCACAGGGCCAGTTGTGCTAGAAAGTCTGGTATTTTCCAGTTAAAATCAATAGGAAACTGTTCACCACATTCAAGGGGGAAAAGGCAAATCTGAAGAGAGTATCATCAATCTACAACCCTGAAAACATATGCAACAATTTAAACTGCAAAAACATTTTCACAGAGTGCTTTCATCCAGATTTAGGTGATAGGTTTTAAATCTATTGCAAATAAATTTTAAGTCTAAAAAGTGACTCAAATATTTTTTGCCTTATCTCTTACCATATGATGCATTCAAGGTAATAAGCAATGCCAATGCAATCTAGATGCTCAGCCAGCTCTCTCAGACAGCTCACACCGTGTTATTAAAGACTTTTTCTGACACATGGTTAATGATACTACAACAGACATGTTCCTGAACTGTTTTTATTTTCTTCTATTTTTTTAAGTGTGGGTTCCTCTTGCTTGAAGGAAACACCAAATAAGGTGTTAATGATCATCTTTTCCCCAGATAATTAAAGAACTTTCCTGAGAAATATCATGCTGTTGTTCAGGCTTTTATACAATGATTCCAGCAGATATCAAGTGTTTACACTGAATATGACACAAATTAACCTAGCAGGAAACTCATTACTGCTGTGTACTTAAATGGTTATGAATTAGCATATGTACCCATCTAAATCTGAAGGTGGGAATTCTTTAGTTCTGCAAATATGTGTTTAGTGAAAATGGAATGGTGTTGCTAGTTCTCATAAAAGACACAGATTCGATTCTGGGCAGCATAACCAACCTGTTGAAATTCAAATATCTGCCATAAAGTTCAGGTGAATCATGCAGGTTCTTCAATACCATGTTTCTTATATAGCTTCTTTTTTCTTTCTATCTTTCCTTTTACCACACCTAAGGGCCTCCTACTCATGAAAATACACTCACTTTCTGTATTTCTTTGTCTTGCATTACTGATAACCTACTTTATAGCAGTTCTGTAGTCTAATTTATCACCTTTTATTTTGAGACTCTGATGCAGAGGCTTACAAATCTTGGAATGTATCATACGTGTGAAATTATTTATCATATCCAAATTAATTTTAAAATATTCCAATACTGTACTATAAATGTTTTTGCTACCTATTTGTATTTTTAAAAGTTTGATAGATATTATACACAAAGTAGGAGGTTGATATTCTAAAAAAAATGATAGTAATTTAATAATTGATAAGTTGATAGTGTTTCAATAATTTACCTCCTGTAGGACTGTAATGGTTGTAATGTTCTAGGTAAAACAGGTAGTTTGAACATTACTCTGATTTTGATTTAGAGTGACAATACTAAAAAGAGAAGCAATAAAATACATGAGCACTTAGCCCTGTGGTTTCCTAATCTAAGAAGAGGGCCATTAAGGAATGCACGAAAAATAAGGCAAAAATAAGATATTTCTGGATGATAAATCTAAAACTCTGGTATGGAGAAAGCTTAAGCGGTAATGTATTATTAGTTATCATTATAATTTAATATTTGTATCAAAATTTTGCTTTCTTTGATGAAAACCTATGGCTAGTAAGAATCATATCAAATGAGGATGTCAGACCTCCCTGGAACTGGAAAAGCATCAAGAATTCAGTGATATGTGTGAGAGGTTAAACTCTAAAAATGTTTTAAAAAATGAGTTAATTTTTCAAAATTCATATGTAATGTGACTTATCCAAGATTATCTCCAGAAACATGCTTTAGGGTTATTTAAGAAGAGATCTGCATAGCAGGGACAATCTGATGTTAGAATGTTAAAACAAGAATGTTAAACAAAAGAGTTTCAAGGTCAGACGTGCCTTTGCATCTCTCAATGACGCGCATAGTGTGCAAATAGTGCAGTGCCTTTAATGCGTCTTGTCATGGACAGTGCCTCTATTGATTTAACAAATTGGGATTTTTCAAGCACTTCAATATGCTCAGGAGGAAATTCTGGGTACCCATGCACACTGATGCAAAGTGGTCTCTTAAGGCTACACACTTCTTGGAAATACATAAAAATGGCTTTTTAATGTGCTGACACTTGTGAATGCCAAACAAGTGGATGCAAAATGATGTCATATATGTATATTAATGACCTTGAGGTGAGTAAACCTACATCTTCCCCAAGTCTTACAATATTCCTTATACAACAGTAGTAGTTTCCATGATAAAGATACTACATTTTAAAAATTCAAACTTTAGGAAGATCCCTCAACTATTGCTCAGCAATCTAGCCTACAATCAACAAAAGTTTAGTTGTCAGAGTTGCTACAGAGATTGGCAAAACTCAGTTATTACAGTCCAGATCCACCTTAACTTACAACTAACTCTGAGTGCTTGCCATTGCCATCCAAATACAGTCCATAAGATACTTAATTGGATATGGATGCTAAGTGTGGTTTAATTGGTGCTCTACTCTGTTCTGACAGGAGAAAAAACATTTCCCTACCTCAAATTAGTTTTATGATAATAACTATGCTAAGTTTTATGGGGTTCTTAAACATTCATGGATGCCATAAGTATCATAGGTGCTTGTAACAGTACAAACTGAAATACTCTAACTGAAATAACCTGTATCACTGGCATTGAAACATCCCCTTGAATAAGTAGAAACATTAAGTTAAGGGGAGGATAAATCAATGTTTATATAACTCTGGAAGTTTACACAGCATTCCCTGGGAATAAAGAGGTTTGGTGCCTGTCTTGAAGTGTTACCTTCAGAAGTAGATAAACATGGAAACTGAAGGTAACAGACAAAAGAAGAAGAAGGGAAGGAAATGCAAGAAAAAATATTATGTAATGTAATTCCACTGTTGGGTCATGTAGTGCAATTACAGGCAAGTCTTAGAAAATGAGGCTGACTGTGAGCTCTGATTCATAAACTTGGTTGCATCTGGTTATAGGAGCTAAAGTGATTGCTCTTCCAAGATGTGTTCCCATAATCTTTCTGGAGGCTAGGAACATTCCTGAATAACTGCATTTCATCTGGTGTGTTAAATCTCCACAAGTTAGGTGAAAGGGTGTTGCTTTCATTTTTTTTTTTTTTTTGCTTTTGGGTTTTTTGTTTGGTTTTATTTTGTCAGCAAGATGAGGATATAGGGACTGTGTTGGCTCAGTAACAATGGTCTCCTCCATTTATGTCCCTGCCATGGATGCAGAGGAACAGAGCAAACACTCCAGAGCAGCTGCAGCTATACTTCTAAGGGCTCAAGGACTGAAGTTGTAACAGCATGGAAGAGCTCAAATCCACTGAGGAAAAAGAGAAAAAAACTAAAAAAAAGGCTTTCCCTTTAAATGAAAAGAAAGTGGAGATTCATAAAGAGAAGGACAAGACCAAACAGCAGTTAGTTCAGTGTGAGAAGAACCAGCATGAATGACAGACTGGATACATCCTACCCAAACAGGAAGAACTGATGGGTGCTTTCCCTAAAGGAAAAGCACTGCTGAAGGTCTGTCTGCTCCCAAGAAAGTCTACTAACTAAAATCTCTCCCTGGATCTGACCTATTAGCAGCTCTGATCTGAAATGCTGATCTGGACTTTGTAGTCTCTAGTCTGTGTAGAAGGCTGCCAGCTGAGCAATTGCCCTTTCAGGCGGTGAACTAACTCATTAAGCATGAGCTTGTCCAGAGGATGAAAATATGCAAACATAGTCAAAAGTATTCACTTATACATTTAACTTTTGTCAAAAACCATCCCAATTCCACCTCTAAAAGGAACACTGTTTTAATAGACATCCCATCACACATTTCCTCTACGTAGTAGTCCATGTATTTCTCCTAACTTGCATTTTAGCCAGGCAGGTCCTTTATCAATGATGATGGCTTTTAGGCTCTAAAGGCAGCCACGAGAATGTAAAGTATAAATAGGTAAGGCTTGAAACACTGTATATCAACTTTTCCAAGCAGGAGACTTATCTAGTTCCACCCCCATGGTCATAGACAGGAATATTTTGTTATAGATCAGGTTGCTCAGAGCCCCATCCAGCCTGACCTTGAACACATCCAGGCATGGGACATCCACAGCTTCTCTGGACAACAACTTCTAGTGCCTCACCACCCTCACTGTAAAAAATATCTCCCTAGTATCTAATAATCTTACCCTCTCTCATTTTAAAGCCATCACCCCTTGTCTTATCTCTGCATGCCCTTGTCAAAAGTCTCACTCTAACTCTCTTGTAGGCCTCTTTAGGTACTGGAAGACTATTGAAAGGTCTCCCAGGAACCTTCTCTTCAGACTGAACAAACACAACTCTCTCAACCTGTCTTCAGAGGAGAAGTGCTCCAGTCCTCTGATCATCTTCGTGACCTCCTCTGGATTCTGTCCAATAGTTCCATGTCTTTCTTATGGTGGAGGTTCCAGAGCTGGATGCAGTACTCTAGATGGGGTCTCATGAGAGTGCGCAGAATTATCCCTTGACCTGCTGGTCACGCTTCTTTTGACACAAACCAGGATAAGGTTGGTTTTCTGAGCTGCAAGTGCACAATGCCGGCTCATGTTGAACTTCTTGCTCAACACACCCAGGTCCCTCTCCTTAGGGCTGCTCTCAATCCATTCTCCACCCAGCCTGTATTTCTGCTTGGAATTGCCCCAACCCATGTGCAGGACCTTGTATTTGGCCTTGTTGAACTTTATGAGGATCACACAGACCCACCTCTCCAGCCTGTCAAGATCCCTCTGGATGGCATCCCTTCCCTCCAGCATGTCAACCACACCACCCAGCTTGGTGTTGTCAGCAAGCTGGCTGAAGGTGCACTCATACACACTGTACATGTCAGCGACAAAGGTGCTAAACATCACTGATCTCAATACTGATCCCTGAGGAACACCACTCATCACTACTCTCATTTGGACATTGAGGCATTTACTGCAACTCTTTGAATGCAAGCATCCAGCTAATTCTTTATATACCAACTGATACATATGTCAAATCCATGTCCTCCCAGTTTAGAGACAAGGTTTGTACAGGACAACACCAAATGCTTTGCACAAGTCCAGGTAGATAACATCTATTAGTCTTTCACCTATCAACACTGCAGTCCTGTCATAAATGGCCACCAAATTTGTTGAACATGAGTTGCCCTTAATTAAGTCATGCTTGCTGGCTTCACCTCGTTTTCCATGTGCCTTAGCATAGCTGTTTCCTAGAAAAGACAGGGACCAGCAGTCTGTGCAGATTACATCTCTCAGTCTGATTCGGAGAATGATGCCCTTAGTGCTAATGGGAGTGAGGATGGTATATGAGCTCATTGAAAATCAATCCACCTTGCTGTAGGTGCATGAGGGGTAATTCTGAGAAATAGATTAGTGCATTAGAGACAGTAGAAAGAAATGCGGGGGATAAGAGGGATACCAAAAGCTTCAACAGACTCCTGCAGTTTCCAGCTGAACAACCCTTTCTTACTCAGTAGCTACCTGCTTGAAGAGTTTGTACAGCATTTGCTGCATATGGATGTCTGCCCAGACCGTGTTTTAGAGTTGAAAATGAACTGGTAGCCGTCTGATACAAAAGTGAGAATTATACAGGTACCAGATTGTGGAAAGGCAAAAGATTTACATTAGGAGTTCTAACAGCCACAACATCAAATACTATATGTTATCAAAAAGCTTAAACTACCTGTGTCTAATCTGTCTTATTTAGTGACATCAATATAATTTTAAAGTAATAAGAAAATATGGTCTCTAGATCTTTTTAGAAGGTGAGAAAGTCAACTCCAATCTCCTTTAAAAATGTGGTAATAAATTTTCTAGTTTGGCATGTAATTAGAAGACATATTCCCAAATGTTAAAGGCATCAAGTGATTCACTAGAAACTATGAAATTACTAGGACTGCCTGTAGTCAAGGCACCTATTTAAATGCTTTCCTAATGAACTAAAGCTTACCTAAGGCAATATATTATATATTGCCAAGAGTCTACTGAAGAGCACCTCAACAGAAGTGCTCTTCTTTTGTTCCAGCATGCTGCTATAAGCAAGGTTTTCACTGTCACGTATGTGAATTAGTTTTCAGGCAGACTTGATCAATAATCTTTTGAGTTTATGTGGTATAGCTGTTCATCAAAAATCACTAACTCTATATCCAAAAAGTAATATAAAAGAAAGAGCCTAACCAATGAAATCAATGCGAAACACTGGGTTGAGCATTTTACTTGTTGATTGGGTTTCATAGAATCATGGATCATGCTGAGCGGGAAGGGGTCCATAAGGATCATCGAGTCCAACCCTTAGCCCTTCACAAGATACCCCAAGAATTACCCATGTTTCTGAGAGCATCGTCCAAAGCTGCTTGAACTTGAGACGGACTTGGTGCTCAGACCACTTCCCTAGGGAGCCTGTTCCAGTGCTCATCCACCCTCTAGGTAGAAAACTTTTCCCTGGTTTGATTTTGTTATCTTAACTTCATGGGACCATCAGGTAATTGGGCTTCCATCCATTTCTAAATCCCTTTTCAGTTAATCCTGCTTGGCATTCATAACATTTACATATGGATAAGAAGAACAGAGCAATCGCAAAAATCTGCAAACATGGAAAAGCTGTCATTTTTACCACAATAGCATTTGCTGCATGGATAGAAACCTAACCCCCCAACTTCATATCACAGTTATGCAAGTACTTGCTCACACTTTAACACTGAATAATATTGCAACAGGCATACTAGACCTCTACTGGTAATACTGCCAGCAGGAAATAAAAATAGTCTGCAGTCCATTTTAAGATCAACTCAGTATGCCAACTATTAACTTACAGAAACTTACTAGCTCAGAAAAAAGAATTAAACAGAGTTCTGTTCTCAAATCTTTCACCTTTATTCCCTTTGTGTTAATTGGAATTTACAATTTTTTCACCATACCACAAAACTTAGACACTCCAAAAATACCACTGAGAAAGCACACTCAAAAAAAAAGAAAAAAGAAAAAAGACAGCAAAGGTATTATCAAGCTTGTAGTATTCTCCTGCATATTTTTTTTCTATTTCCAGTCAGTCAAGGTACTTATGCCACTATAGTTAACAGAATTGTTCAGGCAGAAAGACAAAAAAAAACTTGTATGAACAAATGCTGCAGTGAACTTAAATCACCAAGTCATTCCAACAAGATAGTGGAATTTAAAGAGCCAAAGAAAAGTCAGTTCTGCTAATTTAGTTTTTTGCATGTACTTTTAAAAAGATGTACATTTTAGAGAAGAAAAAGTAGATGTGAGCAAGAAGTCTACATTATTTAGCTTATCTGTTAATAATATATAATAAGAAAGGATAACTTTTCTGTTTACCTCTTGAAGCTGTGGCCGATGTCTTGACTGCATTGTTTACAAGTCAAAGTAATACTGAACTTATTCCAGAATACCAGTTTAGTTTATTTAGTTCTACCAACTTAGTAAATACCACAAAATATTTACAAAGTTGACATCGTTTAACCCTGGTAGGTCACCAGGCCCTATGCAGCCCCTTGCTTGCTCCCTGCATTAGGATGGATGAGAGAATCAGTAGGGTAAAAGTGTGGAATCTCCCGGGTTGAGATAGAGACAGTTTAATACATAAAGTAAAACTGTAAAAACATTGATGTGTTGCCAACACCATTTTACTCACAAAACCAAAACAGCACTCTACAAGCTAGTGTGAACAAAATTAATTCTATCTCAGTAAAAACCCGCAAAGATGTATTTGTAAAAGATTGAAATGTTTGGAAAATGCTCAAAATTAAACCTACAAAAATATATCGGCAAAGCACTGTGAATGACATTATTTTCCTTAGCTTCCGGTCTATCATCTGCCTTAGATCCCCATTTGCATGTCAATGTATACCCCATTTCACATATACACTAGTACATAAATAATTTCTCTAATTTTGAATATATTGGCCCAGTGCACACTACCATGTAGCAGTACCACTCTCCTGACAAAACAATTTTTACTCTGTGTCTGTGGATATATATGGCTAGGCTTTATGACCAAAGATGTGGGAAGGGCTCTACCCACATGGGTATGTCCTTCAAGCCTGCGCAGTGGAGTTTTTAGGTGAGGCACAGTGTACGTAGAACTGGCCCCAACCTTTAACTCCTAAGGTTTGCCCGCCATGGCCGAGCGAGCTTGGATGGTGACAGTGAAGTTCTCAGGACTAGAACCTACAGCCCCCGGTATTCCCAGGATGTCTCCAATCCAAGTACTAACCGGGGCTGACCCTGCTTAGCTTCTGAGATCTGACTGGATCGGGCATCAGGGTGGCATTACATGTGAGTCTTTAACACCATTCATATGGATGTACCCTTAGATGAACCTTTGCACTTTCTTAAGGGTTTAACTCTGAAAGTAAAGGACACAAAACCAAACAAATAAAAAACCAAACAAAAGCAACTAAACAAACAAATAAACAAAAATGTCAGGACATGAGAAGACTTTCTTGTGAACCCCGTAATTCATAGGTAAACCCTGGCAGAGGAAAATCAAAGAGAAAATCAAAGCAAATCAAATTGGAGGCTAAAATTGTATGCCACAATGATTTTCAAAAAGACCTCATGAAAATCTCTGCCAAAAATTAGTGTATGCTTAAGAGGGAAGAAATAGCTTTGAGAGGCTAGTTGGAAAAATAATCTTTTCCTCCCTTACTCCACAATTTAGGGTAATCAACTTTCGATCACAGTAGTATATACTCATTTTCTTCCCTATCACCCAAGAGTCTGTTCTGAATAACATAGTTTTCCCAGAGCTACAGCATTAAGAGGCATAAAAGTGTGTGTTTGTGCCTGTGTCTGGTTTCATATCTAAGCAAGGTAGCAAACTAATCCTAAAATTGTGTTCTTCAGAACGTGTCACAGAATTCACTATATAGTGTAGGTTATTGTCCTACTACACCAGGAAACAAAAAATAAACGAAAATAAAGCAAGCTCCTGAAAACAATGGCATATCTTTGTGGCATGTTTACTGTCTTTTACCCAAAGAAATGTTTTTGTTTTGTTTTGTTTTGTTTTAATGTCCTTCAGCAGAATACTTCCTTTACATTCATTTTAATACTGTATCATACCTGCCTACCTACCAAATTATTTCATATTAGCTGAAGCTTGAGTTCTGTTCTTTTAACAGTTCTGACATGTCCCCTGCAGGCAGCTCTCACAGGATGTATCAGAAAAAAGATGAGAGTGATCCTAGGAGGTGCACTCCAGCCAAGGATATCAGCCAAGAATAAAGAAATGTATATCCTGAATAGTAACAAATCACACCTAACACAATAGAATAAGACAGGAATTTTGCAAAATACTTCTGTTTTTCCCTGTGGAGAACTAAAAAAAAATTTCCAAAAATCACATTTCCTTACAATTGCTTCTCAACAATCTTGTCGAGTAGCAACTCTTTAAAGTGAATTATGTAGAAAACGTTAATTGTTGGAAAAACCCTTTTCTCTCAAAATTCTTTTGCTTTGAAAATGAGGCTCAGAAATTGTGTGTTTATCTATAACCTACATTACAAGACTGAAATTTATCCATGGGGCTACACACTGCTTTACCAGCACAGAAGAAGGGATACCCTGCCTACCAACCTCCTCCCCATGCACTCTAATGGCAGTAAAGCTGTTTGCTGCAGCCATGTCCTTTCATTTTCTCTCCCTCCTACACAGACATGGGCTGAATCCACACACTGGCCTTCTCTACTCCCTGACTTCAAGAGTGTGCAGAGACTGCACACATCACATGAGCCACACATGCAGTCTGAAAGAAGCTATAGTAGAAAGGAAATATGTGTCCCTGGCTGTGCCCTCATATTTGTTGCATAGCAGCTCATGATTAATTTGATTAATAACCAAATTGTAAAGTTGGGAGACTTTTACAAAATCTGTTTTTCCTTTCATTAAGAATATCATTCAGTTAAGTATTTCAGAACATAATGTTTCTTTTTTTCTGTTAATATTTTCCCCTTTGCATTTGTATTAACATTCTACAATCTCATTATTATTCTTGACATTTATTCTTCTATTTTTTCCCCTTGGTTTTCTTCATTTCTCTGTCAATTATCATTTTATACATATTATGAATCACTTCCGTCTGCCCATTCCAAAACATTAATCATTCATATTTTTAATAAACAAGAATTTTTAAAAAGCTAGATATAATGTGTTTTTTTAAGAATAGTGCATAATATTTCCACCAAAAAACTTCAGTCTTACCCTCCTACAGCAATGTAGAGGACTGAAACACTCCTGAATTGTAGGGAATTTCAAGGCTTTTGTTTAGATAATACAGAATTAGCAATGCAGGACAGACTTGTCACATATCACATCATCTCTGAGCCTGTCCATTGTATATGAAAACAAGGAAAGTTTTGTCCTGTCTCTTTTTGCTTGTCTTATTTTCACTGAGCTATGATGATGAAAGCTATACTTTGCTTACATTATTGGTTTAGCAAATCACAACAGAATGATGTCAAGTGTCTAATTAAAACACTTACTTGTCTCACATCTGTAAAATCATTTAAGTTCTCAACTGGGTAAAGGATAGGCACCTGCACTTCTTTGTGATCTAACTTCACATTCTCTTATCAGTAACAAAGTCAAAACCATACTGCAAGTAAAACACACTGCTTTTCCTGGTTTGTTTGCTTGCTCATTTTGGAGGAGGCAAGAAGGTTCTTTTACCTCTGATTTTGTTTTTTCTGGCTGGAGTACCTTTTCTACAAAGACAGTGAGAGTTGAGATTGTACAGCCAGAAGAGAAGGCTTTGGGGAGACTTTATATCAGCCTTCCAGTACCAAAAGGGGGCCTACAAGACAGATGGAGAGGGATTTTTTCCAAGGCCATGTAGTGACAGAGCAAGGGGAAAATGGATTCAAACTGAAAGAGAGTAGGTATGTTTAGAGTAGACATTAGGAAGAATTTATTTACTGTGAGACACAGGAACAGTGTGCCTAGACAAGTTGTGGATGTCCCAGCCCTGAAAGTGTTCAAGAGCAAGTTGGACAGGATTTCGAGTAACCTGGTCTAGTGAAAGGTGTCCCTGCTCATGGCAGGGGTTATAGAACTAGTGCGTCTTTTAAGGTCCCTCCAAGGCAAACCATTCTGTGATTCTGTGATTTCTAATGAGCTATCACTTTGCATTTGCTCAGATTGCCAGTTCTGCTTATATAAACAACCTGACTGTTGAATGTATATCTACAGTAACTGATTTAATACAGACCCAGACTGCAAGTGTTAACTTAGTGTTAGTCAATGGCAGATCTCCTATTGATATCAGTGCTCCTAGAAATGCTACTGTTCTTATAAATTGCAGACAGAACCCTAACTACCATCAGTGTTATTAGATACTGTGCATATCTAATAGTATAAGGTTAAGAGTTTTCCATATCAGAGGTTTTCCTGCTATTATTTATATATAAATTCCTCTGAGACTCTGTATCTGAGATA
>VWZD01006855.1:145298-155368 GCA_013396695.1 Sakesphorus luctuosus
TATATATATATATATATATATATGTCATGCATTTGATATCAATGAGAGTATCCTGTTCAATTTGAGCTCAGCTCTGGTATAACTTGTACTCCTTCTATACTTGTAGACAGTTCTGGATCTATCTTTGCTATTCTTCTTGCCTTTGAGAGTGTTCCTCCATACCTCCCAACTATCGAATTACCATCTGAAGTTCTGGTGTCTCAAGTGGTCTTCATCTGACACAGTGATTTATTGATTGCATTATTTATGATGTTACCGATGCTCAGCTGTAGCATTAATTCTCATTATTCTTCCCAACTGCTTTCCCCCTAATCTAATCAATGAAGAGAAGAAACCTTGCCTTAATTTCAGCAATGCATGAATTCTGGGCAGCTTGCTCCAGAAGACCAATCAATTGCACGACTCAATACTGAAGAGCTCTCACTAGAGGCATTATAGCAGAAATCCTTATTGTCCTGTTGCACCCTTAGATGCTGTCTGTTTGGTGATGTCAGCTACCTTTCACTATTCATTACTACACACCCTCTGTGTGAAGACTCTCAAAATTATTTTTTATAATGACTTAGTACACATAACATTTCTCCTGTTCTGCCTACAATGTCATATCTTAGTTACTTAATTTTCCAGTAAATTTGCCCACATTCCTGCTTTTTCCTCATAGAAAAATTAATATGCTTATGTAATTTATGTTTAATCACCTTACTGACAAGTCCAAGTGCAGTAATTAGTTGTTGAATTTTAGTTGCTCAAACAGCACCACTACTAACTGCCAAGTATTTAAAAATGTAAAGACTTCTTTTAGTGAAGAAAAAAATAGAATATCCTAAAGAAATAACATGAGAAACCTGTTGTATTATCAAGAAAATTCTGCACAGCATATAATATTGTGCAATATATAACCCTCACACTAGCCTAAAATAGTCCAAGAGCAGGTAGAAATATCATAAATAAATTAATCCTTCTTAAAGAAAGAAAAACAACTGTGTTCCTCCTTATTTAGGATACTCATAGGCATACTGAAAACAAATGAGTTCATTTGATTCACGGTATTACGTATTCTTTGTGTCTGTAGATCTGAGAAGCTTTTAAAATATTCTGAGGGGTCTTAGATGCAATCAGCAAGGATTTTGTACATCTGTTTGTATAGCAGAAAAGCAGCATTACCCTCTGTAATAACTGCATGGATAGTTATGAATATGTTGTTTATAAAAGTAAAGAATGTACCCATATAAAATTTATATTTTCCTGAAAAACTTCTTGTATGTGTAAAAGCTTTGGTTTGAGAAAATTATCAAGGAAGAACAGATTAGAAAATTTGATTATACACTGTCACATACCACAGCCCCCAGCACAAACACTCTTTTGGATAGACTCGATTTTTACTCAGTTAGACCCAGTCCCGTGGGTCCCATCTGTTTCTGGAATGAAATTACATAATCTGAAAGCCCTTCTATGTAATACTCTGACATTACCCACCAGAAGGTAATGATAAATAGCATTTATGGGATTTATAGGCCACCTAAGTTTAGCCTGCTAAAGAACAGCACAGAGCTACCACTTTCACAGAGGATAAGCAAAGACAATACAGAGAGAATTCTGTTGTCAGCAGAGCCCATACTGATCATTACACTAATTAAACTCATTTTCTGTGTCTAGTTACAGAGGACATAGAAAACAGTTTCCTTGTCTGCTCTTCCTTTTCACAAATAAGTACTTACCTTTTCTGGAATCAAGAGTATATTATGAACGTATCGAGAGTATATTATGTTATGAAGTTTTATTTTACAGTGTGTGTATGTATGTACATATGCATACAAACTTCTGTTTCAGAGGAATGTCAAAAGGGAAGGTATACATATTTGCAGGAAGCATTGTGATATACATGATGGACTGCATGGAAAAAATCAATATATACAACTGCTTCAAGACAGTGATAATAAATGTTGGATTCACTTTCAGAGTTCCTGTGTAGCCCCAGAACTAAGAGGAATTATAAATGTACTGCACTTTCTGAAACATCTCCTCTATTTCCACAATGGAGGGAGGTAGAAACATGTTTGGAACCGTATTCCAATATTATTTAAGTAAGCCCCTGCATTTAGCGTCTGTATCAAGGTGGGTTCTAAGAGTTGCTGGGAAGTGAGACAAAAGTGCCAGTGAGAGGTTAGCAAAACAGTACCTTTATTACCAGAAGCATCTGCGTAATGAGAGTTTTGAGAAAAAGAAAAAAGGAGAGAGAGAAGGAGGGAGACCAAGGCAATAAGCCCAAACATGTAAGCACCCCACTCACCAAGGAGTTACATAGGTTGTCTTACTGACCCAGAACACTTAGATTCACCAGAGAAGAAGCAGGGACTGCAGTCTCTCAGCACTGGCTGGCTCATAGCAATAACATGCATCCCCATTATTAAGAAACAAGGTCTTTTTTTGAAGCAAGCCACCTACCAGAGCACCAGTCATCTGCTCTTAAATACGGTCTACAAGTGACGTCTGACCGGGCAGGTGTGTCCAGCACTGCCCAGTCAGAGGTCTCTGGCTCCACCTTCTTGTTACTTGAGGGTCTCCATCTGCATATGTGTGCAGGCGTTGGAATTCCCACTGAGCAGCATATAGTCACTTGGGGGTCCCCAGAAAATGGGTCTGGGAGCAGCCTTCCTCTCCCTCCTCTTCACTTTCTCCTCCAAATATCCTCTACATGCCATCAGCGAATCAAAAAAAAAAACATTTATCTTCAGTTTCTAGAGAGCTCCGTCTTCAAGGGCGAAGATGTCCTCTTATCAATGCTTTTTACCAGTAGAATAAACTTTTGCCAGGTGGTCGGCCAAAACACAGACCAAAAATTGTCAACGCTCAACTGATTCCCAATACAGCTCCCCTAGTCACTGTACAGGATATTTTTGTATAGAAATGTTTTAAGATTTTATTGACTATATTAAGGAAAAACTCTTGTTAAAATGCTGAAAAAGATATTGTAAGGATCTCAACAGCCTATGCCTTTTTTCCTCAAGAATTCATACTAATATTCTAGTAATAAGTAAAAATCCAAAATTCATATTATCTATTTAAAAATGTAGGAATATATACAAACACAATGAAGACCAAATTCTTCAAGATATAAAGCACGTAAAATTCCTATCAAATGAACAATTAACACTAAATTCAAAGCTATTTACTTCAGACATACTTAGTAAATATAAAGCCATGTTTAATACCGGGGAAATATGGTAAACAATTTTTAACAGACCCATTTTAAATGCAGAGCAAACCACAGTCATCCTGAAGACAAGTGTGGTGGGCTTTAACCACGATAGCTTCAAGTCATACTGCCTTGACTAAGTTAACATCCAAAACTGAACAGTTTGCCAGAAACTACAAAAAGTGAAATAAGTAGAGTTCTAAGCTGTTTCTATCAATACTAATTATATGTCTGTAACAAGGTTAAATTAGTTGACTCTGTAGTCAATATTTGAGGAGTAGTCTGGATTCTATGTCTTAATTATTGTGTCTTCATTAACAGAAAACATTAGAATTTCGGTGCTATGCTGTAGGTTTCCCCTTTATCCCTCTACTCCTTCAATATTTTTTCTTGTCAAACAGGGTTTTCCTAGTAGCAAGATATCTAAGACACATATAGGTAGTCTGAATCAATTTCTAGTGGAGCTATAGTTCCAATCAATCATGCCTAAAAAATGGATTATAAATCCAGATATCCAGATATAAGTAAGCAAACTTGAAGAATCTTCTGAGTGTACTTTTCCATTATAGCATATGCTTGTTTCACTGCAGAAACATTTCCACTCATTATAAGTTTTCAGAGGAATAAAAGTTAGGGAAATATCTAAATGCAGTTATTCTTTTAAAAGACAGATAGCCAAGCCAATTTATGTTAAAAAAGCAAATTATAGGAATTATAGATATGATTTTCAAAATTTGGCGGTTTCCCGATCTTAGTTCTGTTTCCTGGTGAGAAATTACAGAAATATTNTAGTAATGAAAATTGGCCTCATTTTTTAGAATGGAAATCATCACACAGTTCTCCATGTAAATTATTAGTTCTCTATCCTCTTGGTCCTATAGAAGATCAGTCTCAAATCTAGGTAAAGTTTTTCATGAATGATAAAATAGTCTCAAGGTGATTTTATAACACCTCCTTTTTTGTCAAGAAAATATGTCTGTGAATAGTTATGAGCAACTTCTAGAGTCTGAAATATCATATTTCTAAATAACTCACTTCCAGAAAAAATACAACTTTCTGTAGAACAAACACAATAATTAAAAACAAACAAATGAACAAACAAAAACCCCCAAAGAAGGTTTGAGGAAGAAGAAATGCCCTTAAAAAAAAAAAAATCAAGTCATTCAAAATTTAATCTAAAGATCTAAAAATCTGCTGCTTCTTCATACATTTTACAACATTTTTAGAATTATCACCACTCAAGTAGCCAAGGATGCATTCCTTATCCTAAAAAATTCCTCAGAAAAGAGTAGTTAATATTTACAGCCAAAAAGTTACATAATGCTGTTGAAAATTATAGTAATAAACAGTAACCAATGGCTGTCAAAACTCTACCAACAAAGAGGAAGAGTTAGGAAGAAGAATAAAGCATGGGGTACAAAACTCCCATTTCAGTTTTGAGCCTAATGAATTATTCACCTTGGTCCCACTATCAGTATACTCATTTTTCTGGAGATCCAAGTCTAAATACAGGATAACTCTCATTTTCAGAAATTAAATACCATTTTATAAAATTTCTATCAAATCGTCTTACAGAATGGCAAAGACATATTCTGAGAGGTGTATGTTTTGATGTGTAAGGGAAGAAATAAGAGATGTGATTATATTATGGGATGCACCACTTTGGTTTTGAAAATCCTTCAAAATTTAATTGAGTTTGTTGATATTTGGCCTTCAGGAGATAGATCTGAGGGGAGAAAATGACCATAATCCTGACATACAGCACATTTTCTTCAGTATTTTCTTGGGCCCTGAACAAAGAAAGTTTCTCACATAAGAGAAAGCAGTGGTTATAAACGAAATCAGAATCTTCATGAGGAAAAAAAACCACAAAAAACCCAAAAGCAACCAACAACTCACTGTGAAGAATAATTTTAAATTTTACAGCCTTGACAATATCCCATTAGCTCAGAAGACAAAACTACAAGCAAGCCATACTATGCTTTTATTGTCAGGGTATGAAGTGGAGCAGGGAAATATTGAATTTCAAACTGCATTTGCTTTAAAATCAAGATTTGGCAGAAAATGCTTTTTTAAATAGTGGTTATCCTTAACTGTCAAAATGCTGCTTACGAGCTGTCTGGAAAAATTATCATTCATATTCATTTGTCAGTACTTGTCTCACTCTTCACAGTCAGGATATGTTATAATTCAAGTCAAAGTTGTTTTTTGCCAATGATATTTAATGCTCCTAAATACTAATATATAGGCAAACCATTCCTGATTTTTTAATGCTGCTTGCACATTTCAGGCTAACCCCTTATAATTTCCATGGGAAAAGTTATACTTGGGAAGGGAATATGACCTTCTGTTATAGCAGAGACAGTATATGTCTTTTGATCTTTCAATTTAGTGTTATAAATTATTTTTCTGACATGCTACAACATCAGAGGAAACCATTCTACAAAAGCCTGACCATCACATTTCAGAGAACTTGCTTTGTGTAATGCATCTCCGTTGGTGTTTCCATATAAGCTGACAGTCTGACAGTTAAATCTCTTCTCCATCACTTCACATAGTAAAATGTCAAACTTCCTATGTACAGTGAAGTAAAAAATGTGCAATATGTAATGCAAAATCAAGACATGCACGAGAGCATGACAATAGTCTATAAACAGGGGTAGTTGGTATCAGACTGAAATCTAGAAATTACAGTCTCTTAGGTATAATGGTTTCATTAAATGTTCAAACAGTGTCTCCAAAGCTAATTTTCTTTCCAAAGTACCCATGTATAGAAAGTACAGCAATAAGACATCCCCCTGCTATGCCTTTCTGAATAGCAGATTAACTGCAGAACCAGAATGATGTCAATTTGTTTCAAAATATTGCAGCAAAGCTTTTGAATGGATGAGCAATTACTAACAGAGGGTGCAATTATAACCGAGTCACAGGGAATGCTTTAATATGGTTCTTCTCCTATGTACAAGGAATAACAAGAAAATGTAATGAAAGAGGAATAATGAGACAGCTGGTTTTGACAGCACCTTGGCAGCTGTCACTAAGAAAGTAAGTGCATTAGTTCAGTGGAGTCCATTCTTCAAGAGATCTCCTAAAGGATGAGGAAAAAGCATCTTGTCAGAGGGTAGCTGAAAGCTACCACCAACTAATTGTTTTAAACTAATTAACACTAAAAAGACAGTCATTTTGGCAGTTTTAACTACATCACATTTGCATTTTTTTTCTCTTCTTATCCCAGTTCTCCAACTTGTTTTTTGTTAGCTCTTTGGAGATGAAATAAAATTCTACTCATGACCTCTCCTCCCCACAAGCTCACTCAAAAATTCACTCTTTTGTTTCTGAATGAAATTGTTACAAAGTGCTTTTTGCCATTTGTCACATTAAGGTGGCTTAACACTATTTCTGCACTTGAATAGGTCCTGACTGGAGCCAGCTGGTCTGCCTAGGAAATTTTGGGAGGAAGAAAATTAAGTTTCAGAAGCAATGGGTTAACCTCACATTTCAATTATCCCTTGTAACCTTATTACATACAACATCAATGATACAACGTGCTCCCGTGTTTTGCTAGTAGAATCAATATAATTGTCCTTTATGGTATTCAAATGCTACAAATATGGCAAATGTTTTTATTAAAGATAAATAATGCAACAAACCCCCCAAACGTAGAGAAGCTTTATCTAGACTACTGCCAAAGTTCACATTTTGAACAATTTTGTTCTTAAATAAATAAATGCTACAAGAAACAAAACCCTGAGGTCAAACTGTGCTACGCCCAGTTCTGTTCTTCTCAATACATGAATAGTACAAGAAGAGTACAACAAAGGCACACTAAGATTGTTGAAGAACTGGTGTATCTCTCCTATGAGGAATGACTGAGGGAGCTGGGACTGTTCAGTCAAAAGAGAAGGCTCAGGGGTGACCATGTTAGAGTATATAAATACCAGAAGAAAGGGTGCAAAGAGGACAGTCAGGCTCTTTTCAGTGGTGCACAACCAGAGACAATGAGCTCAAATGGAAACACTGGAGTTTCCTTCTAAACACCAAGAGAGACTTTCTCTTGCTGTGAGACTGACCAAGCACAAGTTGCCCAAGAAGATTGTAGTGTTTCCATTCTTGGATATGTCCAAAAGCCATCTGGACATGGTCCTGGGCAACTGGGTCTAGATAGGCCTGCTTGAAAAGGGAGGGGTTGGATCAGGTGACCTGCAGACCAGAATTCCCTTCCAAACTCCACCATTCTGTGATTTTGTGATTCTCTGAAATATTCACCTACTTGGTACAAAACTTTTGAAACAAAAGAGATATGAGCAAGAGACATGCCACGACACAAGCTGTTTCTTCAGCACACTACTTCTATACCTACGAAATAAATTCTCTGTGGAATATTCCTGTCTAAATAACTCACTCAGGAGAAGGAAGGCATCAGCATACATAATCTGATAGTATACTTTAGATTTGAGTGGGTTTCTTGTATCTTTGTGGGGTTTTTTAAAAGGCTTTACAATGATTTACAATTTCAACTTTATAAATATAAAATAAATCCACTAAAAATGTATTACACTTTCATTTATGGATTTTTTTCCCTTGAGGTACAGATAATTGAATTGGAATTCTTGATCAGTTTCACTGTTCATAAAAGTGGTAATCTTGGTCCACTCAGCTACAATAAATTCCAGCCATCAGGTTCCAGAGATCCAATACAGCATTCAGCTGTTTGTCTTGGAAGCAAAGTCAGCTAGACATTTGCCATCCATACAATGAGCATCAAAGTTATGGTTTGTTTGGGTCGAAGTTACAGCATCAGGTGCAAAGTACTATTAGCATATATGTATATAGTGGGAATTGTGCTTTTTATTACCACCTAGAAATATGCCTTTTGACTTTTTCACATATATGTTTCTGAACTCCTTATTAGTAGTTGGTATTGCTACTGGTACTACCTCCATGACCAAGAAATATTATTTTACCAATAAATCTATATTTATTAATACTATAAATAATAATAGAATATCTAGGAGCACAAGAGAGACAGAACATGACTCAATTGTGCTACAAACTCTAAAACTGTCAGACTAAAATAGGGTGTCTCCCCTTAAAATCTTTAAAAAGTCTTTCTATATGTGCTTTGCTGTTGAAGATGGTGAAGAGTCTAGAGGGGATCGGTATGAGGAGTAGCTGAGGCCACTTGTTCTATTCAGCGTGGAGAAGAGGAGACTGAGGGGAGACCTCGCTGCAGTTACACCTTCCTTGTGAGGAGAAGAGGAGGGGCAGGCACTCATCTCTTCTCTGTAGTGACCAGTGATAGGAACTGAAGGAATGGCCTGAAGTTGTGCCAGGGGAGGTTTAGGCTGGATATTAATATTACAAAGAGGTTCTTCCCCCAGAGGGTGTTTGGGCGCAGGAACAGGCTCCCCAGGGACATGGTCACAGCTCAAAGCCCGACAGAATTCAATAATTTTTTTGTATGATGCTCTTGGGCACATGGTGTGACTCTTGGGGATGGTCCTTTGCAGGGCCAGGAGTGAGACTCAATGATCCTTGTGGGTCCCTTCCAACTCAGCATATTCGATGATTCTGCAATTCAGTAATTCATACTTGCTTTTCACTTTGTAGAATAAGAAATATATTCTTAAAGTGTGCATAACCATTGAGGAAATCTAGAGACAGAATAACAGCACAAAGGCATTTTCTTTCATATCTCATCAGCAACCACTTACATTTCCCTATTGTTATACTACATACATCAGAGAGCAATCCAAACAGGAAATTAGGTCTTCTGGCTTTCTCCACTATTTTTCAGAAGAGTCCGTACATGAGAAGATAGCCTATTTCCTAGACTATATTAACACATGATAATTACATTTTCAAAGCAAAAAGGAGCACATGTCCTTTGTAGTCTTTGATGGTAACTTTAAATTGCACTCATTGCTTTACAGCAAGTATCTCACTAACGAAAAATAAAGTTATAATGCTGAATAATTGTTCACTGCTTTCCAACTTCAAAGTGCTTTGTAAATATGACCTAATTCATCAAAATTTTCACTACTCAAGGGAATTGAGTACACAACAAGAAGAGATAGAAAAAAGCAAGGGAGACAGGGCTAATGGTCAAATTCTGTAATGTTTGCCCAGGCATTTGTTGTTTAGGATTTTCCTTAAACAACAAATGAATCTAAAAAGTCAGTAAAATTTTCCTAAACCAAAAATTGTAGCCAAAAGTGCAGGTGTTATATATTTGTTTGGTATTTGGCAATAGTGTTTTCAGAGATCTCCATAACTCCATGCAAAACTGAGGATAAGGACATTGTGCCAGAGCCCCAGAATCTGCATGTAGAAGATATAAATTCCTTCCTCCCCATCATAAAGCAAGTAAGCTCCCTACCAATTTCTACATCTTTGACTTGCTTTTATCTTCATATGAGAAGAATCAGCTAGTTGGACCACATTATATATATGGATCCCTCAGCAACCCATTCAACTTTCCTTAGTGTCTTTTTCCAAACCTTAGTCAATGCACAATAACTAATACAAGATTTTAAGCCATTTTACTATTGGAAGGATATAAGAACCTGATGTGAATACATGTTTTACAATTGCACATATAAATTTTATGATACCCGCATATATACACTATACAAGCATTTACATATGTAAGTTAGACATATCATACATAACTGCTCAGAGGAAGTACCTAGTTGTCATTAAACAGCGATGTAACTAGTTACTTAGAGAACACTAGCTAGGCTTTCAGAGCTGTTAGGGGTTTTTTTAGATTTATTTTTAAAAATAAAATAAACTCTACATAGAGAAAGAGAGAAAAAGAAAAGAGGAAAGAGAAAGAGAAAGAGAAAGAGAAAGAGAAAGAGAAAGAGAAAGA
>VWZD01006855.1:162617-215439 GCA_013396695.1 Sakesphorus luctuosus
GAGAGAAAACAGAGAAATGCAAACCTCCAAGTTATTTTTGATAGTCCCCAAACTCACAGTGCCACTGTGATTACTTTTGTCCTTGAACTTTTTCTTCCTACTTTCAATGTATTTTTTATCTGCACTACTTCAGCCACAGAAGTGGAAAACAAGTAGCTAAACCCAATTTGAATCTAATAAAGCAGAATTATACTCTCAACCTCATTCGTCATTTAACTCCAGACATGCAACTAATTCTCATATATAACTCATACACCTGTCTGTGTGTGAAGAGTGAGCTGAACAAACTCACCAATATTTAAAGAGACCCAAAGAGAAAAATGGTCTAAACAGGCACAGGCCAAATATATGAGATATAGATGCCAAGCTGCAACAGGTAGAATGGGCTTCTAAAGCAAAGCATCAATAAAAATTCCAGTTATTCAACTACTAGTCTTCCTCATTTAAGTATTCTTCTCTCAAATCTTCTTAATCTTCAACTATTATTTGCTTGCCTTTCCTCAGAATGAAAAGGACTATCAAGGATGTTACACTCAAAACCATGTCTAAATCTTACTGTTCTGACTTTTAACAGGAATCTTTGGTCAAAGAAAACAACCTAAAAATTGAACCCCCTAAAAGTTGACCCTGATGGACTCAGCTTGAAAACTTCAGCTGTATCAGAACAAAATTACTTCAGATTCCTGATGCATCTCAAGTAAAGGCTTGGATAAAAAAAAAAGGAATGCAACAAACAAATTTAACCAACACAGAAAAGCTTTGCCTACTAGGATTTCTCAGCCAAACAAGCATCTCTACTAAACCATTGGTACCATTTCATCTCTCCTTCCAGCCCCAGATATAACAAGCTGTCTCAATACCTGCAAAATATTTTGTTAGTAAAACCATTGTACATGAAAACAAAAAAGCAAAAAAAAAGAAAGAAACCCCCACACCTGAGAAAAAAATAGCGGAGAAATAGAACTTTGTGGTGGTCCCTAGACTGGAGAGTGGAAAAAAGGAAGTTGTTGAATAGAGCAAATCACACTTTTAGAGGTAGATGCAGGAGGCTGCCAGATATTATTAGCATGGAATGTGGAGGTGCCTTGAGAGATGAAATGAAGATACAAGTGGCTCTGTTAGTCACTTTGGAGAGTCAGAAAAGTTGGAAAGAACAGACTGTATTGGTGTAAAATAAGAATTCCTGTATGCTGACTTAAGGAAAATGAGAAATGTCCACTTAATGGCATAATAAGCCAGTTTTCCATACTAAATGGAAAAGAATCTGGGACTGATTCTTGCTGCTCACATGGAATTTGCCTAAAGCTAGACTCTTCTTTAGAGGAAATTTGCAGGAAAAAGTCAGATGTAGTTGTCCTAAACAGAACTAAGAACTGTCCTAATCATAAACACTGCAATTGTGGACCATCATGCTACAGTGCCCTTCACCTTTTTAATTCACATATGTATTCAGCAACAGAAAGGTTTTTGGAAAGTACAAAGCAGGATCAGAATAAGAAGGCATTAAATTATGTTGAAGCAGTTTATGTTAAACATTTAAGTCATGTAGGAAAAGGTGAGCTCTTAGCACTGTGGCATGTAATTTGGTTATGTGAGGTGAAAAAATCTGAACAGGTCTTCATCAGCCCATTTGGAAGCTCCACCCTGGCTTGACTTCAAATAGACTAATCTGAAAGGACTACATGTCTCTATTCCTTCCTAAATTATCAGGGGATGAGCTGTTTCTATATTTGAGAACTAAAGCCAAAGTAAAATTAAAATAGCAGTTCCAAGTGTTGTCATGCTTGGGGAGCTTGCTGGCTCCCCAGGGGGCCCCATGGGCACTGGACTGCGATATCACAAAACTGACTTTCAGTCAAAATCCAGGGTGACAAGCAGAGAATTCAACTCAATCCACCAAAGATCCTGAAATTACAAAGTGGGATCAACATCCCTGGAAGCTCTGTCCTTTCCTGACCCCCCTGCAGGTCCCAGTGTAAAAAAACTAAGCGCTTTGCTCTCCTTAAGAAGATACTGCACTATCAACTTCTGCTCTCATTCACAGAAATCAACAAGAAGGATTTTCTAGAAGATGATAGATAGATATATTTGTGTGTGTATATACATATATGATGCAGACAGAGGGAAAAAGAAATATAACATATGTGTTTTTAAATATTTTCCAAATAACGTTCACCTTCTGTCTCATTTACTACAATGTTTTCTCCCCATCCCATCTTTAGCTAAACAGGAGGTAGAACGAAAAAGGAGGGAAATGTTGGGCTGCTGATCAAGAAAATCACTCTCTGTTGGCACAGGTGTCTCATATTTATTGTTCTTTTTCCTGTGTTAGGCAGTAAAAAATAGTGATTTTACAGCTGGGGATTTCAAATATAATTTTGTATACTTGTTCTTTCTGAGATGATTTACCTTTGTCCTTTCTATTTTGAATGGCTTTATCCCTCTGTCTTCCAAAGCTGACACATATATCTCCATAGGTATTTCCCAGTTCCAGGCAAAGGCTGTTTAACTGCATTTTGGAAGCCTATTTAATATACAGCTTTAGCTGATGAGAAAATACATATATCAGAACTTGATTAGAATATTTTTTCAAATAGATGAAAGCATTGAATTTCTAACTTATAAAATAGTATCTCTAATAGAAAATAAGCATTTCTGTGGCTTCCTAGAACTGATGAACACAGCTTTAGAGGAAAGTCTGAGTTCAACTTTGAAAGTTGGAAGAGGAATTGAAATATCCTGTCATAAATCAGAGAGTTTTATCTTTTGGCATAGAATAAATTTTCTGTTGAGTTAAAAACAAATTTCTACTTAACTGACTGATTACACTGGTTTTAAAAGTGCCATTCCAAATATTAACAGGCTATATTAAAAATGTTTAAGTCAGATAGTTTCTTTCTGAGAAATTCGTCCGAAAATTATTTCATCATGAACACAGTGTTATATTCTTTGAAATAAGCATAGGAATAATTATGTAAATATACATTTGTAAAAATTATAAGGGATCAGAGCTAAGCTTGAGGCCTTTATAATATACATATTACCATTTCTGTTCTGTAAACATTAAAACATTTTGTGCTGCCATTAATATACCCTATTCTCCCTCCTGTATGAACTTCTAATCTACAGTTTTTCTTAAAAATATCATTTGGAGTGTGCAGAAGATGAATATCACTCATGTTTTATACTGTGCAACCAAAGTATCAACTATGCCTGCCCTACAAAACAAATGGGCTTTCAGTACTCAAACTGTCTCTAGCAGCACTGTGCATATACATCTGAAATGGGAAATAAAGGTAATTTTAGACGGTGCAATACACTTATATTTCATGACTTCTGATTTTCATTAGTCACATGCAACCCTTGCAGTTACAAGTAGAGATTCATAGGAAAAAGATTTCTAAACAAAAGGTCATTTCACAATCAGATGGGTGAGACAGTTTACAATTATGAAATATTTAATGCACCTAATATTTCTTTGTCTTCAATACTACAAAGGCATAAAGCTCAGCTTTTTTAAGAGTCAATGCTCATTTCTAACTGTTGTGAACCAAATTAGTCTACTCAAATTTGACATAGAAGCAATTTTTTTAAGTTGTCAAATAATACATTTTTAGTAAAAAGAAATACATATGATTTTGATATTCTGTTAGAACAACTTAAACCTCTGTTAATTTTTATTTATTTTGCAATTAAAAGTTTAAAGATTAACAGTTTGCAAAAGAGAATTACTGGTTTGGTAAAAAAAAATCTTCTTCGTAAGCCTGCCTTAATCAAAACTCAAAAATCTGACAACCAAATGTCATTGTGAAGTGTTTGTTTTATATACTGCTGGGAAAAGGTTTGCAATGTTAATATTTCAAAATGAATAATTTTGTAGAGTTCCTTTATCATTAATAAGCTTGCCATTTTTAATTTACAACATGAAGGAAACATTTGTATTCCTAATAATAAGTAGATAGAAGATTGCAAGTGGCTCAAGAAAATAAATTATATTATTTTTTAACATCTTGTTCACTGAAATCATGAACATCACAGTCTGCCACATTATGTGGGAAAAGCAAACTGAATTCTTCTGGTCGGACTATGATACACCCCATCATATTCACAGAAAAAATTTCAATTTTCCTTTTATCTTGCTGCCTTATCTCTTTCCCTTTAGCAATTTTGGTGCCTGATAACTCTTCACATCCCCTGAAAGGCAGTATTGTGACAATTTCTATTACCAGCAATTATTATTATTATTCTGTCCAAAAGCTGTCTGCTTATCTACCTAGGTTTTCATTCTGGACCCATCTCTGTACTATATCTGTGCCCACTACAACCCCACAGGTGGCAGAATGAGCGTCACCCAGCATGGGGAATGCAGAAGCACCAACTCTACTTCCAGATGCTTCCTTCGCTGCCATTCTGGCAGGAGTGAGCAGGGCTTGCCTGCCAAAAGTGGCAAAACTCTACTCTTAGCTCAAGCATAATCTTGGCTATGCTGAAACCTGTGGCATGTTGCCCATCCTCTTCAACAGAGCTGGGCTTCTGGCACTGCAATGATGATGGGGAAGGACACAATAGTTTGATAAAGTGAGGAGAACACTGTGCAAAGTACAAATGCCACCATGCACATGGGTGAGGACAAACTCTGAAGGAAGCCAGGTAGCAATAGATCCTACATCTCTGGTCTTACTTGATGTGGTATATATAGATGGATGATATTCGCAACATTACTGAAATTATTTATTGACCAGAGTAGGAAAAACAACACACTCACAATTTTATTTTTCTCTATTATCTTACACAATTTATTTTTATGCCTAACCTGAGCCCTGTAACATTTCATCACTGTGCTCTTTGTCCCCCTTTACTCCAACATCTCTCTTACTACATGTTATTCTCATTCATCATGTCATATTTAAAATTTAGATGGTAAGATCTCTTGGAACAAAGCTATATCTCACTGAAACTCCTGGACAGAGCCTCCGGCACATCCTTCTTTACATACAAAATAATGAAATCAATGCAAGATTATTTTCATTGTTCTCTTCCTTTAGCAAGAGATGACAGAGTTAGGCTCCCCAGAATCTAATACTCTCAAGACATTCTTTGATTTTTTTAATCTTTGGACCCTCTATGTGATGCAGTATTTCCTTGATTTTGAGGTTGCAGATCTTAAGGAGAGCAGCTGAAACAATTTCAAAGGTCTTTTCCCTAAAATGCACTTTCCATCCTCCATCATCAGCTTTTCCTTGGCAAGATACTGAGTAGCTGCTTGCCACCTGTCACCTAGCTCACATCCCCTGTGACCTGCCTTAATATCAGCCCTCAACTGTTTGGTTTCTGTTCTTTTTCAGTTTAATGTGACATGCCTCTCAACAAAAGCTTTACAACACCAAACTCCTCACCTTGTCAACTGATGATTTTTTTCTGGATTTACCCTCACAAAATGTATGATGGAAAGGGTTATGAGAATCATCTGACCAATAGACCTGTCCAAACACAGAAGTATCTGTACCTACACCAAGTCTTGCCTAATCTTCAGAGGCTGTGGAGAACTGTACATTCCTTTTTTCGTGTAGCAACCTTTCACTTGTGTAGCAACCTTTCAGTTACAACCTTTCACATACCATGCTTGTTAGCTTACCAGTGTTAACTCGGCTCATCTCCTGTGATTATTTTGCTACCAAGCTTGACATTTCTGGGCATTTTGATGTCTTTTCCTTTACTTGTTTTAAATATAATATGTTCTGCACCATTGTATCATATGTTTGATGATACTTCAGTGCAGACTCCCTGGGGAAAACGTCAGCAACCCCACTAGAATAGTTTGTGAACTGCAAGTTTATTTCTCAGACCAAAATTTTGTTTATTGCCAGTCACCATATTGATCTAATCTTAACAACATTTGCCAGTGGAGACCAATTCCTGCTTATTTGGACCTCCTGGAGGGCAAAGAGCTGCACTCTTTCCAAAGTGTCTTCCTCAGGAAGCAGAACTCTCAGCTCCCAGCCCCAAAGCTGGAGTGTGGTATCCAAAATCTACCCCTCTTCAATAATGTGGGAGATGACTTCTTCCCAAGCAGACTTATTCCTGAAGCTTCCCCGAGACTTTAAAAATAAAGAGAAATAGAAGATTGCAATCTTCAGAGGAGACTGACAAACTCGACATGTGTAGTAAAAACATTTTAACACACATTAATTCACACAAAGTTATTCTGCAATCCTCAACACATATGAGCACATGAAAATGAATTCATTGAAAGCTAGCAGCTTTTTGTGTTTTCCATGCCCTTAGATGACTATATTAGCATTAAAGGATAGGGGAAAGTCTGACACCTTTCAGGGTGGAGAGTAAATTCTGCAAATGAAAAAGGAATCTTATAGAGTAGCACAAGTAAAGATGCTATAAACAGAAGGGATTTTGATAAAGCTTCCTCTTATTTCTTCAATATAACCCCCTGCTGAATTTCAAGGATGGCAGGAGGTTTACTGCTAAACTTAGCCATGCAAGCTTTCACTATTTCTAACAAATTCTTCTCCTACTTATTAGTATATTAAGAAATAAAATTAGAATCTAATTCTCAGTAATTTCAAAAGTAAACACAAACTAAAATAACACATTATTTAAAATAATAAAAAGAATAAAAAGTGTTCTGAGAAATCTTTAGGATTCCACATCAACTACTGCTTAAAGTTGCTGATTTCACAAGAAACTTCAGAAATGGAAAACTGAGTTAAACAAACAGAAACATTTTCTTTTCAAAATCTCATAATTACAGATTTTATATCTCATATTTTCCTGTAAAGCTTAGCTATGAGGTCATGGCTTATCTTCCCTGTCTTATTTCCTCTTATATGTTTCTTTCCCAAGCTTTTCAGGCAGAAGTAGTAAACATCTGCCCTACCACATTATCAACTACATTACTTTTTCAGGAGGGATCTTCTTTAAAGCTCTGTTGGTTGATATGCATCAGTGTTAAATATGCATGAAGAAATTTCTGGATGGATTGTAAAATAAATTAGAGAAGAAACTGGGCTTATTTTCCTCCTAAAACTGTCGGGATTTTAATTATTTTTTCTGCTATCAGTGATATGATAAATCAAAATTAGAGATTTTCATAAATCCAAATAAAATAAAACCCAGCCAATTTAGGAAAAATCCTTTAGTTCTTTATCCTAACTTAGAAATTCTAAACTTTTTTCCTTTTAGACTTCTGACATGAAAAATGTTCTCATTTTTAAACTTTGAAACTCTTAGCATGCAGTGTTGATATTTCAATTTAATATCTCCTGATCATGCTAAATCATATCAACCATACATACCATAATTATCAAAATTAGCATATTCTCTGAACTTTCCATTTCCTATGCTTTAAATGTAAGAACGAAACAAAAGTAAAACTCAAAAGAAATTTATTTCATAGAAAAATTTCTTGCCACCAATATATAAAAGTAAAATCCTTAATTAAATTATTTCCCACAGAACATCACACACCAAATGAGAGAGGGGACAACAGAAGACAGTGAGAAAAGAAAAAGAAATCAGAATCTAGGGACTGTTAGGAAAAGTAGCACCTGAAAGGCTTTAATAAACTGTATTATGCTCCGATTGTGTCAGGTTAGCACTAATACCAAAGGTGTTTTTTGTACTTTCTGGGAACCTTTCCCATGTCATGCTGATGCATTTACATTTTACAAAACATAGCATGTGACTACTTGACTACATGGCTAATGGAATATATGTTTAATAATGTGAAAGTTCAAAATCACTTCAGAATGTTAAATGAGGTACCATCACCTCTGCTCCCACAAAGGCTGCCAGTGGCGCATCAGAGACAACATACTTTCTAAATGAGTTGGCTAGGAAACAACAGTGTCTCACTCTAGGGGAATGAGAAGATCACTAGAGAAGAGTCTGCCTCACTCAGTCATATCCACCACATCTCACAGAAGTGCTGCCAGACAGTTACCTTGTGCAGAGGACTACAGGGGAACAGTGTAATACATCACTTAGTGCTCCCATGTCCTTATCCAAGAAGAGACATTGATAGTAGTTGCCAGTAGAATCGATAGACTGAAATTAATCCTCTGCTGACTGAACTCAGTAGAAGCCCACTTGTGCTGGAGTCAGAGAAAATACAAGAGAACTACACTTTTTGTGTGTCTGAAAATTGTCCTTAACCGTCTCATAATCAAAATAATTTGAGGACTCTACAATATTTTTCAGCTATGCCAAGCCTGAAAATCACTTTTGGATGTTTACATGAGACAAGGCCCACTGACGGACATCCTCTTTTCTCCAGAAGGGTGCAGTTAAAGGAGTAGAATCTGTCCACTATCTATAATCTATGCCCACTGTCCCTTGAGGGGAGACTCTAATCGTTCCCAGTGAAACATGAGGGGTCTAGCAGAAAGATGAAGGAAACCCAGGACTGGTTTCATCACAGTCTTCTTGTCTGATCTTCAAGAGTCAAGTTCTGTACCTAGTGACTCACTTTACCATCTGCTCAACATCATAGGAGTACTGTGAAGATAAATACATTATGAGTAGGAGGCACCAAGTTACTACAGTGATGAAGGAATATACTATGTCGGCTACCAAAATGAAGGTGTAATTGTAGCTTATACTATATTCTTTTGCAATAGTAGTAAAGAAAAGCCAGCATAGGCTTCAGTAGGTGGTAGCTGCTACCAAAAAAAAAAAAAAAAAAAAAAAAAGAAAATAAGCTATTTTCCAAAGAGGCTGAGAGGCTACATAAGAGATATTGATTCTATTTAGTTGTAAGTTTGCTCACCTCAGAAAAAGAGACTCAGATTCAGCTTCTCACACCATCAGCTGTTTATTTACATAATCTGGAAGAGCATCAACAACATAAATACAGAATAATTCACACTCAGTCCAGAAAGTACCCGGTAGATATTCAGTTGAGCTGGGCTGCACTTGACTTCAAGATCCTATGAAAAAGTTCAAATAAGAAATTAAATCCATGTCTTCTGTGTTCCATGACAACAGCTTTTTTTTTTTATTGTTTCAGTAATTTTAAGAAGTAACTTTTATTTTTCCTGCACAAAATATTTTTTGTTTAAATTAAATCCTTTTTGCATGCATCCTGATGGGCTTTTATTTCTCCTGTTGTGAAGAGGACAGCAAGGACAGCTTTAAATCTGAGACACAGATATACCCCTTTATACCCTCATCAACTCTTAACTTCTTCTACACATCACTACCACAGCTTTTTATTTCATTCTTTTACTGAGAGTATATTGGTTGCTAAGCTATCTTAGCAGGTGAACATACACTCTTAGTATTTGCTGGGGTTTTTTAATTCAACAGCTGTCCTTATATATAAAAGTATGAAAGAAAAAACTCCTAAATTCTGCTGATGACTTTCAATATGGCCTGTCTGTGCTCAAAAACTTACATCAATCCATATCTCAATAATTTTATCTACAAAAACAATTACTGTAACTGCATCTATACCCACAGACTGCTCAGTCTTAATCATTATTTGAAAATAGTTCTGAGTTCCTAAAATTAAGTGTGCCCTACAAATTAAAAATATTTTCTTTCTGTTTTTTATTTGTTTTTTAACAATGACTGTGAGAGTGTTGTTGGAAATAAATCATCAATTTAAATGTGTATTTATTTTATTTCTTTTATACAGACTTCTTTAGAGGCTTGCCAAGCAGTAATTGAACATTTGAATAATAATAAATTTTATTTTTTTGCAACCCAGAGACAAGTCACTGTAAAGAAAGTCATGCAAGCCTTGCTGTTTACCAAGGCTGAGAACTAACTGCCTAAATAAAAAGCTGTAAGTTCAACTTTACATGATCAAAGGAATTATTCCAATGTCTCAAAACTTATTGCATCAGACTGCCACCCTGGGAACCCTACCTTGGGCCGGTGAATTGAATTACAGAGTGATTTATTTTGTGCCTTTTACCTTTTTTCCACCAACTGGTATCTGTATTAGTTTTGCAAAAAGTAGTTTTAAAGGAGACAATTTACAAAGAATAATGCTTTCTGATAATTTTCACAAATATAAATGCATATATTCTTCTTGTGGGTTTAAGACCCTAAATTATATTCCCTTCTTCAGAGCATTGAATAGTATAGTACTCATTTAATGTTCTGTATTTGAAAGAACTTTATAATTTTCAGGAAGGATTAGGTAAAAAATCAATTTCTTCTATGAACTACAAAGATGAAAAGAACCTTTTTTTCCTCAAAATTTGAAACATACACTTTTATTTGAAGAACATGTCAGGCAATAGTGTTGGAAACCACTCAGTCCTGTTGTGTGAATCTATTCCATAGCAGCCTGAACTCTGTCACTCCAATGTTTATTCATACTTCCAGGCACTCAGGAGGTGGTAAAGACCTTAAAGCATCTTAGTAAACAAAAAGGGTATTTGAATTGCCATTTCATGTCATCTCTTATCTGTCTATAAGCCTTGGTAGGAGCAGTCATTTTCATGAGTACATCTATATGATATCCCATGTAGCTGAAATATTCCTTCTACTCTACAGAGGCTGCAGTGAAAAGCACACAAAAAATACAGACAAAAAATATGTAACTATGATAGACCCCATAAAAAGGGATCTGAAAGACAATCCAGAACAAGTTGCCCAGTGAAGCTGTGGGTGCCCAAGCCCTGGAAGTGTTTGAGGCCAAGTTGGATGGGAGCTTTGAGCAACCTGCTGGAGTGGAAGATTCCCTGCCTACAGGTCTTTAAGGTTCCTTTCAACTAAAAAATTCCATGACTCTGTCTTTCTAAGAAAGTTAGGTACATTTCAGCTAACAGTTGATCTTTCTTGCTCACAGGGATTAACTTTTTTTCTTTCCCATATAATCTTTATAAACATCAGTCCTATATGCTGGGAAAAAAAATCCAAATATAACAAGGATGAATAGATTGACATGTGTCAGGAACTTATGCGCTGCAACTCAAACATCTTTGAAAGAGCAATTGTTAATGACACAATATGAGTAGCAGCAGGCTGATGGACAGCAACAAAACAGGAGCCTGCATGGCGAGCCGTGATCTTTTTCTGGGAAGGCATCATCTCTCAGGCCAGATAAACATAGGACATGAGCAGTGAGGGGTGACTAGCTAACTAACCTGACATCTAGGTCTCTCTCCCCAGCACTATGCCAGGCAAAAAAGGACTTTGGCTACACTGTTCCAACACACCAAGTGAAAACAATTCTAAAATAGATGCCATATGGCAATTTTTCCACATTTGCTTTTCACAGACCCTTTTAGTTCAGAAGCTGGGGTATGCTGAGGTGAAGTAAAACAAAGAGCAAGCATACAAGTGGTTATTGTTTGCTATCAATGGTTTTCAGTGGTAAAATTAACAGCCCTGCTGTTCCAATTAATTATTTAGATTTTTACCCTGGTATTCCACAGGACCTGAGGCAAACCACTGCAGTAAAATACTGAAAACTGTTCCTGTAGGGACACAAAAATATGCAGACCCTTCGTTAGAGTTCTGCATGTGTCTCTTTAACTACTGCACATGCACTATACTACTTAATATATGTAAGTTTTGCAAGCACCAGGCCTTTTTTCTCACTAAAGTTCAGCTCTAGATTTACTAAAAAATTTAAGAAACTTCTTAAATTTCTGCATTGAAAGCAATTGAGAAACATTCTGGGAAAAACCCTGTCCAGTTGTGGTTTTTTTATAGATTTTAAATCAAACACATTTAAATTTTGCCACAGCTTGCTGCAAACACTTCAGTTTAACTCAGAAAATGTTAAAAACCAATTTGCAAATTAAATTAAACATTTTGAATAAACTGATTTATGACATTTTTTGTTTGTTTGTTTTAAAATTGAAAATATCACTTTAGGTATGAATCAAACTTTTTATAACCTTCGTGATTTAACTGAAAAATATGAAAATCAAATGTTTATAGATAAATAGTTCAGATTGTTTCTTCTAGAACTTTTAAAATAAAATTTTGAGAGGCACTAAAAGGCATGATGCATTCTGATTCATATTACTGTGCATAAGGGAGTTACAGACTCACATACAACCCAAGAATAGACAGTCATGTTGATACATAGCCTGTTTAACCACTTGTTTGGATTAACAGCGCATTTGTGTCTCCCACACTTTCTCCCTAGCACTTTTCCTGGTTTCTTTTATTAATGCCATCCCTCTCAGTTTAAAAAGTAACACTTAAGATGGAGTGTATTTCTAATGAGTCAGTTCTTGCATGTTTTCGGTAAAAGAACTAATGGTCAAGGTTCATTAAGTGCATGAAACATCTTCTAAAAGAGGACAGCTGGAGTAACAGTTATAACAATTGCGATGTGAAAATGATTAATTCAATCGAATCTTCTTTCTGGATGGCTCTCATACATTTGATGCTCCTAATGATTAGTCAGAATGGTTTTCCCTTTTACAGTTCTGACCAGCACACAGTTACCAACAGTACAGCAAAATATAGCAAACATGACTAATTAATGGCACTGCATTTCCCAATTTTATTGTGAAAAAGCACTTCACTATGACTTATAGTAAACTGTAAAGAAGATATGTTATATTAAGGACTCAACAATCTACAGATTATTCATAGTGAAATGCCAAGCTATAGATTAATCCTTTGGACAGTGCCTAGAAAATATTAATAAAAGCTTTGCATCCGTAAATTGAAATAATTCATTTCCTATTTTCTGTTGCAAATAGCATAAAACTATTCAGTACTTTAGAGACATAGAATTTTATTGGCGCTATATCTCTGCCCTTAAAACAGGATCTCTTATAAGTACATGTCTGAGAAGCTTTCCAATTGCTGAAAGGAAAAAAATCATTAGCAGAAATTTTCATATTTTTAAAAATATACTTTATTAAATCATCATAAACTTTGCTACATATCTCTTTATGTTTGCAGGTTTTATAGGATATTTTGTATTATCACTAAGGTAGGTGCAAAGGCATTTATGAATGTGTATACTAGCAGAGGGATGGATCAAAATGGTGTTATGCATGATATCTCCTCAACTTGGATCATCAGTCAAGATAGTATCTCCTATTAGAACATCAAGAACTCTCCAAATTTCCCAGTTTTGGTTAAATAATCCCATTTGACATCAGATCAGTTATCTTTATGAAGGCAGAGCTGCTAATGGATTGAATTATAATCTCACCTGAAAAAAACAGATACAGTTTGCATATCAGCTCTTCAAATTTGTGTGCAAAATCAAAACCCTTCTCTTAAAAACCATGTTTAAATCCCACCCCTGTTTGAAATATCAGAATTCTAAGGGATACTGCTTAGTATTTGACCATATAATACACCTTATTCTCATTAAATAAAATCAGAGTAATACGACAGAACATTAATTCATTTTATCATAGTCCTGTGACTTGGAGCGTTGGTTGATGAGAAGCTCAACATGACCCAGCAATGTGCACCTACAGCCCAGAAAGCTAATTGTATCCAGAGCTGCATCAAAAGCAGTGTGGCCTGCAGGTCGAGGGAGGGGATTCTACTCGTCTACTCCATTCTTGTAAGACCCCACCCGGAATACTACACACAGCTCTGGAATCCTCAGCACAGGAAGGACATAGATGTGTTGGAGCAAGTCCAGAGGAGATCACAAAGATCATCAGAGGGCTGAAGCACCTCTCCTACAGGGATAGGATGAAGAGTTGGAGTTGTTCAGACTGGAGTAGAGAAGGCTCCAAGGAGACCTTATAGCAGTCTTCCAGTATGTAAAAGAGACTGACAAGAAATATGGAGAGCAACATTTTACAAGGGCACATAGTTATAGGAAAAGGGGCAATGGCTTGAGTATAGATATAAGGAAGAAATTATTCACTATAAGGGTGGTGAGACACTGAAACAGGTTGCCCAGAGAAGTTGGGAATATCTCATCCCTGGAAATGTTCAAAGGCCAGGCTGGATGGGGCTTTGAGCAACCTAGTCTAGTGGTTGAAGATTCCTTCCAACCCAAACCATTTAATGATTCTGTGATTCTATGATATGATTCCATGTCAGTCAGAAGACTATAAGTCTAAGACACTAAAGTAGATTTGAAAAATTAGCAGCAGCAAAGTGACCAGTGATGAAGAAAATGTTGCATCCATGTAAGTTTTATTGTCCAGCAGCTCTAGCTTTTATCTTATGCTGCATCATATAAATGCCCGGAATTAATTAATCACTTCACTACAACAGTCTACTCCTAACCATGAAGTTAAGTATGTAACTTGTAAGGTTCTACTTACACATGATTTTATATATCACAGTATGTACACATACATGTTACTCAACTTCAATGCTTCAATAATCAATACAAAATCCATTTTACTTTCCTCAAAAATGCCATGCAACTTTCTCTCAAATCTGAAAGAATTCCTGATGTACTATTACACTTGGGAAAGCAGGATTGTTCTGAAACACAGTTTGTTACAAAGCCACCTATATATGTTTTGCATTCATAGGTGTAATAACATCCACTAATGAAAGTTAAACAAAAATGGGAATCGAGTTTCAGTAGAATACTCACAAAATGTCACAATTTTACAATTAAAGGAAAAAATCAACTGGCATCACAGGCAAGAAATAATGGTGTATATTAGAAAGGAGACAGCCATGAACATCAGTGTTTTCATCTCATACATTTTTACCACAAGGGGCACACACTACCAAATCATCTATCAGCCTCCAGTGCTTCTGTATACACAAATCTGCATCATTAGTGTGTTTTCCTTACAAATGAAATATGGAAAGGGGGGAAAAAAGGAGCAATCATAAATTGGTATAACCAATAGTTTCAGGTTTTATCTGAAACCAGAAATGCTTAGCTTATTTGATTTGAAACAGAAAATCCAAGAACATTACTTTTCATTATATACATTTAATAATAGTGGATGAAAATATCTATGATAGTCTTGTGGAAAGTAGTGTCTTTGATCTTTGAGATCATTATTAGTTTTGGGAGATTCACAGTGTATTGGGTTATTATGAGTGAAGAGTTGATGGCTGTGGGCAATTGCAACAAATGGCATTCAGTTCATCATATACAATACCATTATATAATATAGATAATACAATATTAATTGTCTTAATACATATCATGTATCATTTTCTTTAATAATCAACATGTATCTAAGGATTTTTAGAATGTTGTTTACATTTTAGCAAGCAAATGAAGAACAATCAGCTGCTGCCTGCCCTGTAACATCATGGTCCCCGTAAAACAGTGGCAAAAGGCACACACACAGAGGGATGTAAAAGCTAAAATAATCTGCTACAGATGCTCACAAGCAAGCAGGATAAAGCAAGTGGTTCTGCTTCATGTCTGAATTCCTCGAATGATCCATGGTATCTGAAGTCTCAAACTGCCATCAGTCAGTGAAAGTGAATCTGTTGATTACAAATCAGAATAAAAGCCTTAACATCTCCTCATAATTCCTCACACTGTGCTGGAGATCAAATTCAAACACCCTGATTTTCAGCTCATTGTGTAGTCCTGAAGTAAAGGCTGGTAGAAAGATTTACTGATGCTGTAATAACATTTCTTGACTCTGATGCAAGTGTCTGGTTTGGCACTTAAAAAGACCCTAAAACAATCAGATTTACAAAATGAAATTACTGCATATAATGTTTCAGTGTCTAGATTAGCCATGACCTATCTTCATCTGATGTCTTTCTAAACATGATGGACATTGATCTGCAGCTCAGTATTAGAAAGAAGGCATTTAGGATTTGAAAATATAAATTAGGCTAATTCAGATGTGATGCTCAAGTAAAGTGTGCAATTTAATTTTGATAATTCTGTCAAAACATTTTTCAGTTGTAACTGTACCTTCCTAAATGTGGGATGATAATTTCCCTTACAGGAAATCACTCAAAAAGGTTTCTAAGGAAACCAGGCAAGCACACCAAACTAATATCAGGTTTTATATGACAATGAAGATCACACCAGAAGAGTTGGAAGAAAATTTTCAAGGGAAAATGCTGTGAATGTGAATAAAGATGAATCTAGGTTTAAACACTGGCAATGTTAGAGAATTCTTTGCTTCTGACTTGAGATATCTTACTAGGTTAAGTAAAAATAGGTATCACAGGAACACACAGGTGAATAGGGATACAAATAACTGGGCAAAATTCAAATGCAACTGAAGGAAGGTAAGGAAAGGAAAATGCAGATTATATTCATGGTAAACACTTTCAGAATGTACAAAATGAATGAAGTGGGAGGAATCTCACCACCACAGTAATGATCAATGCTTTTGTGGTTTGACTATGGTCAGCTAAGGATACGGCCAAGGGAGACAGAAACTGCGTGGAAGTAGACAGGAATCTTTTCTTCTTGTGCAAAGCATGCTCAGCCTGAATGCTGCTACAATCCGACTCCCAGAAGAATAAAGGGGACAGGGCATGTCTGGATTTTAAAGTTCTTTCAAACTTCAAGGCTGCTTGAGTGCTTCTAACTCAGCACTGAATGTCTTTAATTAAATATTCCTTTGTAGAGGCTGCTCCTTGCTTTAATCCACAGCAGAGCTAAACTGGTCCTTTGATGTGCAAGGGACCAGAGAGAGGAGTGTGTTTCAAGCAGTGCTGGGCACTGAACAGGATTGAAGGTTTCCTGCTGTTTAGGGTGCAGGTGCAAAATCTTTTAAAAAAGTGATAAACAGGCTAGACACATGAGGGTTTTTTCCCTTAGATGAAGGCAGGGAGAAGGGACAAATACAGTCATGCTTGCTGGGAACTGTGAGCAAAGCAGGTGACTGTACACAGCTCTACTTTGGCAGGTGGTAACTGTGAATAATAAAGAGGCTCTGTGCTGCTATGGACTGAGCATCTCTTACAACTGAATAAGAAAACATCTCGTGTAAATGTTTGTGGTGACATTAATGTGAGCTTTCCATGCAAAATCAATACCTTCCATTAGATCATCTCACATTGTTGGGAAAAATCACACTTCTGGGGGATGCAAGCATTCCCTCAGGCATCAATGGTTACACTCAGATTAGGGGCCAGATGGAAGATCATGGGAGGTGAAAAACAATTCACTTTCCACCCACAGACCCTGACTTCTTCAGTTGAAACCAATGTGGAGGGATGATGTATACTGTACTTCCAAATAAAATAACCTTGGAGTAAGCCTTACTGATCTTAATAACTGGGAAGATCTCTGTGGTCCTGTAGCTATAACCTAGTTTATAATTACATAGGTGTTATAGCATGTCACATTATGTATTCTTCTAGATTTACGTTTTCCCAAAGATATTTCAGAGTCTAACTCCCTATTGATGGGATCCAGATAACCAAATATCAAGTTTTAAGTTCTCTGTTTATCCAGGATACAGTCTTTGGGTTTCTTTGCATAGACCGCCTCATGATTAATAAAAATATATAGCTTTTTATATTACTTTAGTCTTTTTTTTGGCTGGGATACTAAGTAGCTAGTTGCTTTTCAAGTTCCTGTCAGAGAACTCATTCTAATTTTTTATTTAATATCTAACTGGCTCATCTGGACAGCTTTCAACTACTATGATGCATCAAAATCACTCTTTATATCATTATTAATAGTGCAAAAATCTTTGATTTACCATATTAGAGAGCTCTTTTCTCATGGTAAATTGTATACATTATTTTATTTACCACTGATTGGATACCTTTATCATACTATGAGCCATCAGAATGTAATTATGTCATTTGCATCTTCACTTACATGTCCTTTGGATTACTCTGTCATAGGGAGATAATTGCAAAACATTGAACAAAATATATTATTTATAAACTCCAAGGTACCATGAATGCAAATGGAACAAAATAAGTTTGCTTCACTACACCTCCTGCATATATTCGTTTACTGATCACTCAGATAGTTTTTAAACTTCCTTATCCAGTGGGGCGTTTGACTAGTAACCTACTACCCTGGAACTGATTTGGATGTAAGATTATTTTGCAAACAAAAATATCAGTATATATTTACTTACACTCAGCAGATCTTTATCCAGGAATTCCTCTATTCAGGTAGTAAAACCCTAAATGCTTTCTGTGCAACTACCTGTGTCATGGTTAAATATGCCCTTATTAACAGGCAGAACATGTACCCTTTAACTGAACTTTGCAGAGAATTAGTCCTTTACCAATCTCTGCACCTGAACAACAGGAAGAGGAATAAATTTTTCTGTCAGAGATGAAAACTTCTGGTGAGAAGGCAGCTTCTGTACTTTTATTCTAGAAACTAAAAAACAACCTTAAATGAAAATAAAACAAAGACCACGCATTTCCCTCTCTGAACTTGCCAACAGAGAAAACATATCAGCAGAATAAATGTCTTTTTGGATCCTGCTGAAGAAGTAAATTAATTACCCATTTGCTCGTCAGCAAATCAAACTCTCAAGATTTATGTCTGAACTTAAAGTAAAAGACAGATCCTTATTTAAAAGCACTTTATTCTTTAAAAGTGAGGTTTATTTTTTCCCCCTCCCTGTTGTCAGTATATATACATACAGACATTTAATTAATATATAGACACTGGGTTAGCATCATATTGTCATAGAAAAGGAGAAATTAATGTAAATCATAAGCAGAGTACCATACTTCCTCCCTAAAAAAAAAGACTTTAGGCAAAAAACATCCCCAGTTTAACAGCAGAGGCAGTTGCTAAAGGGTCACCTGTTTTCCCTCTTGCCATCATTTGTTGAGTAGTTCTGTAGATGTAAGGAGCAAGCCACTGAGCCAGATCCTGCTGTTCAAGAAATATGTTTCACAGCCAGGTAATTGCTTTCCTCAGACTGTTGTCCTAAAAGGAGGGGAAAGACAGACAAAAACCTAGTGGTAGTGCAATAGACTGCTTCAAGAGGATCCCGTCAGAAAACACTTAAGGTAACTTTGTTTTATTGCAACAATTTGTGACTACATGTCTTCTGCAAAAAAAAAAAGTAAACTTTCCAAATAAAATTCCAGCAGTGTTAGACCATAACCAACACTGTAGATTATAATGTACCATAAAGATCAATAATGACACTTGGAAATGAAAGAATGCAATCAAAGATGATCAAATTACCCTATGCGCACACATTCACACGTTTGAGAAAAATGTCTATGTACTATAAATAAACATATTTATATAAACATCAGTCTTCACTTTTTTTTTTTTCATGTGTTACTCTACATCCTTGGACACAGAGGATTCCTGTAATATTTTACTGTAGGAAACTTTTATAAGACTATTCCAAAGCTTATATGCTTATGTTAAAAACGAATAAGTAAGAAAATGAGCACATAAGAACCCCAAAAAAGTTTCACTTCTTTGAAAAGTGTTCTTCTCCCTCCACCATTCAGAAGTCCACTGTATCTCAGCAGGCTGAGAGGTAGTATCACTTGCAAAAATGAGTTGCTATTGGTCATTGCATTCTGTAAAACCATATTTATAAGAGTGTCACACAGTTTGAAGGCGGACTTTGAAGGAAAATGGACTTCTGAGACTCCCATGTTAGTAAAGAAACAAATGAGGAAGTTATGAATTTCACAGACTTATATCTTCACATTGGTGAACAATTCACCTAAACTGTTATTTGAACATCTAATATTGAATATGAACATTGAATTTGCCTATCAATTTGATGTTCATTAACATTATAGGTCAAATCCTGTACATGTTAAAATCAATTATTCAACTTTGAAAAAAAATTCAGAATTTTTACTGTTTTGAAGGGTAGAAATAATTTATATGTGACAGATATTCAAAGGTTGTTTCAACATTATGAATTTATATATGCAAGAATATGTTAAAAGAAGGAGTGCAGGTCTGTTCTAGTGTCCTTTTTTAAAAAAAATGAAATTGTCTTGCTACAGAATGATCAAATGCTGCCACTTCTCTGTCCAGAATAACAGATGAACATTGGCTTTATGTAGGTGTTATATCGTCACACTTCTGGTTTTTTTATAGTTTATGCAGAAAGTTATTTTCTTATGGGTGGTTTTTCAGCAAAGTATGTACTGTAATTTTTTTCCACAACACTACTTGCAGTTTTATCAAGTTAGACTCTGACATTGCAGCAGGGTGCCCAGGACAGGGCTCTATGCTTACTCTGTCTTCAGTGACACAGGCATAAGGGATTCAATAAAACACTTGATCTTTTCATAGTATTTTTGGTCTGTGCAGGAAGGAAAAGAGTAAATTTCTTAAATGACAGTTACTTATATTTGAAAAAGTAGTAAAGAATTTTAAGTAGCACTTAGGTGCTGAAGATGTAAATTGAACAGCAAAGAGTAATGCAAATATCACACTAAATCAGTAAGTCGGGAACTGGTCAAGGGCTTTGCCTTGCTGATCATCTGCATATCTCCCTCTCACATTTTAAATTTCTCCCACTGTTGGGTATTTGTTGAAAAATTGCACAAGTGCCTATCTGCAAACTCAGATCTGCAGTGCATTGAAAGCAGTAAAATAGTTACTTGTTTGATTCTTGAGACACATATTCTAGCCAGAAGTCAAAGTTCTAGCTCTTTTTTCCCTTTAGGGGAACTATGGCAGTTTATATCAGAAAAGAAATTAGCCTATTAAAGAAAAATATAGATAAAATCTGAAAAATGAAAAAAACCCTCTGCCTCTAATTTAGAGATGGCTAGACCTTTTTAAAGTAAAATTCACTTTTCAGCCTGTCACAGAATGAAATCCCTTTCTAACAACTTTGTTGCTACAATAAAGCCTTGACAAATTGGAACTTACAATGGAGCCTGTGATAGACCATTAACTATGGAGGATGACACCATAAAATAGCAGGGAAGCTGTCAGTGGGAATACAACTTTCAAGGGATTTACTTTTGTAGTTATATAAGAATATTAAAAAAGGTCACATAATACAGGAAACCCTACTGCATTAATTTTGACAGGTTTTACTGTACCTGTTTTCCTTCAAAGCCCCTTTTCTCATTTCTTCATTAATATTCTTCTCAACATGTAAAAACTCTTCAGTCATTGTGAACAGGATCCTTATACAAAGATGAACTCAAAGAAGCATGCTTAAACCTGGGATTCTGGTCAAATCAATGTGTTTTCAAAAGCTAGCACTGTCTTGCTGCTGAGACACACCTGATGGGACATTTCCAACAGCTGACCAGCGTTGGGAAGAACACATCAGGAATGAAAATGGAAGTCATCTCTAAAACTCCATCAGCATCTCTGAATGGAAAAGTAACTAGAGGTTTCTTACATCAGAACCCCATTGATGTGCAGTAAATGTTTTGTCCATTATTGACTTCTTTATGGCAGAAACTGTATAAAATGTGCTGCTAAGGAGTTGTGGCTTTTCAGTCTTTCTCTAGTTCAAAAATAATACACTACCTAGAGTGAGTTGGGTTTATATTTTGCTGTCCTTTCTCTCTCTTTTTGTGCAGGCATAGACCTGAACTAAAATGCAAGGCAGACATAGTCACATGGACTACATGAAGCAGACTGTCTGTTCCAAATTAAAACAGAAGAAAAATGTTATAGAAATTCAGTTCAATTAGTGAAATTTATAACTTGGTCTCTTGTTAAATTTTATCTTGTCTGCTCCACATTTTTTCAGGTTGTGGGTGGAAGAAAAAGTAAATAATGGATTGTGATTGAAAGCATATCTGAGTCACCACAGATCTCCGGAGGAAATGAGTTTACAGGTAACAAAAGCTGTTGGGTCTGTCTGGTTAAGGAGAATATCTGTAGAAGGCTGAACCCAGACACCAGGCAGAGATTCGGGTTCTAATCAAAACAGATGCAAGTCCCAAATGGTGAGGAATGCTCTCAACTGGGTTCTTCTCACCAAAAGCACAGCTATCATAGCCCTATCCACAGTCCTAATCTTGACAGTCAGTTTTTTTAGTACAGGACTGCTTTACAGGTTCTAAACCTAAGTGAGCTTTGAGCAATTTTGCTAATTTAAATGTTTCTCCTTTCAGCGTTTAATTTCCTTTATGTCCTAATCAGTAACCAACTTCCTTCTATGTAAAAGGACTGGCAAAACTGTAGTTCAAAATGTGGTGCCGCCAGCTTTAAATTACATCTATGTTACACATTACTCATAAATATAATTGGTGGAAATCAATCTCTGAAATTCTGTTATATTCATACTGTTGTCTCTCTACTTCTAACAAGAGGACCAGCTTCTTCATGAATTTCCAGTGAAGCAGATTCAACTGATACTTTTCACACATTGGGGAAAAAACCTAATTACTAATACAATGAACACTACTTGAGTGAGTAGTCTTGGATTGAGTTTTTTAGGTATCAGATTGAATTTTAAAATCAGTTTAATTTTGCATAAAATTTCCATTAACAATACCAAGAATTAATATTAGACATGTTGTTGTTTAGGTTTTTTGTTTGTTTGGGTTTTTAAATAAAAATACTAAAAGTGGTTTATCTTTTGTTCATATATTTGTTTTGCCAGCTCAGGGTGTCTTCTTGCCCTGACTCCCTTTTAGGCACTCAGTTTTGCAGTGACAAAGCAAAAATTGCTGAATTTATTTTTTTTTTCACCAGCATATTTCCAACACCTCTCTTTGCCTTCATCAGTTACTGCACTTTCTGTAGTGTCTCCACTATCCACAAGAAGTGATGTTTGAGGTTTTCTCTACTAATAACAGTGCAATTCAATAGGGGTGAATTTATGGACTGAAATATTTGGTATTGATGTTCTGATGCACACTGTATTTATGTTCTGAGGGACTGGGATTTCAGAGAAGGTCTAGCCTGGTTATGTGGACTGAATGCCTATAAGCAGTTGAAGGATAGCTTCAAGTTGAATTTCAACCCCGAGAAATCTAGTTCACATGCTCTGAGGTCACCCAGTAAGGTGAATAGAAGCTCAAAAACAAGCGATCAAGAGATTCACTTCAAAAGAGTAATCTGGATCAGAATCAAAATACTAAAGTATTTGTGAAAGCCAAGTCCCATGTCATTGTAGTAAAAAGAAAAATTAAAAAAAAGTGCCCTTTAGAGAAGGATTAATTTATTTTTGAGTGTCAACAGTTGATGTCTGATGTCTGCATTTAAGCAAAACACTTAGAATATCTTTACAATCAATTTAAGAAACAAAGACCTACAGAAAAATCCCATTTAATCATCTAGCACAAATCTGACAAATCCCACCTTTCTGTTCCTCTTTCACCTCAATTGACTTTAAAGTTCAGATTAAGCATTCGCATAAGAGATGCTTACACTGGTCATTGAGTTTTCTCATTGTCCATTTTAACAGCTAAAAAAAATATTAGTACTGACCCTAAAAGAGGTTTCCTCTTTTAAATAATTATTAAGCTTAGAGGGAACTTAGATTTGTTTTCACTCTTACATTAAGATGTGTTCTAAAGTCTGGTGAATATGAGTGATAACTTGAGACCACCTTTGCTCCTACTTCTTGTCCAGTGAAAATACAAATTTGTTTCAGATATCGCACAGGTCTCCCTTCTCTAATCATAAGAGGCATTTGGTCTGGCCATTAAATCATCTCAGTTTTACACCTATTGAAATCCTGAAAGATTCTTTAATTTTACTTGCTGAAAAGAATTTTACTTATTTGCTTTCATAAAATGTTAATTTAAGTAACATCTAGAAACATACTATACTAAATTAAAGAAGCAAAGTAGTAAACAACTATAAATTCAGAATTAAGACAGTTAAATAATGTATGAAATTACTGTATGAATAAAAAAAATCTTCTTATAGATGAAAATAAAAGTTATTTTATTATAAGTGTAACATGGACTACCTGTGCAGAAGTAATACATACATAATGGTACAAGCTCTACTATTGACTGATCTAAAAAATGATTGCTCTTCTATCTTTCTCTGCTTCATTTCTTTTGTTGGCTTGAGGATTATGCATATATAGATTTAACAAATGTTTATGACATATGGTTTTAAATGTTAAATTACTTTGCCTAGATAACAAGATAAATGTAGCAAGTGGGTTTTTTAAGGCTGGCAAAACCAAATATTTTCCATGTTTTCATGAAAAAAAATGAAGAAAACCAATCAACTAAACAAATAAAATCACTGCAGGCATATCTTAATTAACTGAATAATTTGGATTTGGTTGGATTTGGCGTTGTTTTTCTGAGTCCTTCCATCTTGCGTCTTGATAGATTCTGTATTAGAGATTGCATTTACAAGAAGTTTCGATGAAATTGAAAAATTCAGAACACATAATCTTCCATTCAGGCATAATCTTTAAACAGAGAATGCTAAGCAATGATTGAATTCATTTAAATATTGAATGAAGCAGTTTCCTCAAAAAAAAAATAGTCCTTTAATAAAGATAGTCATAATACAATATTTATATAAATCACACTTTGATTTAAGGAAATCTAACAGCTTCTTATAATTTGAGAGTGGAATAAATATACTTTCAAAGCACAGAGGCAGTTTAGTATTTGTCTCCACTGTTCATTTAATTCAGTCTCATTTCTGTGTACAGATAACCCTTACCATCTTGACATGGCCCTCTCCCCCACAGCCTCATGGTGGGGAAGTTCCTTCCAGTTTTCACACACAATAAGGCTTCTTATGCCTGTAAATATCTCAGTCAGGTGTTATTCAGCTGAAAAAGATATCTCCATGGTATTTTTTCTGATGCCACATGGATACTCATCCGTGCCGCTTTCATCTGTGACTAACTGCTTGCAACTTCAGCTAGGCACTGGAAGCAGCCTCGCTGGGAACATTTGGTGTCCTGACTCATGGGTGCTGGAATGAGAGAATAGGAAAAAGCTGATACATCCGGAAAAGCCTGAGGCTGAATTCTGAAATTCAATTTCCATTCCTTTGGACTACTAGAGAGCTAAATTGAGCAATACAAAAATCACTAAATATTCAAAAAAGACATCTTGATTTTTTTTTCACAAAGTAATCTAAGCAGTCAAGAGAATCTGTCAGTAAGAATATTCACAGAAAAGGACTGATAATGATAGCTAGATTTTTTAAAACCTTTTTTTCCCCTATACATAAAATAGAAAAGACCAAGTTCAACCTAAATTCTGCCTTGGGATCTTTCTCATCAATTTCTAAGAGAGCAGAAATTTATACAAGTACCACAAAATTGATAGGTTTGTCAAGAGTAGCTCCAATGAGGCTAAAGTATTTTTCAACAAAGCATGAAATTTTCTCTATTTGAGCAAAATGACATGCTTAGAAAGTACTTCATATTGGTTATCAAAGAAGAACTCAACCTTTAAAAAGTAGTCGTCTTAAGAATACAACAGAGGTGGGGGGGAAACACTAAGGTTCTCAGAGCCACACTTACCGCTTTGGAAATTTAAACTTATGCAGCATATTGTGGCAGAGAACCATATTTGAAGAAAAGCCTTTTTTAGGATTTTTAAGGGTAAGTTATTTAAATGTTAATTTTCTGTCCTCTCTGTTCTGATGCTTACATGTCCCTGATAAAAACATGGGATATGGAATTTTCTTATTTTACAGCTTCCTCTAAAATTTAGAGTCAAATTGTTCTTGTTTTATTTTTGGCCTTATTCTCAAGTTTCATGCTTTTTCCTTAACTTTTAGCCTAGCATAAAATCAGTGATTTCAACTCTGTTAGACCTGAACTACACATATATACAGGATAGGAGAATCCAACAGCTTTTAACAGAAGTCACACCAGGTTTACCACTTTCTTCAGAGTCTCAAGCTATGCTTTTGCCTCACCCAGTACAGTTAGCCAAACATATTCCAATTCCAGTTTAATTTAAACAATATTTATGAAAAGCTGTGTGGTCCTCTCCTTCCGCCCAGGGAAATATTTTGTAGTAAGGTTTGGGGGGTGTCATAGGTTTAGCTGATGGGCCTAAATTTGAGCCTTAGAGAGTTCAGATTTAGGCCTGAAATTGTCAGCTGCCTTGAGCTAAGCTGAGCTAACGAACAGCTGACTTCTTCTAGCCAATAATACTGTATTCCATACCATCTTACATCATCTCAAAAAGAGTAAAATCCAGTGTGTGAGAGTAGCTTAGCTCAGTTTCACCATGGCTGAGGTGCAGAAAAGACGTGCTACACCTTTTCTGCTATCTTAGGCCTTGCTGCTGCTGCTGCCGGTGCTTGCAGTTTGTCTGAGTTCAGGGAAGTAGAAACATTTTGTTGTTACTCTTTCTGTTTCTTGCTGAATGTCTTTTAGAGTGCTTATAGATCTAGAGTAATACACTTTGTATTAATTAGAGAGTGAGAAGTTCTAGTTATATGTAACTTGTGTAAGAGTGTGTTATATTGTAGTTTTCTCTTAATTTTCTCTTTTCTGTAGAAATACATATAGTTAATTTCAGCATAAACCTAGTTTAGAGGGTGTTTTTTTTTTTTCTCTCCTTCTTCCCTTTTCCCTTGGCTAGTTGGAGGAGGAGAACCTTTTCTCTGTTCTTGGGCAGTTGGCATTTTGCCAGCTCAACCCAAGACAGGGGGGAAAAATTGTCTCTGGGAAATATACTCGAAAGACAAAACTCAAAATGAAGCCAGAATGGTATCACTTCAAATGGTCTTTCAGGTTTCAGCCCCTAACTTTGGCTCCTAGCTACAGATTTGTTCGATTTTTTCACTAACCTAAAAATGACCTCATTCTCATTTTAAGTTTATTCCATCTCCTGACTGAAGGGAAGCAAAACCAAGAGCTTCTGAAGGTTCCACTTGGCCATTTTCCTGGGAAACAGATATGTAGCACTAGCTAACCCATTTTTCAACAGCATGAATTCTCACTGCCCTGATTATTATATGCTCATTTGCACTAATTCAAAGTCAGTTCACAAAGCTAACACAATCTAAATTTGGTAACAATACCTATCCACCTATAAACTGAAACAAATTATTAGACAAGGTTCATCTGTGTGGAGAGTCAGACTTGGAAATCTCTTTCTAAAAACAGTGGGTTTAATTATTTTGGAAAATTTTTCTAAGATGAATGGCTAGGCTACAGTTGCCAAAAAACTGATATCTTGCATGTTCTTGAAAAAAAACCAACCAAACAAAACAGTCTCTCTGTAGTCCTGCTTTGCTCCCAAAGACATAAACCCTATTATTCCTATTCATTGCAAATGAGAAAAATCCAATTCTACATTAAATTCTATCTTTCTAATGTATTTCTATCTAAATGAATAGTTCATCCAATAAAATATAAAAACAATGTTCTAGGACAACATAAGTGGCTGATAAAAGACACAAACTCTGGCATTACTCAAATTGTATGACAAGCAGCATTTTAAAACCAAGCAAACTTCAATATTTCAGCTTCACATGAGCAACCTGATGTGATTCCTCTTACCTAGCTTTAATGAGACAATGTCCAAAGAAGACAGACAGATTCTTAGTCAACAGTATGTGTTTTATTATCTCTGCAGCACCATAGACCCTTGCTAAGAAATGTTACCAGTGATATTCTGCTAGCACAGGCACTTCAGCTAATCTCAGCTGCAATTGTTGTGGATGCTATGAAAAGTGATATTGTAAATGATACAGGCTTATGCTATGTATAGTTTTCCTTTTTAAAGCCTATCCTCAGCCACAAAAGCTGCTACCGTGCAATTGCCAGAGATTCAGGGCATTGTACTTCCTTTAACAACTCCACCAAGCAAGCTGAAAGTTGAATGATGCAAAGTATTTGACTGCCAAAGTTTCAATTACCATTATGGCTTAAAAAAAGCCAATGCTATTTTGAGTTCAATTACAATAGCACACCACCTGTGAAGAGCTAGTTGGAAGGCCACACTGACAAAGCCTCATTGGCTTGTATGAACTAAATTTTCCCCTTCTAGCAATAAGCTAAACTATTCAGATATGAAACTCGCTTGTCCTTCGCTGCTCTCTAATGCTACATCTGTGTACCAGCTATTTTTTCAAGCATTTTTTTTCAGATGTTTTCTCAAGAATATAGAATAACTATGGTCATACATACAGACAGATATATTAACTGACCACACTCTCACATAGAAGTGACTGCCATGATCTACACCATTTTGATAGGCCATTTCCATGACCAGATTTCTCTGTCAGATTTATTTATTTCTACTAACAGAGCATCCCATCACCACCATTACCCTCTGTCTAGAGCAGTGAACATATTTGAAGCTGTAAATCAAGAAGATGCTGGCAGACTTGAGTATTTTACTGACATCTGATGGGCGGTGATGCTTTTGAAGTTCTAACACTGATAATTTAAATTCAGGATTCTGTCTCACAAGGACATATGCAGTGTCTTGATCTGTCTTTCCAGGAAGTACTTGATGTGCATAAAATTAAACATATATCACAGCTCTAGTAGATCTCTTCAGCTGAACATTTATCAGATTGATATATTTTACTCTAGTATAATATAGTTTTACTCTTACGCTTCCCTTGGTTAACATACCTTCCCCACATTTCTTGAAAACAAGCCAAATCTTTCCCAGTAACAAAACCACTCAGTTTTCCTGACCAGCATCATCCATTGCCAATTTTACATTAGGTTCAGTTTGTCCCTTCTCAGAGTTCAAACCTGTGGGAAACCATTCCCTTCTTCAATAACAGGCAACAAAGAAAGCAAATAGTCACAAACTCATGAGATCTCCATTAAAACTAATACAGTCTACACAATCAAATAAATTCTAAATGTCTAAACATCACTTCCTTTCTACCTTCACTTTATTGTACTTCATAGATATCTGAGCAGTTTAGGATGCCTTTTTTTCTAGATCAGACTTTCCCTCTGAATTGTGGAGACTCCCTCTTTTCCCACATTTAGCAAAATGTCCTTAATTTGACCTAGTCTCTCTGCTATAAAATGATGACACTCTTGCATACTCACTCCTTGAACTTTTGAAGATAACTTTGAATTTCTCTTCTCAAAGTTACTCTTCACACCTTTTCCCTATTACTCCTATCTCAGGGAGTGGAAAGGAGGAGTTTTTCTTTAGGACCATGCACCCTCTACCTCTGTTTTCCAGGCCTCAGACTATATTGCTAATAGATGGGAAGGAAAAACTTGCTTCATGTAGCTTGCTGCCATTCCAGTAGCCTTATGTGCTATTATGTCAATAGGATCGATCTAGGTTTGAAACCTCTATTCCCATTCTGATAAGATGCCACCACGTGATAGCAGACAGTGAGTGTTACATACATATACTCAGGACATTCAGTGGTTCCCCTCACTACAAGAAAAGACATTGAGTTGCTGGAGCATGTCCAGAGAAGTGCAATGGAGCTGGTGAAGTGTCAGGGTATAGAAAATATAGCTTCCAACAGCAAGAAACTGTTAACCTTAAAACAATAAACCTTGGTCAGCAAAAGGCTGAAGAAAATTCCATCACCAAAGACAGAAGTCTGTTTTTGCTCTGCTTGTGTATAGAAGTTGTCTCCTGCCTTGAGATAAGAAAGACCTCAGAAAGGTATGTTATCAGACAATGTTGTAACCCCTTGCACTCTTCCCTCCATAAATCCCTGAGATAACGATCAGTGACTGTTTCTGTAATTTAGCAAGAATTGTGTATTCCCAAATTAAAATAAACCCTCTCTGGATTACCATAACCCTTCCTCCCTATTAGCATGTCTCTCCCTGAAACCTTAAATTGTGTGTCCAGTGTTGAATAAACTATTCCAGTTCTCATCCCCATAACTGAGATCAGTAGTTTTATTTGACCTTCACAGCAAAGGATCTGGAGCACAAGTCTTATGAAGAGTGGCCGAGGAAGCTGGGATTATTTAGCCTGGAGAAAAGGAGGCTCAGGCGTGGATCTCATTGCTTTCTACAGTTACATGGAAGGAGGTTACAGTGAGGTGAGTGTCAGACTCCTCTCGCAGGTAACAAAGTGATAGGAAAGAGAAAATTGCCCCAAGGTGCACCAGGGGAGGGAGGTTTAGATTAGACATTAGAAAAAATTACTCCATAAAAGAGTTGTCAAGCATCGGAACAGGCTGCCCAGGGAAGTGGTGGAATCACCATCCCTAGAAGTGTTCAAAAAGTGTTTAAAAAATGCACCCGAGGACATGGTTTAGTGGTGAACACGGTGGTGGTGCTGGGTTGATGGCTGGACTTGATGATTCTAGGAGGTCTTTTCCAACCTTAATGATTCTATGATTCTAATACATCCAGTTGTCCACACACATGTTTCCTAGACTCTCACAACATGTTTAAGTAATTTTGAATGCCATGACTAACCCATAAAAAGGTTCTTTCTATAGATAAGTAGCTAAATTCCTTGACAAATCCCATGAGCTTATGTAGCACTCTTATGGTGATTCTGTGCCATAACTGTGGTTTCTGCTATATCTTCAAATATGTTTTGAAGTATACCTGAAGTTTGCCTGATATTGAAGTATACATTCTGTCACTCCTTTTGTCTTTTCAAACTGCAATCATATATTATCTGCATGTAGAGACAGTCAAAGTAAGGATAGGCTTTCTAGAGTGTATTGATTCTTTTTTTGTTATTGTTGTTGTTGGGATTTTTTGTGACTGCTGTAGTGGGCTGGCATGTCCTTTTCTCATCTCTTCCATTCACAAAATACATGCAATTTCTCTTCTCAGCACTAGACCAATCAAAGCTAAAATCAGGAAATAACATCTCAGAAGTACAACTGAAACCTGCAGGCTGTAAGTCTGTCCTGCATCAATCCATCTGTCTGGTGAGGTACCTGTAGAGATAGCAAATGGACCAAAGGAGTTTAAAAATGGAGTAACATCATAGCATATCTGCCTTATTTCCCTATTATGTTTACCCAACAATAGCTGACAGTCTGCTTTCGAGAAGACAGCAAACTGGAGATAAGGCAACTCAAGTTCAGGTGCCTGTTTGCATCTGAGAGATCAGCTTAAGGGATTTTTAACACCATCGTAGACCAAGATAATAAACCGCCATTGTTCCAAATTATCAGCGTTAAACTATTGGAATGTGCATTGTTAGATTTCAGAGTTAGTGAACAAGAAGCCATAAACATTCTTGTAACATAAATTAGTCATTTCACATGCTGTGTTCACAGACTTCAAATCGCAATACTTGTTTATGGTTGGTTCAGATTCAAGCTTATCTTCAAAACCAGACCATGGAGTTCTCTTTATTTATTTAATTCTTGTATAGAAAAGTTATTTGGAACACAATATTTCAGAACAGTTTGCATTTTGCAATATTTTCCCATAATCAGAAAAAAACCCCAACAACAACAAAAAACAACCATGGCTAAAGCTCTTCCTCTTCTGAACTGAAGAGCAGAGGTCCTGTTTCTGCTCAGAGCTCAGTGTATAAATAAAAGGGTAACATGAAAACTTTGAGATTTAAGCATATAATGAATTTTGAAGATTTTCTTCAGTTCTGATATCATTCAATTTTTCTATTCAAGACACTTTAGCTTCTCTTTAAAATGGGAAGTCCATTCTTTGCACTCTGTAGATAATTACCATACTCAGTGCTGCTGTTACTAATTATTTCAATTAATTATATAGCATTGCTCTGAAAGTTCTATAATGAAAACTATTATTTTTCAGCTAATTTTGTATTTATGTTGCTTCTCCCTTTATAAAAGTCCTATAAGCACAACAAGGTGTTTAAAGTATTTCAATTGTTCTATGTAGACAGAAGTTCACAAAGTTGAATGTGAAGGTTTCTAATTTTCTTAATCTTGATAAAATTACTATAGCTGGTATAAAACATACTGTCAAAATGCATCTGGGAGATGTGAAGGCTTCCTTCAGTTTCTTTCATCCTGGCAACCGATCAAGACTTCTAATATTTCTCCCAGATTTCTTTCTTCCTTTTGCCTTCTCTCTGTCCTCCTTCATGACACCTGACTGTGCCAAAGAGGTACTCAGAAGTGTAATAGGAAAACCAGTAGAATAAGCACATACCAATGTGTCAACATGGACACAGACCTTTCCCTTGGTTCATTACCTGTTTCCTAAGCCCTGTAATACCACTTCTGTAAACCAACACTATGCGCTACAACCCAGTTTAATGTTTGGGATTTTTAATCATTACTCCTGTGTTTCCTCTTCTAGTGTGTCAAACCTTTTCATTCCTTATTCCTTTTCACCTATAGTATGTAGAAAAGGCCACCTCTTCTCTAGTGGTCTCTACTGTAATTCCCCATTATGCCACAATTATACCTAATTAAGTCTTATGCTTTCCTCTACGATATGCCGAGCATCCATTTGATGGGACAAAAGATGACATAAATCTCAGTCAGAGACAGATGGTTATTTATGCAAAAGTCAAATAGTCTAAACGGTAAGCCACAAATATGGAGATAGGTAGAACATTGGATCAATAGGATAGGAAAGGGACAAAACCCAGACAAATATTTTTTGTCTAATACATAAAAATAACACAGGAATCTTATTTATAAATACCTCTTCTATGATGTTTCGAACTTGAATTCTCTCATCACTTCAGTATAGCACAGAAGAAATTCTCTTGCCTCTCAGAGAGCTCTACACAACTCTCAGCCTCCCTGAGGCTCTCCAAGATATCTACATTTATTGCAGTAATCAGGCATGTATCTTATGCTTATCATTTCCACTCTTTAGCAACCAGTGTACAAGCAAAGGAATGTGAACATATTCACTGAAGATTCCCTAAAAAAGATTAATGTAGTATCAACCACATTGAATTAAGGCTAACTCTTGGCACTGCATTTTTCTTTATGGAAGTGTCATGTCCTGAAGGGCTTTTTAGAGGCAATTTGGAGATAATTATACAGTAGAAACAGGCAAGTACTTATCCTCATTGTGTCTGAGGAACTGAAGAAAATATAACCTTTCTAAAGCAAAAAACAACCACGTAAATAAAAATAATGAAATTTTAGCAAATTTTCACAATCTTTAAATATTTTGGCTCACCTTCTGCTTTTGAGAGGCATATTAATTTATAATTCAGAGGGCTAGATAAACTGCTAGTCTCCATTCCTTTCTTGTTTTGGGTTTCAACTAGAATATTTCCAAGAGGAATGATGATACTGTCATGGAAAGAGACATATGGAGACTGAAAATAAAAAGATCAAGTCTATGACTGAAAAAAGCCAGAGAAGAGCTGATAAAATATGGCTTTTTATTTTTAAGGATTACTTTTAAGGATAACCTTAAGGATACCTTAAGGAATTTCAGGATAACCTTATTACAGTTGCCTTGGTAAGAAAGGATAAAACAAATGGAACCCCTAACTGCTATTTGGCTTTTTCCATTCCATTGTTACTATTCAACTTTTAACTGTCCCTCCTCTTTGAACAACTGACCTGAGACAATTAGAGAAGTACTTGTTCTGTCTTTTTTGTTGTCCACACTTTTCTATGGGTGATTTGGATGAAAGGTAGGGGGTGGTGAAAGAGACGAAAGAGAGGGGATAAAATCACATCTTAATATATCTTTCAGTATCTCCATATGTTTTCTTAGTAATACTGCCAATGTGGGTAGAATAAGTAGTGTTCAACTGCATATGCACACAGGCAATTAGAGGATAGTAGCTGGCACCCTGCACATCTGTATTCTACTTGACACTGCAGTAATTTACTCATTAAACCAAAGCCTAGAGAAATAGGTTTGCAATCAAACTAGACAGGAAGGACCCATTGGTAGTAAATAGTTGAAAATTTTCTCAAAAAAACCCCCAACATAGTACTGAAATCCAGATTGCTACTGAAGATAAGCTTGTTTTTCAGTGTGGTTTAAAAAGAAATCACTGAATGGTAGAGAAGTACAAAGACTAGTATGCAGAATAACACCATTTGCCAAGAAGGGGAACCATGTACATCTAGAGCAATTCAGTTCAGTAGACTCCCTAATCCTTGCTTTTGCATGGAAAAATAATTTGAAGCTACATCCCTTGGCACATAGGAAATATAGTATTTTCACTCATAAAGTCATGTCGCAAACAACAGTTCCACCTCCTTTATACATCTAAACCTGCAGAATGTCTGTGGAAGCATCCAAAGGCACAGCACTCAAGAGCATCCACTGTGCAGAAGGCTCTGATTCAGAGACATCCTGCAGAGACACTTCACTTCTCAAAAATATTTTGAAGTACCATATAGCTTTTTTCATAACACAAAATCAGGAGAAAAGGTAATGGGAAATCAGCAGCACAGGACATCTATAACATGATGAATTCATAGTCCTACTTCCCTCAGAGCACAGAAACCCCTGATCAGCAGTTATTGTGGCTAACTTAGTGTCCAAGTAACCAGAGAGAAACTAACCTTGTGTAATTTTAGCTATGTAGCCAAACCTTCCCTCTTTTTAAGATATCTCACCTTAGGCCCCCTTCATAGAATCATTTGCCCTGTCACAAATGCCCATGTTAGAGGAAGATGGATGATTCTTTGGAAATGCTATTTTTGCCCCTTTGATACACAGAGTTTAACTAGGACTTTGAAGTCTAACTTTTAGACAATAAAGTTGGAACTGATGGCTCTTTCCCTAATTAATGGAGAGAGTGCAGAAACTCCAGAGGGTAATTCAACTCATCTATTTTAAATGCCTATTTAGAGAAGAGAGGAAACCATTTTCTCCCCATTAACTATGTTGGGAGCCAAGTTAACTTGCTTAACTGAACACTGAGCTCTCGGACAGTAAATGTTCCTAAGATGAATTATATCCCACACGTTCTGCAACCCATAAGAGGATTTCTTTCAATCCATTCAAATCATAGCAAAAACCCTTATAAAAGCTTATTTATTCAGGCTTTACAGAAGAGTCATGATTTAGTTCTCTCACAAATATAACTCAGAGATGCCTGGTAATGTTTTTCTTCTTGTTTCTTGTTTCTTGTTTCTTGTTTCTTGTTTCCTGTTTCCTGTTTCTTCTTCTTCTTCTTCTTCTTCTTCTTCTTCTTCTTCTTCTTCTTCTTCTTCTTCTTCTTCTTCTTCTTCTTCTTCTTCTTCTTCCTTCTTTCTTCTTTCTTCTTTCTTCTTTCTTCTTCTTTTTATTTTCCTGACCAGGAAAAACACCTCCAAGCTAAATATAATTTCTTATTTAGTAGGCTATCTTACACTCCTCAATTAATACAAAGCTGGAATACAATTTCAAAGGTCAGCTTGGAAAAGTCCCTCTTCATAAAAAATTTCAGTATGCAAAAAAGGTAACTTGGAAATTTCTTACACAAGGCTACTACTTCCATGTACTTTCATGTTTTTTGAGTGATCAGCATCTTTTAGGTTGAAGTGCTAAGTACTGAAAGAACACATAATTTTGCTTGCAAATTCTGTTCATAAGTGGAATTCAAAAGTCATTTAATTGACCCTACTTGTATTCTTAGATTTTACAGCACTCAGACTTTTCAAAGGGACACTGTCCTATTGCTCTTTTACATTAAGAGAATATTTTATATTTTTATCAACTCAATAATGGCCAATTACCAGCCTAAAACATGTAGTAACCTTAAATACAAATTCAAGACACAAAACATCATTTATTGTAATACAGAAAAATTAATCTTTAAAAAAATGCTTTTAACTTTTTTCTGTCAGTGTATAGTTGGTTCCTTAAAAATAAAGATGATGTTTCTCTGTTAGCAAACTATTATGCCTTTTAGCAGAAAACTGATTTAAGAAATAAATCTCTGGGGAGATAATGGAAACCTACAAAATTAATAAACACTCACTAAACCTCATAAAGGATGAAATAAACACACTTGATCCCCTTGTTCCAAGAAATTCTGGGTTTTTATACTAGATCCCTGAATTAACAAAACATAAACAGGCTTCATGTGCATAACATTTTTTAATTAGTAAAGTCATACATCCAGTTTTTAATTTAAGATTTCCTTGCAATCTCCTTTACACAAATAGAATATTACAGATATTACAGACAGTAAGCATAAAATTGCAGTCGGTCTAAACTTCCTGTAATAGCCAGTCAAGTTTCTAGTTTAGAAACATTTGAGACATTCATAACTTTGCTGTTTCAATGTACCTTGAAATCTGACCTTTTATGCGAATTCTAAATCCAGATGCAATTTTAATATCTTCAACTGCAGTGCATTTTCTGCATTTTAAAAGTTAAAAGATGTATGAAACCATACCTTCTTCTGTCTATTAAACTAAAAACAAACAAACAACAAGAAAAGGACCAAACAAATAAAGCATTTCCACATAACAGCCACTCCCTAGTTCTCTCTTGGACACAGGGAGATCATTAATTATGCTTTTAATGTTAATATTGTTGATTTGGCAGGAAAAAATTCCAAACAAAAAAGCTTTAAAAGTTAGGTGCTATGTACAGAAAACAGTTATACTGCACAAAAAGATAGTGAGCCCTTTTCTCCAACACTCAGTCAAGGTGTTTATTTCAGCTTGATATTAATAGTCAGCCACTAGCAAAGCTATGTGTTGCTGCTACTTATTCTTGCTGGTGATCTCAAGGAACTAATTCAATTGCTAGTGACTGCCAGCATATGGGAACATCTTGTACAGGGAAATATGTTACAGCCAGGCCAGATAGAGCAAAATATGTATCTGGTTTTATGGTGGGAAACCATGAGGTATTATTTCAAGCCAGTCAATTGCTTTCCTGAGGAATGATGCATGAAGCACTTAAAGTATATGCTCCATAGTATGTTCCAGAAGATCTCATCTGAAATGCTATGGCCACAGAGGGTCATCTACAAGGATGCAGTTAGTGCTGCACCTGTTTCAAAAGGCAGGAGTATGGACATTGCCCCCGCTCTGTACAGATGGTGTATATGCTGTTTCAGTCTTTGAATGGTGATCTTCTGCAAGAGGAGTGCTGTTCTGGCAAGCAATCATTCTTCTCATGGAGGTGACTATTACAAGAATTAAAAACAGCCTTTGTGGAAGACTTCTCTTGACTGAAATGTCACCTAAAATATTTGGGGTCACCTTGTCTGTGTTTTGAAAGACACTTGGTTAAGAAAGTTTTATTAATATGGCGTAATTAGGTAGATGGTAAGTAGGTATTCTTATTACAGAAAGGAACAAAACAACATAAAACTTGTTCATGAGAAGGAAAATTGTGTGATAAAGCTTTTGACATTCAGTAAATCTTTGAAAAGTAATGTGTTAGGAAGGGTTTCTCCAAAGAGTTTCTATTGTCACTATTTTACACAGTGAATGTAAGAATTTTTTTCAAAATGCTGCTTAACCAGAAAAGCAAATAATATGAAATATTTTTTCTACTATAATGCCCTTGTAGCTGCCCATCAATCATCTTTTTCTAGCTAAACAGAAAGCAGAAATACTTTATCACAAAATCCCTCACCCTTGCATGTACAACTGATCACATTTAAACAGAATGCAAAACCTGACATGATGTCAGCTTTAAGGGAGTTATTTACAAGCACAAAATCCCCAGCACTATGTCAGCTAAGCAGCTCAGGTTTATGTTAAAGGGATCTTTACACCAAACTGTCTGAATTTCTCTTCAATCTAGAGACCTCATCTCCTGCCAGGCAATAAACAGCAGGTTCTTTCTCATGTAAAGAGAGGTAGGCATTGCACCTGGCTGTGAATGTTAAGTCTAGTGCATCAGCAACATCTTCAGATGAATCACTTGTAGTGAAGACAATTATTTTCTTGTAGGTTGCTTTCACTATCTATTTCTGTTGTACATTAGGAAAAAAACAAACTCCTCCAACAAAATACACTTTAACAATACTATAGAATACTTCATTCTTTATAATGGCAGTAAGAAGATCTTACAGAAGTATCCAGAATGATCAGTGACAAACATCAAAAAATCTGAAAAAATATTTCAGATTCAAAAAAGACTGAATTATTTCCTACCAAGTACATTAAACTGTCTTGGCTTTATTAAAAAGCATTAAAAAAGAAGCATCACTTTTTTAGTGTGATAGATATTAGATCCTAATTTTGTGTCCAGCTTAGGATATAAGTACTTAGCACCTCTGAAAGCCAGGTCATTGCTCTTAATTTCCTTTGGACATTTCCTGAGACTATTCTTCTAAGTACTTCCTACTTGAATGCTTACAAGAGTAGTATACAGAAGGGATTCTATTTCCATTGGTGTGAAATGTCCCTAGAGGAAATAATATGTAGCCTGTACCCACTGAGCATATTTTGATGTTTGTAATATGCCCTGGTGTATGCTGGAAGACCCAGAAGAAGCTATTACTGAGGCAAAAGTTCCTCTGGGTCTTTTGTTGCATATATATAGCTCTGGTAAAGTTTCAAACCTTGTAACTTTTAATGGTTTAAAACGTACCCTGGAGGGCATATATTGATGGTATGCTCAGGTGGGAATGGCTTCAAACAAGCTAGCTGTTCTTCTATTGTTCTGTCCAAAGCCCAAAATCATTAATAGGATAGGCGAGTTTGAACAGTTTCTTCATACTTTTTGTAGCATAAAAGCCACTTGTTTTTGCTCAGGGGTTTCGTGCAGCGTCAGTTTTGTATGAGGCAAAAGAAATATCTGAGACATATGTGATCAAAAATAATTCAACAGATGTGACCAGAATTTTTCTATCAAAATGCTTTTAGAATTACTACTAGTACTAGTCATATTAAAAATAGTTCTCAGCAAAATCTAACTGAAAATTTAAAAATACAGATAAAAAGAGCAAATAATTTTGAAGACAGAGCAACTTATCGCTACATATTTCTCACCTAAATCCCATCAACTACCACTTCCTATTGTTCCTATACCACTTCCTATTGTTCCTCTCAGAGCACCAAGGACAAGTGCCTTTGAACATCTTCAGAGGCACTGAAGGCACTGTGGAGGGCACTGAACACAACACCAGCAAATTCCCTACATCCTAACTGAGTTTTCCAGCTACCAGGAAGTTATGCAAATAGTGAAGAATGGCATCTAAAAGCCCTTGAGAGAGAGATTTTTTTGAAAAAATCTAAACTTTTAATTTCTCTGAAGGAACAGGTAGAGAAACCATGTACGTTACAGTGGTTTTATAAAGCAAGACCTGCGAAAAAGGCATATGTGTGCATAGATCCTGCAACACATCCAGGCATAAAGACTTGGAAAACAAGCTACTTAAAAATTGTATATGAGTAAAGATTTCCAGGATTCTCTTTTGTCCTAGATTTCTGGCCAAAATTTAAGTTTACCCTGTTATTCCCTTTCAAGCTGTGACCCTATTTCATGACCCAGCACACATGGCTCCACTTCAGCACCGTTTCTTTGAGGGAAACATGTTACTCTCCTTTTCAAGTGGTACAGAGTTAAAAATAAGAATAAAATAAATAAATTACACTTCAACCCAGTCAGATCTTTGAACATGGAAGATTCAGGTTACTTTTGGAACTACAAAATGTAAGCTACTTGTGGATTTTCCAGTGTACCTGCCACAAACCACTTACGGTCTTCCAAATGCATAAACAATGACAGGTACATCTGAATAGGGAACTGGGATGGATAAGTGAGAATATATGGAATAAATAGGTACAAGAAACATGACCAAGACAGATCATGAATCCCCTCCCAATAAGTTAAAGGCAAAAATGAGACAGTTAACAACAAAGAGAAAGCAACTATTTTTCCATCACTTTTTTTTTCTCAGAGCACCAAGGAGATACCAGTGTTTCCAAGTTAAGACAAGTAGCTTTTGATGATTCAGATATCATAAGAGGAATGGCTGGAACAAATCAATAAATAAAAGATGAATGTATCTCAAGAACAGGATACTATTTATTCAAGAGTCCCAAAGCAATTTAAGATTAATCAAAAGAAATCCAGTTATGCAGTTTCACATTGAAATCAGTTTGTATACTGAACCACTCAGGACAGAAGTCATCTTCAAGTAACTACTGAGAGAAACTAAGAAAAAATTAAGCTTCACACACATATTGCTGTAGTAATAATTGAAGAACTAAATAAATAAAAAAGTGTTAAATATGTGGATTAAAGTAAGAAGCCTCAGTGCCTTCTACTTATTAGTATTCTTTTGGCATGTTAATAAATAGCAGATAAGAAAGAACTGGCTGATACAAGATTTCTGGACTTACAAAGAGCCTTTCAGAATGCTTCTCAAAAAAGGCTATTAGAGACACTAAGTAATCACAGGGTGAGAAGTAAAGCATTGTCATTGATTAGAAACCAACTACAGAAAGGAGAACACAGAAGCAGAATACATTTATTAGTGGTCACTGCTCCATGTGGCTAAAGGTTAACAGCAGGGTGCCCTCAGGTTCTTTACAATGGATGAGAGTGTTAAATCTATTTCTTAATCATCTGGAAATGGGACTAACAATAAGATGGAAATGTTTACAAGGGACACAACAAGTCTTAGATTAATCAAGGCCAAAGCAGGCCAAGGAGCTCTGGATTCCTTAGAAGAATTCAGTGAAAGAAGAAACAATGTCAGATGGAAGGCAGCACTGCCAAGCACGGTGCAAAGAACCATACAAAATACTCAGTATAACCACTGAAGGGTGGGGAAAACCTCTTCGTATACAAAGACCAATGAAAATAAGTCTTTCAGACCAGCCACAATCTAAAATAAAGACATTGTTGAGAAAGAGAAGAAAATGGAAAGAGTACTGGTATAAAGGCTAAAAAGGCTGAGATTTATTTATTCGAGGAGGGGGAATTCTGACCACCTCTAAAGGAAGAGGTTAAAAAGACATAATGAATAAGTAACTGTAAATCACTGATAAAGTAAATTATATAATTACTTAACTCTTTTCATAAGACAAATGAGGAACTCAGCAAAATAAAAAATTGCATATTTAACACAGACAAATTTTTATTATTATTTAAACAAGATACAGAATTCCATATTTGATGTTGCCAAGTCCAAGGGTAACACCATTTTAGTGAAGGATCTGATTTTTCTGTGTCTTTATACATAAAAGCTCTTCACAATACTCTATTGTTTACAGCAAGCCAGAATCAAACCAATACAAACAGTAAATAAAAAGTCAAGTTACCTCTGCAGTTTTCCTCTTGTTTCACAGGCACACAGCTTATTCTTATCTCAACTTCTACACATCATAAACCACTCTTTTCTGTTGTAGGTCTTCTGTTATGGATACTCATATTTCATTTCCCCCCTCAGAAAACTGTCCTTCTTAGTACAGTATACTACTGCATCAAAGACCCACAGTCAAAGGTATCTGAAGAGGTTGGTTTGGTAGAGAGCTTGAGGAGGGGAAAAGAGAAAAGGCTAGGTAGTGGTAAACAATAAAGAGAAAAGAACAGCTATATTCTAAAGGAAATTTTAAATTGTCACCTTCACCACTAGTGGGCACAAATTGGAAATGTATTTAGCACAACCCTGGCTGCATCAAACCAAAGTGTGCTGTGTGACAATATCCTTTAGAGCGTTCAATTAACAGTAACATGTGAAATTGTGCCTATGAGAAACTGCTAATAGCAAAAGCTTAATGCATGAGGACTTGATACATGTGTGCTTTTTGCCAAGAATTATAGGTAATGTCTACATTGTGATGTGTCAGGGCTGTAGGAAACTCTTGTATTACAGTAGATGTAGAGACATTTTCATTTATATGGACAATACACAAACAAAATCCTTCTGTACTGTGCAAGAAACTGATGTTAAACTTCATCAGTCAGTAGTTATTAATATGGCCCAAAACCTGTATGTGCAAGGAGCATAAAAGCCATATATCCCTCTACAGGTATTTCAATGTATTCAAAATTATATTTTCCTGGGTTTGATTACTGGTTTGACTGTACCTTTTTAATATAATTCACATAAATATAATCACATCTTTTCTACCCTAGTCTCCACTTCAATCTAAAAATTTGCCATTAGATATCAGAAAAAAAAANTAGCAAGAAGCAGTTTCTGATCAAATTTTTGTGTGTTTGCTATACATTTAGAGAAAAATAAAATGTTGAACACCATTTTAAGTGCCTTTGAAAATTAATTTCTTTCTAACAGTAAAATATCTCTTCATGTATGAAATTTTACCAATAGAAAAGAACATAGAAAAGTATTTTATTGAGCTATGGACATGATATATTTACTACTGCCTAATATGAGTTAAGAAGTTTTGCAAACTAACAAAGGGATTTCTTGTCTAGTGTAGCATTCATTTTACCTCCCAACCCTAATCCCAGAGGTAGGACATGACACTAAGTAGATGACTGAGCAGATCACTGTCAGTTCCTACACCCTGCTTACAAAAAACCATGATCTTTTCATGTTTACATAAGTATAATCTGAGATACATCCAGTTGAAGCCTTATATGACTACGTTTTCCGTCTACTCTTATGATGATCTAAGCTAAACATCTGCAGTTTCAGATGTCTGCCATTCTCTTTTTCCTGCTGTCAGGGTAATGTCCTGTCTCTGCTGCTTGGTCTCCCTTGCAGTTTGTGGTCAGCTCAGTAGCATCTGGTGGTGCAGAAAGTGTTGATCACCTGGCAGGTCATTCACTTTGTTTCAATCAATCACACACACTGATACTACTTCAGCAAATTGTTTCTTTATTCATTTTTGCTAGGCAAATGTATCACTTTTATTTTATCCCTACTCAGACTTCAAACTGGGGAAAAGGTAAGAAAGCTTCTGATGCACCAAAGGCTAAAAACATTAAACCTCATAGATCTTCAGGAATATTGTTGTTATTATTGATATATGAAATCTAGAAGAACTAATCTTTCTAGAAGTGCAGCAAATTTACTTTAAACCAACTCAATACATGTCATGAATTCTTAGGGTTCAAAAGTAATGACCACCTGTAATTGCTGGGCGTATTGCATTAAAAATACCTAAAAAATTAAAATTGGAAAGGGAGTAGTTCTCCATATTAACAGCAAATATTCTATCAGTAAGACAATATTCTTCCACCATCATATTTTCTAAAGAACTATACAGTAGTTTCTAATCATTCAAGGAAAAAGATTTACTCTGAGAAGAAAAATAATATCAATCCATACTATAGACACAGTTTTTTTCTCTATGCTGAAAAAATCCAAAGAAAATGAACTCTTCACAGATATATAGAAATTGAAATAATTAAAAAAGAAAATTAGTTACTTAGGCTTTCCTGCATATCTGTTTGTCAGTTCAGTGGCTACTGAAAATCTACCCTGAACTGTTTGTTTTGTTTTTCTTCTAGTTGGAAACAAGACAATAAGTTAGAAGGTAGTGAGGGCAGTATTTTTCGAAGACAGGTCAGACTTGTTTCACTGCTGCCAACTTCCCGCACTCAAATTTTTCATTTTCATAATTGTTTAGATATTTTTGCACTGTTCTGAAAACAAAAACTCAAGAGTTGCCATAAAGAGGAGCCCACAGACAGTTCTGTTCAGCCTTATGTTGGGAAGCTGCTGTGAATTCGGTGGTGAAGACAGAGGAAGCCCTGAGAGTCCAAAATGCAGCAGAGCTGCAGTGGTTCTGCTGCACAGAGGCTTGGCAACTGCAGGAAAGGCATAGAGCAAAATTCTGCATCACCTCCATAGGTATGCCAGCAGAAGAAAAAAAGTAAATAAAAAATAAAATATAAAAGGATAAGAGATGATCACTAATGTCATGATTCTATAGAGCTAGGTGCAGCAAATCATTTCAGACATTTGGCTCAGGGCCTTGAACTGCAGTCCTGAAGAAATTGCTGAGATACTGTGGGAATTATCTCCAGGTTTAATTTCAGTCTCTTTAACTATAGCTGTGTGAATATTAAGAAGGAGCGTGGCTCTGTAGAAATACTCTTTAAACTGAAACAGTATTGAGAGCCTGGCATTTACATTACATGTGTTTCATGAGTTTTACTCTGGGCTAGCCCTAGTCCTGTTAGACTGCATGTCCCTTACTGCCTGCAATGCATTTTGGGTGCACTTCTGGGGCAGCTGTTTGCCTTTGCTTTCAGCAGAGAGCGATCCAGTCTGCATGGTGAATCAAGATGCAGTAAGAGTGGCAGTGGGAGTGAGTGGGAAGTTTGTTTCAAAAGCACACCCCTGGTCTCAACTGCAATGCTAATGGAGACACAGCCTGAGGGCAGCTGTCTGTACACAGCTCAAGCACTTGAGATTTGTGAGCTGCCCCAATGTGTACAGATTCTGTAAAAAATAAATAGTTGCCTTTTAATTCTATTAAGACATGAAGTATAGGACAGAGTTTGAAGCAGGACCAACTCTTTGAGCCACATAACAGGTGCACTTAATGGTTCACACACATGGTCTGGACTCCTATGCTGCTGAATTACTCTAATATTTGAGTTCCTTGGTAGTGCCATTACTTGCAGGGGAAAAAACCCACTGCAATATTTCAAGTTTTTTGCTTCTCTTTCAAACATATCATAAAATCATTTCAAACATCTTTCTATTCCTATATATTTTATCCTGTACACAGGATCATAATTTTAGAGGAACCAAAACAAAAATAAAAAGGCTTATTGATATTCACAGACATCACATTCCTTCCTGTGAGCTACTGAAGCTACTGATCTTCCCTGCCAGTCATGATTTTGGTAAAAATATGAGATTTAAATATTTTCTGCAGGCTGCAAAACATCATCTCTTCCTCATGCAGATATAAACAGCTATAAAAGGAGAAAAAGGTCTCTTCCATTACAAATATTGCCTCTCTTCAAATCAGCCCTATGTTAAAAACTTTACTGTTTTTTCAGCAATTTGAAACAACCACAATTATAAAGGAAATTACCAAAAATATATAATCTATATAAATTCTACATATATATAACAATACAAATAAGGTAAAAAAATATTTGGGAAGTGACTGTAATTCATGCTTATATTGCACAAGCTAACACCATTTTGCCTCTTAAAATATTGCAGAAAAAAAAAGAAAAATTGCATTATACAACAGTAACAAGAACTTGATTCCCCTGATAATTACAGCAATCAAAATATCCTAGTCTTAAAAAATCCAAAACATAAACAAACAGTAAAACCTCATTTTGATTTGCAATTAAAGGAGCAGAAATAAAAATATTCTAAATATTCCACTCAAGAAAATACAATATTAAGGTAACTTCTTCCATAACCTTCCATAACCTATTAATACTAGGTAACAGAGATATGATAATACCTAGCTTTGTGCCAACCAGTGATCCAAATTTCAGTCCAAACTTACAGAGGATCCTTACAAATGAGTTACAGAGGCTGATGTAAGACAGGGTTAGTGTGCATCCTGGCTATGACATCCTGGCAATTGATGCTTGTGTATTCTACATTCATTTTGGAGCTTTTTTGAAGTACAGATGAAAGAAAGAAAACACACTAAATAATTTACATTTCCAGATCAGTCAGAAAACAAACAAACAAAAACTAAACAAAACAAACAAACAAAAACAAAAATCAGTGAGTGAAAAAAATTAAAAGACCATTTAGAAACAATTGTTACATTTTTCTATGCTTCCTAAACTACTCCTTAATTTTCCATAATCCATGACATTTCAGATTTCCACAGGACTCTACTTCAGGACTGTCCTAGCACCTCCAGGATGCTTGGTCCTACTTCAAAAATTTCCTTGTCCCATCTCCTGTAAGATAGATAGATAGATGATAGATAGATAGATAGATAGATAGATAGATAGATAGATAGACAGATAGATAGATAGATAGACAGACAGACAGCCATATACACAGATATGTGTGTATAATACCTGTAAGTTTTATTAAGATGCATCATTGTTAGAATTACCACCTTTTTTGTGAGTGTTGAAATGTGCCACAGGGAAAAACTTCCACTACTTGATCAAGTGTTCAAATTACGATTAAATTTTAACTGTATTTATTCCAGCATAAATACAGACCATTTTTGCAGCAATCAAAGCAACTTCCCTGGAGTTAAACTAGCAATACTGCTGATCAGCATCTCCCCTTTTAACCCTGGTGGATGATGTACACTCTTGGCTGGAAAAGGCAAATTAATTCTGCTTTGTTTTCTTCAAGGTTTTTCCCTTCCTGGATAGCTGAACAAGTTAAGCTCACAATATTTTTCTACAGTACTGCCTGAAAAATCAATAGAATAAGAGAATACAATCAAGACCAAGGACAACAACAAAGAAAAGGGAAAAAATCATTAATCTATCAACAAGAACAAATTAGTAATGTCAGTCAAAGACAAAGAAACGAGCTTTTAAACCACTCTGCATATCGCTTTTTGTAGCAAGGTTTGTAAAACATATTTGTCTGAGTAAAATCTATGCCTCTGAATATATATATATTTGAGTTTTAAAGCATATTATGGGCCTCCTTCTCTAAAAACAGTATTACATTTAAATAAAGCCATTGATTTCAAGGGAGTTAGTCCTGGGTTTCGTCACTGTAGATTACTGACTAAAGAAAATTGATCTATATTTACAAATGAAAATAAAACAATATTTTAAATCCATATCTGTCATTACAGAGACTGGCTTGCAGTATGTTTATTTGGGTCACATCCCAGCAATCAATCTCAGTACCTAGATTTTAAAAAAAATTTGTACAGTAAAGACTTAATTTTATTAATATAGTGGGGAAAAACTAAAAATTTATAAGAATTAGAGACAAAATAAACCATAAAGCACTTCTAACTGAACTGGGATATAAAACAGTAAGCCTCATTTCCTGAACTCCAGTGCTACACTATATCTTGTTAGCTAAACTCAGTTTATAATAGGGGTCATTTCCCCAAGGACTGTTATATCAGAAAGCATGAATGAGATAAAGGAAAAATACAAAAATTAATTCTGCTTTTAGTATAATTTGGGTAATATTTCAAATATACCTTGTTCAGAAACTCCTACTTCTTTATAATACTGGTCCAAGTTCTGTCAGGTTCTCTGTAGAAATATTACAGCAAGACTTTTACTCCACAGAAGAACAGGACTAGAAATGAACATCTCTCATCTCTGAACGCATGAAGAATTTTAAAAGCCATCCCACAGGACCTGGGCCATGTTTTTGACTTGCTTCCTTCTTTTTTTTTCTACGTACAGAACCTCAAGCCAGTAGAAACTAATCCCCATATATCCTCAGCCCTGGCCCTGCTCCAGGGCAGAGCCTCTATGTTCCTGGCAGGCAGCGTGTGCCAGGGCATCCCCACACACAGGGTGCTGGGAGCTTCCCAGACTTATTCCCTTCTGCAAAAAAAATTTCTTCTACTAAAAACTGCCCAGTCTCTCATTAAAGCACTGTACCATAATATTAACAGCTTGAACACAGTGTGAAAGGAAAAACATGAAAGGATGGGTTTATACCTTTAGGGGTATGAAATTCGCAATATCCCAAAATAGATGCATTTGGGATACTTTGTTAAATAATAAAAAGACCAGTACATGAGGCTCTGACAACATGGATCTTTCTCCACTGATTACACTATTTGCCTGACTTTAACATGGCTGGAATCAGTAAGACACATCCCACTGAAAATCACCAGAAAGTTGCTCATGGAGTTTCCTAACAATACATATTCTAAACAGACGTTAACAGTATTACTTCTCTTCAAACCTTTCAGAGATTTTAGTCTTTTCCAAAGCATGGATTTGGAATAATTTGTAGAGGTTTTTATTAAAAAGATTACAACTGACATATGTAATTTTATTTTTATATTTTTTATAATTACACTGGAATTTATAGTTCTCTCATATTTTAAAAATAATTTATTTTTCAAGTGAGATGTGTTATACCAGATTTTTTTTTAAAGTTAGATGCAAGTCTTTCAATGCACAAGATTTTTTACTTCCAATTGTGAAGTATGACTTCATTATTCTAAAGCTATTCTGTCCAGAAATGCAGTTTCAACAAATATATGGGAACGAAACGTTAAGAGTATTCATGTGAAATTTTCATGTAATTTTTGTAGGTGTATTTTTAAGTATATATACTTGCATTACTTATTCCCAATAAAAACAGTGTAAAAACAAATTGGCTTTTTTGTTTGCTTTTTATTGCTTTTCTACAAGCTGGGGGTTTTTTTAAAGAATATGTTTTTTTTAATCCAGCATGCACATATACAAACACAAACATTTGTCTCAGCAGAGATCATTTGAGTGTCTTTGAAAATATAACTTTAACAGTGATAAGGATACCCCTCTAAACAATGAAAAAATTGTATTTTCTTGACACATGAGCACAATAAATCAACTCATATTAGTTAAAAAATACTTTTTACACTAGTAAACACTCTTCTGTCTGTATACTCTTCCTCATGAAGAATAAGTATACATGAACAAATTTTTATATTTATCATCTTACATTTAGTTGTCTATTGCTACACACAGAAATCTCTAACATATGTAATTATCTTAACATAGATTTTATAGTATTTGAGAGTAGCTTGAGTTCTTCCTTAAAGTCCAAATATTTATCTAAATGAATACATCTCAAACAAAATTCATTTTTCTTAGAAGAACTTGTGAGTGCAACCCCTCAGGTACAGAGAGCAAGCTAGCCAATATAGAATAATGATCAGCAAATCATCAATCAGCAAACACTGGAAAGTCTCTTATTCTCCAGAAAGAATGAATAAAATGAGAAAAATATTTTTTTTCTAAATATCCCATCTTTTTCCCATCCCTTTAATAATGAATGCTCTCTGGCTCTGGATTGCTAATATCTTCAAAATGTAATAAAGATACTTCGTTAAGATGTTTTACAGAGAGGAAGTGTGTTGACAGGCCCAAGATACCATTTATATAAGTGTTCAAGCAAATTGAAAGCAACATCTAATCTAACATGCAGAGGATCAACAAGAATTAAACATCCATTTAAAAAGCACTCTAGATATCATACTTGCTCCATTGAAAATATCTCTTAAATACTGCAATATATTGCACATTCTAAAATGAAAACATGACACAATTACTCTTTTTTCCTTTTTTAAACAAAAACCAACCAAAAACCCCAGACAAACAAAAGAACCCCATAAAAATGTCAATGTCATATCCCAAATTGAAAACTGTTTTGTTTTTCTTTTTGTAGTTTCTCATGTACCTTTCTCCCTCTCATTTCACCATAGTAATTTAAAACATCCACAATGACTTCCAAACTGCAGCAGAATTTCTAAAATCCTGGACCCAAACAAATTATTTGTTGGTAACGTCAGTTCAGATCATCTTCACTACTGGTTTTGATCATGAGATTTTCTTCTAAAGATGAAACCTCTGAATGAACTCTCAAGATCAACATATATGAAAAGGTGAGCATTCCCGTCGGCTTCTCCATTACCAGGACACCATATATAACTGCTGAAGTGTTTCACTTCAGCATTTATCACCACCATTCATCCCAACAATTTGGTTGCATTCAAACAGTGCTTCAAAGGGTCATACAAGCTTCTTCCATAAAGACTTTAGGACAGTGTTATTTCAAACACAGGTTTCAACACGTCCATCAGTTTGAATGAAAGAGATGAGATGAAGGGTGGGATAACATTAAATGTTGATTAACTTCCCTTCACAGCCACATACATCATGCCCTGTTCTTACTGTCATTATGGACTGGGAGCCAGTTGGATATAGCTCTTCGATGTGCATGTTCTGAAGGAGCAACTTACATGTTTCACGTATCTACCCTGTTTGTAAACAAGGTCAGACCACAAATAAAAAATAAATCTGGTCTTTATTCTTTTAACAGATCTTCAAATTAATAAAATCTCTCTGCAAGCCAGAATATATCTCCAGTGCCTCACTACATTTGTATTCATCTAACTGATTGATGCTGTAAAGTAAATCAAGCTCACACACTTTCTCACTTAGAGATGTTTGCTCTACAGTTCTGACAAGAGAAAAGTACAGTGAAAAGTACATAGAAAAGTACAGTATGGTTATTGTGGTAAAGTGGCATAAATATCTAAGAACATGTGCTTCTTGAGTAAGAGAGTTTGGGTAGCCTTAAAAGTTCTCTCAGATTTGGACAAAGGGAAGGAAATGAAAAGTACAGGAATTCTCACATACACTGACATATCCACGCCCGCTCCACCCCCACCCCCCCCAGGCCCTCGTAGGAAAAAAAAAAATCCAGCACCCTTTTAAAGACAGAAGGGAGAGTAAGAGAAGTAATCTCTAACAGATCTGCAAAAATGTCTACTTAAGAAGATGACCTACAATTGTTATTGTCTGATTTCTTAACAGAATTAAAAACTGGAGAAGTCATATGTAGAAACTCTTGGTCTCCATCCTCTCTCTCAAAAAAAAAAAAAAGTGATAAAAATACAGTTATGTCATACAAGGCCCTTTCCCATTCTCACCCCTAAGAAGTAGATTGCACAGCTCACACATTCTTCAGTAACAGAATATAGTTATCAGAGAAGTGAAAGAGACGTGTGATTTCACTAGACTGGTATGGGACAGCATTAGTGGGATTTTAAAAACTTTCTCACAGGAAAATTTTGCATATGATCATCATTTCCTCCAAACTTAATTTTATACCAAAACCACTTCTTTAGGACTCATCTAATGTGACTTTTGAGGTCAACGATGAGGTGTTTGTATCTGAGATAAAAAGGCAGTGTGTCCTCTTTAGAGAAAATGGACAGAAAATAGGTACTTTTAGGGCATAATCCATCTGACCTATTTTAGATGTCCATTTTATTGTGAACTGACTCAGACTCCAGAATTGCTTATGTATCTCCATTGACTACAAAGAGAGTCTGAGCTTTAATATTTTGTATGGATGTCCATAATGGATATCTACCTTTTTTGTTTTCTTTTCATCAGATGGATTACTTTATTTTTCAATGTTCCTGGATGTTATGACTGATACTTACCAAAAAGTAACATTTAAGAACTCAGCTTCTAAGTTACTTTTTCCCTTTTAGGCAATTTACAGATCTAAATATATTATGGATGTTAGTGCAAGACTGAAGTGATAAATTACTAAGTATAGACCAAATGATTTTTAGGCAGGATAAGTGATAGAACTATAATTTGCATTTTGATTACTTTTCCTAGAAGAACATGAAATAATGAAGCATGATTGTCACAGTCTCTGCAATGTGCATGTGAAGCATACCACTTGATATAACGAGAACAAGTGAACAAAGTAAAACTGAGGGCAGAGCCATGATCCCTAGTTTTGTGACATTAATACCACGAAACATTAAATGGTGCCTGCTGAACTAAGGCTGAATACACTTCAACTACTCTGTGTCATTCATATGCAGTCCTTTTTTTCTCCTAAATCAGGAATGGCATATTCATTGACACTATGAATGGGATGAGAACCTAAATGACCAACTAGATGCAAACTTTGAAAAAGTTTGGTGGGATTAACGTACTCCTGGAAAGAACACTTGGGGATTTCCTCTTTTAGGAGTGAAGAGGTCTGATCACGATCCAGTAAAGCAGTTCAGCAATTGAATAACCACAAGCATGTGCACAGTGTTCCCAGAGTGCAGTACCATTCATCTAGCTCAAAACAGGAAACTGAAACAGACTGCTGAATCAGGATGTTATGCCAAAATACAAATCCATGAGCACATAGTCACTGTTGCTTCTTCTATTATGCAAGTGCAGTATTACAAGAACAATTATACTAAATTCATCCACATATTTGTCTTCAATTAGTTTTGAAAAACAATTCAACTTCTACTTTTTTAAAAACTCAGCTGAAAAAAATAAAATAAAAAACATCAAATTGTGCCAACATCAATTTATAGTCACATTAGTCTCACTACATTTTAAACAAAAATTTTTAAGTGTAAACATTTAAGTATGAATTTATTTATGTTATTATAATTTACATAATTTATAACTTTTAGCATTTATATAATTTAAATAATGTTTATTTATTTACACATCTAAGCTTTTGTAAATACAGCATAGTATTAATTTTAAAAAGAGCTTTAAAATATAGATTTAAATTTTAAAGGATTCTGAAAAGGTATTAGTTCAGTAATTAATGAGGCTTTTTCTTGTTTATACTAGACCATCAGTGAAGATCTTCAATGTTTAATTTGTAAGAATTTATTCTGCTTAGCTTAGGTACCACTCTTGCATATAACACAAATATGTGATTTAGATGTGCAACTGAAATATCTAACTTTGTGGCAGATGCTGGTCTACGTGACCTTTTGTAACAGAAGGGTTCTTTTATCATTTAAGCTTTTGGTTTCATATTTCTCATCTGCTCTTTTCTGCCAGCTTAACTGAGAGTTTAAATCAAAAGCTAATTAGACTACATATGCTGTTTAGGAAAAAGTTCTTGGAAAAGTAATGATTCATATAAGCTTTGATATTTCCAGATAACATCTAAAACAAAATGTGATTTTGATTGTTTTAAATAATTTTCAGTCATCCTCTTACTCAAATAAAAGTGGTTGAACACAGTTCTTTGATCAAAAAAATAAATTCTTCAGTAACAGAAATACCAACTCTATATTCCTATCAACTATACCATCTATATTTAATGATGAAACCCTTAATAGATACACATTTTTCAACTAAGTAGTATTATAACTCAGTTACTTTATTACAAATTTTTGATGCTAGTTTCATAAACCCCAAATCAGAAGTTATCAAATTATATTTAATTCCTCAAAATCAAAAATCTGTGTGTACATGTTGAGCACCTAGGACATCAGCCAAAGTTTGCTTTTCAGCAATGTTGATATAAAAAGAGCTAGTATCTTTTTATTTTTCTCCCTTGATATTCTAGGAGGGAACCTGAATTATTTTGATGCTATTTTAATTATAATGTACTTACCTGAATTATACATTTCAATATTTTAATTAGGACCAAGAAAGGCCACATTTTAAACACTCAACTTTCACTTGGTTAAAGAAACCTGTGTGAAAAAATGACGACCGGTTCCTTGCTCAAACACTTGCAAATACATTTGCCAAGAAAGCTCTGGCCTCTGATACTTATCACAAATAAAAAAAAAATTAAAAACCTTTACATTTTTATGTCCTACTTAGTTATCTGACCCAGTTCTTAATCAGAAGTAGCCAGAATTTTCTTTTATTCCACAGAGCAATTGCCTGCTGCCTTAAGAATAAGAACTTGAGTATTTCCCTTGATAGAAGGC
>VWZD01006855.1:220435-261686 GCA_013396695.1 Sakesphorus luctuosus
AGGGGGGGGCGAGGAGCCGTGGCGCGGGGGGCGCCGGCTCCCCCATGCCCGCCAGCAGCTCCGGCTCCGCAGGCTCCGGCTTGTCGGGCGGAGGCTGTTCCTTCTCTCCGGTCCCCGTGAATTTGGCCTCGGCGCAGAACCACAAGTGATCAGAGAGCAGGACCGTGAAAAACAAGAGGGATGCCAGGGACAGTCGCCATTTCTGAGCCCTCTCTGAATCCGTGAAGGGTTTCTCGTTCTCCCGGGGTGCGAACCAGATTTTTAAGCCGTCATCATACTGCCGACTACACATCCAAGCACCCCTGGTCATATTTTGGGAACGCACAGCCCTGGCCGACTCCACCGTGAGGGCTCCTTTGCCAGTGTCACCACAATATGCATTGACTTAAAAGATTGGGGGGATTTTCTTGCCTGCCTTCCCTTCTCTCGCTCTTTTTTCGTTCTCTCCCTCTTCCACTCTCCCCCCTCTCTCTTTCTACCTCTTCTTTCTTCCTTCTTTTTCTTCCTCTGAGATATTGTTGGTTTTCGCCGGCGGCTCTGCCTTGGTCTCACCACACGAAGCAGCCCCAGTCCATCCAACGCGGAGTGCCGTGGAGAAGATAAGAGCAATAACGCAGAGAGAGGAGGAGGGAGAGGAGATGGTGGTGGTAGTGGTGGTGGTAGTGGTGATAGTTGGTGGTGGTGGGGCTGCGCGACTGGTCCTTTCCCCCTCTCACCCAGGCATGGTCAGATCGCAGCTCCCCATCTCCCTCCTGAGAAAAACCCACTGGCCCCGGACAACCGCATGCCGCGTCCCCTGCTGCCGACGGACAGCTCCAGGAGGGCTCCTCGCCTCCTCTTCCTCCCTGCCGCCGCCGCTGCTCCTCTTCTTCAGCCCCGAGCCGCGGCACAGATGCCTGCACCGCTGTCTCAGTCTCCTCTTTCTTCTCTCCCCCCTCCGATCTAACTGGAGAGACGCTGCTGCAGGGCTCCCGGAGCGCTGCTGAGGATGCTGAAGAGGAGGAGGAGGAAGAGGAAGAGGAGGAGGAGGCTGCCGGGGCCGCCGCCGCTGCTGGTGACAATGGGCTGCGGCTGTCGCCGCTGCTGCCGCCGGGCGCGGTGTCCCCGGGCGCACGGGGCGGAACTGCCTGGCTGGGGGCCCCCGATGGACACAGGCATCTTGGGCCCCTGGGCTAAGTTGCCGCCATCTTCGTCCTGGAGAAACACTTTTTTGGGGGGAGCTCTGCCTTTTGCGTCATCTCCTCCCGCGCCGAGATCTCTCTATCCTGGCGCATTGGCAGCAGCAGCAACTCTGCCTCCTCCCGCCTGAGGAGGAGGAGGAGGAGGTGGGAGAGGCACTGGGGACCACATGGCCCCTCCAAAGGGCTTCATCGGTGCAACTCTTTCTACTCATCTTACCGAAGGGAATGCTTGGTACCACTGTCCTGCCCTCTCTCCTTCAGGATCTCCTTTCCTTTGTGGCCATGGAACACCACGTCCACACAGGATGGTGGCTGGAGAGGTCTATTGCCGTGTCTGTCCTTGTCGTAGAAAATCACAAACGGCATATGAAACTTTGGGTTCTGCATCCTGGCCGGTTTTAGCCATACAGTAAAATGCCTGAACACAGACGCTTATTTTTCAGTCAGCAAGCTGAAAAACAAAATGACCATGAACCCTAATCTCTTCCCCCAAGAGAAGATTTACAGAAACCTGGTCCAGCACATGAGCTGGGTGAAAACTACCAGTTTGTGTGTGTCCCAGTTTAGATGTCACTGACTGGAGAGAAAGAAGTCTTCTGCTAGGGTGGTGAATTGCTGGTGATCTCCACTTGGACCCACATCAGAGATCAACCACCTTCTCTATCTTTTATCTGTCCTGAGGAACTGTTAATGGCCCTTGAAAAAAAGTGTACAATGTATCCCAGTGGGATACATTGGGCTTTGCCTCATTTTTCTTTTAAAGAAAGTTTTGGGTTCTTTTCTTAACAAAGATGGCCATGGTCTAGAAGCTGTTATAGCTTACTGATGATTCTTGAGTTCAGCTTTGAAAGATGTAGTGCAAAGAAATTTGAAACTAAACCATACCAGAGGGGAACAAAACTTGTACGGTTTCTGACTGCAGCTGTCATTAACTGAGGGATGAGCTGACCAAGGAATGTGCTGGAATTTCTGTTACTTTGAGCAATAAATCAAGGCTGGCTGTCTTTCAGAAGGAAATGGTATACCTCTAAAAGAAGATGCAGACCCAGGGGAGGAATTGCTAAGCAAAGTTCTATGCCCTGTGTTATGCTGGGGGTCAAAGCGCATTATCATAATGGTCTCATCTGGCCTCAAAAGATCTAGGAGTCAAATACTACACTGAGCAGGAGTTATCTGTGGATTTTATTTTGATAGGCTATTTAAAGACACAGAAATAGGTGCTAATATTATAGGGACAGGTCTACAATACTCAAATAAGAATGCATCTTAGCAATTCTCAGTCACAACATCTGCTAATAGTACATTATTAATTTTGGTCTTGGAGCTCTGATTGCAATTATTTGACATACCAGGCCCTGCATTTTTGTAATGCTTTCTGTTCCAGGACGATACTGTGATCAAGCTTTTAAAAAGGAATTGGAACAACTTTCCTTCTCTAAAATGTAATGTCATTTATTTAATTACCTTTTGCTAGTTTGACTATGTATTTTGTGGTAGAACAAATGAACTGAAACGGAAATACAGGACAAAAAAAACAAACCAAACCAAACCAAACAGAAAAAAAAATGGGATAAGCAATAGGTTCCTGACATCAGGTTTGAGATTTTCAAAATGTGCTCTATTAACATATCTGGCATTGGCTGCATAATTATTCTGTGTTTGACAGCCAAACCTGGGGTGAAGAAAGTTGGTTTTGGAGTACACACCTGGCAAACAGGCTTAATTTGTATACTTACTTTTATTATTTTTTTAATCTTGTTTCTTTTTTGTTCTGTTGGGTAAATGAGAGGATAAGAGGTAATTTCACAATCCACAAAAGGGTGGGAAAAGTTTCTCTCTCCATAGGGGGACTTTAAGAATTGGAAATGAAAACATGCTGGTATTCAGACCTCATCTGAAACTTAACATAAAAATTAATTCCTAAGTCTGTGCTCCTCTGTTTACACTTGTCTAAGATCAAGGCACATACACGCAAAGTCAATCTGCTAGGATTGTTTAGACAGACTTGGCTTCTCAAAAAAAAAAGAATCTATTTTCATGTCATGCAGTATTTTCACAGAGTTCCCAACTTTTGTCTGGAAAAATGTAGTGAAAGTTCTATTTCAACACCTAGCAATAAACTATAATAAGACATTCAGTATTTTTGAAGTGTGCTTGACCTTGCTTTTCCAGTGACAGTTTTCTGTAACAAAGAACAGGTCACACAGAACTGTTGTCTTGCCTGTTATGTTTTCCCCAAAGCCCCATTCCCTCCACACCTAGCATGGTGAGTAACTTGCAACGATAGTTGCAGTAGCTGGTTCCTGGTGGATATGAACAGATGCAGTTCAGTTCTCTGGTGCCCCTTAGTGTTAGGTCTTGGAGCTCAAGGGAAAAAATAAGGCTATAAAATAATATCTGAAAATCAAGAAGCTGCATGCAGTGGAGGAAACATTCTGAAGTATATGCCATAGCTATTTTCTCTCAAAGTTCCTTCAAAATTTTGTTATCCTAAATCTGATCTAGATTAAAGCCTTTCATTTAAAATTGCTTAATTACTTATATGAATATGAAAAAAAAGGGAAAAACTTTCCTCAAAAATACCATTACAAAAGTATGTCCTCATATTCAACATTCTTCTTAAATAACTCTTGTGGTGCAAAATACTTGCTTCACTTTGAAAGGACACTTTTTACTGAGAATACTTATTACTTTTATTCCAAAGCTTGGTAAGTGTGAGGAACTCATGGAAGTCTGTCTCTCTAACTGGTGGAGTCGCCAGATGTTTCATAGACAGATCTCCTTAAAGTAATGTAGCACAGTGTCAACTCTGCTGTGTTACGCTTTAATCAATACAATCAGAGCTGATGTTCTGTAATTCTTTGACTCATAATAGGTAAGATAGCTGATTTATCAAGCACTGAGGAAAAAGTCTAACAGAAATGCACATGCACAAATTCAAGATACTTGAAGCTGTTGTTTTACCTACATAACAAGTGTTTTCTTTGTGAAAATACTTCAGCTTAACAAGCAGAAGCATTTATTGACAAAACATTTTAATGGTAATAAACTTGTCAGAATAGAAGGTCTTGCTGTTCCAAAGTAAATTTTCTTAAAATTTTGCCTAATACTATGCATCTAGAAATTTCCTGCATTATTCTCTCTCTTTAATTTGATTGTTGATTACAAAATTGCGGCATCTAAAGAGCTCTACATAGTTCTTCCAAATGATTTTAACGGGTTTGAGAGTTATGTCCTGTCTTTGTAATACTCTTTATATCATGAAAAAAATATTTATTATTGCAAAGTAGAATTGCTTTTTGGAAAAAGCAAGCTATTTTTAAAAGAGTACATTTCATTTTTGGGGGAGTTGACTGGTTCTACTGATAGGAACACCAGTTGCAACAATTATTAACAGAAATATTCAGTTAAACGCTTGCACTGAAGGCTCATCCAGTACTTTTAGTACCAAGCTAGCATTATCAGGCCCTTTACTAGTTCCTCTTAATAATTTTCAACAGGTTAAGCAGTTTGTACTCTATAGGAATATCTATACATTCTTCACTGGCAAAATGATATGTCAAGTAAGTAGTTTAGCATTCTCAGTGTTGTATAATATTAGCTTTATTTTCACTTCTTACAACAAATTGTGGGTATTGTATTACCCTTTGCCTAGGAAGGGAGTCAGAGACTTAATTCTCTGAATCTATTTTGTAAGAATAATATGCATGATAGTTGTAAGACACAGAGAAGTTAGGAACACTGAAGAATTAATTTTATTTCTCATCACATTCCTAATGCTTTAGTTTCCTATTCAGTATTTTTCAGAAAGCTGTATTATTGTGGGAAAACTTCAGGCATCTGGGCCTGATTGCTCCAAAGCCACGGGAAATTTATGTTAATGTTATCAGGCTTGGAAGCTTCTAATCCCTGTTTGAACAGCACTAATTCAGATTTTAAGATTCTTGCATGCTTCTTTGTTCCCACTTTCCACATTACCTTCAATTTTGTCCCTTTGGCCTGACTTTTTAAGTTTTTCTTACCAAGTTATAGGATTAACGATCACTCAGTAAGTTATAAAATTTTTCAGATTGAATTTTGAAAGGCTATGCAGTACAAACTTTGAAGAGACTGATGTTGCTGATAGAATTATCTTGCAGAGGTTTGCTCAGTATCCTATGAGACTTCTTGTTAGAGAATGTGAACATATTTTTGTTTGTCGACGTTGTCAGCCATGGAACAATGAATGGGTAACATAGAGAGTCTGATAATTTCTCTCCAAAAATTGTAGGTCATCTTTATCATGACATCTTTATGATGAGACCTCAGTCATAATATTACATCCAACTGGTATATTTGGGCATGAGCTGAAATGAACTGAGACTGTTCTTCATTAACTGAAGCCATCAAACAAGTGAAATATAATTTTTGCACACAACTGCAGCAGGAAGAAGATAATATAAATGTCTCTCACAAATTAGCCTATGTCTGTTAGAGTAAGGTCTGATCCAAGGCATGCTGAGGTCAAGGGAAAAATTGCAATGGGTTTTTAAACCAGGCTTGTAGAAAGGAAATAGACAGAAGAATAAAGATTCCCCCCATATGGGGATAGAAGAAAAAGCATTGAAAATACCACCAAAAGGTAGATGACAGCTTTAAAAATATTTTTTCTTGTTTCCCTCTCTAATTGTGTACATTTGCTTATTTCTAATAAAAGTTATAGCCTAATTATATGGTTATATTTTTACAAACATCGAAGACATATTTTTTGTCTTTTCTGTTTGGTTGCCTTATAGGTATCCTAGCCTTTCTTGTGTCAAAATTCACCTTATAGGATAAAGAAAATACTTGATTTTTTTCAAGAATATTATTTTATAAAATTTTTTAAAATACATATGCATTATGTAAAAAGTCTTATGTTTTCGTTGATAAATAGTTTTCATTTGCTCTCTCTCACTCTCACTGAAAGGGAAAAAATAGTACTTCTAGAGATAACCTCACTATAGTCTGGTTCATTCATAGTCTGGTTTCCTGTTGAAGCATGCTACTATAGAGTGTTTTTTATCAGCTTGAGTTACAATGCCTACATGAGGTAGGTTTTCTTCGTGGTGTACTGATGTGGTGTTGTTATTCCAGAATTCACACTAACTTGTTTGTAGCCCTGTGTTCACCAATATCTGTGGTATGAAGAATGTGGAAAAGAGAAAGAATTCATTTAGAAATAATGCAAGCTACCATGCAAACTTCTCCCTGCTTTTCAGCCTACTCTTTTTTCTACATTCTGGGAAATATGCCACCCTGGAAAATTGTTTTCAGACAGACCATATGAAAGTTTGATAATGTCTTTGGTAATATGCTTCAAGCACTTGTGCCTGCAGTGTAAATTTTAAATGTATGATAGTGTGGGAATGCAGGTGACATGCCCACATATGGGGTTTCTTCTTTTGACCAGAAAAAATATCCTACTACTGAAACATACATAATTATGTATAGATTTGAGATAGAGCTTATCAAAAGTTTGAATAACTATCATTTTAATATGTACATATCTTAAAAATGTGAGCAATTTTTAGCACTTTTCATATCATTAAGCCTTAGCTATGTAGACTCAAGCATCCAGTCAAAGCTTATACTTTCATCATCTCAACTAATAGAAAGATACAGCTACCTCCAAAGCGCAGCTTATTCCATCCTTAAATAGGTTTTCAAGACAAGCACTCTTGTATGGCAAGTCATCTGTCATCTCTCTACATATACTAGGGAAGAAATCTCCATGTTTAACTTTAGATTCTTGCCTTCCTACACTGGTTTTGTCTGAGATAGAGTTAATTTTCTTCAGAGTAGCTGGTACAGGGCTAGGTTTTGTATTTGTGCAGGAAACAGTGCTGGTAACCAAGGGATGTTTTTGTTATTGTTGCAATGTGCTTGCTCAGTGCCAAGGCGTCTCACCCCACTCCATCAGCGAGCAGGCTGGGCGTGCACAAGAAGCTGGGACGGAACACAGCTGGGACAGCTGACCCCAGCTGACCACAGGGATATGCCAAACCATATGGTGTCATGCTCACTGGGGGAAGAAGGAAAGGAGGGAATGTACAGAGTGATGACATTTGTCTCCCAAAGTCACCATTACACCTGATGAAGACCAGCTTTCCTGGGGTTGGTTGAACACCTGCCTGACCAAGGGAAACAGTGATTGGATTCTTTGTTTTGCTTTGCTTGCATGTGTGGCTTTTGCTTTAGCTATTAAACTATCTTTAGCTCAACCCATGGGTTTTCTCATTTTTACCCACCTAATTTTCCATGTTATCCCTTGGGACGGGAGTGAGTGAGCAGCTGTGTGGGGTGGAGCTGCTGGCTGGGGATTAAATATGATACTATTGTACCCAGCTTATAATATCTAAAAGGTAGGCAATCATTTAAAGTTGATCAGCCAGGTTCCTTACTTTGTCCTACAAAAGATTCTTCCTTAAGAAAAAGTTGCATATAAGTGTTGAACTATATATTGGAAACTTTTTTCTCTTTCCTTTCATACCATATTCTCTTGTTTACTAGTAAAGCAGACATGAATGAACCATATACTGACGGTCCTTATTTGTTGAGCTAGGTCAGATCCTATTCCATCAAATTGTAATATCCTGCCTTCTGCCAAGTGGCTGCAATACCATCTGCCAGCAAGGGAGAGAGAGGGTGGGTTTTTTCTCTCTGCCTTCCAGGGTTATTCCTGTGAAGAAGGCATGTGATTCAAGTTGTAGGATGACTCAAGCTCTCATGGTCTTCTTGGAGTCATCCCACAATCAATTTAATGTGTCTGACCCAAAGGCAAATGTCTCCTTTTGTCTACGATATCACCAGCAATTTTCTAAACTTTGGCTTCTGTTTCATGTGCCTTGTGAGATATTCAGAGAACTGAGTGCAGGCTGAAAGCAAAGAGCTCCTGAGATTTTATTCTATTTCCGCTCTTTAGATGGGGCATGATTCTGGCTAAGTATACATCCCCTTTTCTCCAGCATCTCTATTTATAACCAGGGGAGGCTGGGAGAATTAGGTAATGCCAGCAAAGTGCTGTTTTAAATAATAAAAGTAATGAATGTTCCTCTTGATGGGTTACTAGATAGGTCAGCATATTGTGTTATTTCTTATTTAGCTAAGGACTGAATATTTGTTATTGTTTCAAAGAGGTTGCTCTCCCTTTCTGAGTGGCATACGTATCTGTGTATTTCTTCAAAGGGGATCATTCAGATCATTCTCAATCTAAGAGAAAATGGACAGTATTGTTCTTCTAATTTTCTGGTAAAATAAATTACTTGATATTTGGTCATATATTACATTTTCATTACATTAAACTACATGCTTTTTCTTGTAGGGGGAAGACAGAGAAAGGATACTTCAGTCCCCTACTTAGTTTCACTGGGTCTTAGATTTAACTCTTACATTCTATTGAATTCATTTTTCTTCTCTTTCCTCTTATCTTGTTCTCTCTCTTTTTTCTCTTTTTTTTTTCTTTCTTTTTTTTAAAATTATTTTTGCTTCTGGCAATAGCATGTGATTGCTGACTGTGGCTGTGTAACACTCACTTCTCCCATAGCACCAAAGCCAATAGTACTTCCAGCCCGTTACCTTGCATATTCTGAGCCTTGCTAGGGATAGGCAGACAGACTCGGCCTCTTTGTACCACCATTATAGCTATAATTTGCTTGAATCCACAAACAGGGCTGGAATTGCACTGTGTGTTGTTGAGGTGACTGCATGTTCTCAGAGTTCACAGATCATCATTTCATAAAGTGTTGTCTAGCTTTGTTTCATAAGGGCTTCACGAAACATAAGAGAAAACACTTCAGAAGGGCAATGATCTTCAGCTCCTTTCTGGTATTCAGTGCGGTTTCACTGTCATTAAGTTTTTAAAAAACATTTCCTATAATTATTCATGGTAAACAACTCCTTGAAATCCTGAATTACAGACCCCTTTTAGTAAACAGAAATGCAAAAACGTAGGAGGGAGTCACCACTATATATTAGATACCTTTCACCACAGACGGAGTGGGCATTCATTAAAGATATATAATCTCTGAAGTCCCTGCTTTAGTCAGTGTAGAGAGCTAGTCTCTTTTGCAGGGAATAGTTTTAATTAGACCCTTCATGGTCTAATTAGACCCTCACTCTTCAGGAGAACCTCTGTCTGTCTCTGTCCACCAATCGTCAGAAGGGAGGTGGTTTAGTTCGGCACTTAAAGTGAGGCTTAAGACTGATCTCCAGAGTCTCCAGTGTGCAGGGCATATAAATTAAAATCATGAGAAGGTGTAGTAAGTGGTTGATAGACATACGGGGCCAGAAAAAGTGAGAGTGTCGTGGCAGTAAATAAATAGTTAATGAATAACTAGTGGGGCGATTGCAATTCATATTGACATTACTGAAACTTGGAGAAACCCTTTTGAAATGGAAAACTACTGCTTTTCTTTTCCCATTTTTTTTTAATAAATGTTTCTGGCTGTCCTATTTATCAAGAACTGTAAAAGCCACCCTCTCTCTTCTCAGCTTGGACTTTCTGCAGTGACTAGCCTGACTAAAAATACAGGTTTGGGTGTTAAAAACAGTGAAACTTGTGTTGCTCATAAAAGTTGTCAGGGCAGACCAAATTAAGTGGTGTTTTGACCTACAGGTTTTAAGTTTACCACTAGAGTGAAAGCAGTCCTATCTTACAGTATTTCAAAAGCAAAGCCAGAATAGCTAGGTTAAGAAGTGGCACAAAGAATGGACAAGAAAAGTGGAGAATTTATTTTGCTTTATAGATACAGTGACAAGAGAAGCTCCATGTCATATGGAGAAATTCCATCTAGAAATGTGGGGTTAGGACTAGAAAAATTTCATAATTTTTGATAACTTTTCTTCAGAAATTTGATTTCTTAATCATAATTTATCTACCCATATCTGAAGATACAGATGAATAAATGATGACATATTTCTATATTAGGCATTTCAAAAAACTTCATAAGATGTTAAAAGTTAACCAGATGATTAGACAGTAGGTTGGTAGCCCAAATATTTATAGTATGCTACATAGACACAAAGTCAGTCTATGTACTTTACATAACTTCATTTTAGAGGCTTTCTCATATTTCCCTGGCATCTTTTTCTATCTTTAGGTGCTGTAATAGTAGAACCACATACACTGGAAATTCTTGAGGAAAACAGGAACTATTTTTTGTTACCTAATTGTATCCCAATGAAGATCCTTCTTCGGCTTGCCAAAGAAAAGGAGAAAGGCTCTTTCGTGGTACTTTAGAACATGAAAGTTTAGCTTTCCATTGCAAAATTTTTTTTTGATATGAAAAGTACAGGTTTTAGTTTCACAGATACATTTGAGAATGCTACTCCTAATTTATTGTATGAAATTGTACATACCAAACCTTTTTTGCTTCTAGGAGCAATGCAAACAAGAGCCTAATGAAAAGTTATTTTTTAGGTGTTAACTATGTCTATTAGTGATTTTGCATTATGAAGAATAAAAAATATATGCTCATTGTAAGCCCATACAGTTATTCATGGGAAGAGATGGGAAAGGTAATCTGCTCTTCATTGTGATCCAATATCAAAATTTAAGCCACTACATACTATGAATTATGTAACATTTGAGGCATTAGGCTAAAAGAACAAAATAAAGGTGAATTTAAGAATTTCTTTCCCTTCTACACATGTAACCATTCCAGGCAACCTTCACAGCAGAGGATTTAGATTTGTCCATTTTCTGCTTTGAGGGTTTGATGAACAAATTACATCTTGAGAAAATATCCCCATAGATGTTAAGCATATATTGTCCAAGCATATTTCATTTTAGGCAGGAGAAGCAAGGGAATGCAAAACTATCCTTGGATTGGCAGGAGATATTCTCATATGGAGTTTATCATCCTCAATTTTTATAATTCAGTAATTCTTTGGTTCCTAAATTAATCAATGCTTGTGCCCCTAGGAGGGCAGAAGCATTCTGTATGCAGGAAAAAGTGGTTCTTCCATTATTCTAATGTTCCAACAAGCAAACTTACAGTACAATTTTGATATGTAAACATAAAAAAAACCAAAGGAGGAATAAGGTTCTGTTGATATAATCTTAGGGACTCTACTACTAGGTTTTTTCTCTCACTTGAGGTATAGGGGTTTTCAAGGTGGNATTCAAACATTTGTATTTTCAATTATGTTCTTAATTACAAAACAAATTAAACAATATTAATTTTGAAAGGACTGCATAATTCCTGGATGTATTTCTGTATAAATATCTTAGTGAGACATCTGCCCAGATAAATATTTCTCAAAGCTTTCCCTTAAATCTAAGCTGGCAAGGTGGGCAGAGTATGAAGTTTGATATTAATGAAAGCTCTCTGCATTAATTTACAAAAATATAATTTCTCTGCCCATGTAATGCTTGTATTTCTTGTTATGTTTTACATTCCTTAAATAAGCTAACTGTATCCCTGCCTCTCTCTTTTTATTCTACTGTTCTCCTAGAAAATATGTGTATTTAGAAAGATTGATCATAAGCAGAGTTTTGAATTCCCTATCATATTACAACAGCTTGCATCTTCATGCAATCACTGTGCCATATATCCATTGTCATTTTATCTGCAGATTTGTATCCTCCAAGTATCAGGCTCAAGGTTTAAACTACTGATGGACTTTTATCAGAAAGGTTGCTTGCTGAGGAATTGTATTTTTAAACTTACCCTAAGAGAGTGTTTCCTTGTGGAAAACACAAACATGAGTTTGTTTCAAACATCATGTAAGAAATATGCATGAAGGGCCCTCAACTTTCAAACATAGTAACTTGTAATAAAAACACTACGTAAGTTTTAAATTAAGATCTGAGGATACAAGCAGTGCAGAAAAAGCGAAAAGGTACTTTGAGTGGGAGAATTTATAAGGACATGAGATGGAAAATTAAATTCTGGGGTTTTATTTTTAATTTCCTGATAAATTTGGAACAAGATTTTGGTTTCTCTGTTGTACTTCCAAGTATCTTTTTAAAGTGATTTGTTTGTTTTATAGAAATAATACTTTGGCTTGTAGTTTTAGTAACTAGACTGGTAACTCACTGCACTGGACCCTACTGGCTTTCGTTCTTTATTATTAGCAACCCATTTTTACTGTTTTTGCCAATATTCCAAAATATTTGAGTAAACGCACATGGCAAAACAAAGCCAATTATTAATTAAACTGTTTTCTATGAGTTCATGCATCCATTCAGTTAGTTTCCAGCTCAAATATTCACAGGAAATTAACAATGACATAGAAAATGCAGAGAAACCTTAGTTGGAAGGGCTTTCTAAACAAGAAAGGAAATCCACATCTTGTGTCTATTATGACTAAACACATTTTGACAATATAAAATTTCCTAATGAGGTATAAAAAATAGAAAATATTTATGAAATAAATATTAGCAATGAACACTTCAGGATCCCATGATCAATTAAAAAATCTCAGACATGAAAAACATCAGGTAAATAGTATTATTCATGAAGACCTAATTATACATTAGCACTTCGTTAGGGATTTTAGGAATTTTCTGTCTATGCTGTCTGTTTCCACTACTTCTGTGTAAATTAATCCTTTTCCTCCCTGCTGATGCAAATAGACGTCTGATGTTGTTTTCCTCCCATACCACCTTCCCTCTGCCCCAACTTTTTCTCTTTCTAAAGACACATCACAAAAGCAATGATCTTTTGAATAACAGAGCACTTCCATTATGTTCTCATAAGGATGGTTTGCCTGACTTTTTGTGTGAGCAGAACCACTGAAATGCTCTATAAGGATTCCAAATGGAAAACCTTGTAGTACTTTAATTTAAGGTGTATAAATTACTGAGTAAAGTCCATATTAGTCTAGAGTTGCAGTCACTGTGTTAACAGATCCTTTCTTCTCTTATCCAAGAATCATTGTTAAAAGATGATTACCTGTTTTGGAAAACATCTTTGAAATGATTCATGCATTCCACTTATTTCTTCCAAGAATTCACTGGTCCTATTACTATAACTGTCTCTGCTTGGACTGTAAGTACTAACTACACAATGTACATTTCACTGACAATTCTGTGCTAAGAATATGAAAGCTTGTTCTCTACCCATCCTTCCTATTACATTCATAGTTTCCCAAAGCAGAGTAACCTTTTCTAACTGCTTGTCAGCTGGCACACAGGCCTTGTGATTTCACAAAATGTATTCCACAAGACTTACATACTGTCCTTTGGCCCATGAATGGCAGACAAGTTTTGCCCACATGCACCACATGTCCAAATCAGTAGGGTGCAGATATCACCTTGCACACAACATCTGTTGTCTGGAATGCAGATTTGCCATCCTGAGGACAGTGTCCCAGTAGTAGGATGATATGTGGGGCAGCACATAAGATGATCAGTGGTGGGTACAGAACATCCTTGGTGCATAGTCATTCTTTGCAGGGAGCTTTCACCATCCTCTAAGTCCCTCCCAGTGAAGAAAGGAGCTGTCATTACCTTGTGAACCTTTGCTGCCTCTGACTTTCCAGTCTTCCCTGGAAGTCATTATGGCCAGTATGGTCCAATGTGTTATTGAATCCCATTACACTGACATCTCAGCATACTCTCACTCCACTCTTGTGGCAAAAGTGCTAATCTTAGTTAGAGGTGTCGAGCTGTGTGTGGTCTTTATTCCATTCATCATGGCAGAAGAAACCTACTGATTACAGCTGTCAGTTCTGAAATGGCTTCAGGACAATCACAGTCTCTGCTCACTTCAGTTCTGGTAGGTCTTGGAGAAGTGTGTAGTCAGCCATCTGGCTGAATGACAGATAGTCAGGAGAGACTTCAACAACATAGTCCTTAGTGCTAACTGGATTGTCATTTCTTGTTCTACTTTATGCTCAAAAATTCTTACAAGCTAGTATGACAGGAGTCATCAAAGCTAGACAAGATCCTTCAATAACTCCATGTTTGTGATCTCTGTACTTAGACCACCTCTGCCAAGACATCTACACTTCACAGTATACAGCAACTACTATTTTAAGAAAGGATTTAGGACAAATCTGAACTATGTATAAACTTTTCTTTAAAAAAAAATCAGTGTTTGGGAAGAGGAAAAATGTGCAAGAAAACCATACAGACTATAAAAAGTAATGTAAGGGGCAATGTATGATGCCTTTCATCTCAGTCAAGGCAAATGATCTGGGCATGGCACCAGCACTATGGTAGACACCTGTTTGGAAGAAGTCACTGAGCATGTGACTCTGGCACGCTTACCAGTGAGGTGAGGCTCTTTTTAAGGTGTAAAATTCTCAATCAGGAACAGAATCTTATATCCCATACAGGTGCTGCGTTTCTTACTCTGACCTTCAGTTAATGCCTTTAGCCACTCCACCCCCTGCCATGCTCATCTTTAAGAGGAAGCAAGTTTTACCCCTGTACCTGACACTAGGAGGCTGGACCTCAAATCCTCTGTCCAGTTTTGGGCCCTCATGACAAGAAAGACAATGAGGTGTAGGTGCATGTCCTGAGAAACCTGAAAGGAGGCTGTAGCAAGGTCTGTGTCAGATTCTTGTTCCAAGTAACAAGTGGCAGGACAAGAGGAAATGTGTCAAGTTGCATCAGGTGAAGTTTGAATTAGATACTAGGAAAACTTGCTTCATGGAAAGGGTAATCAGGAATGGTAACAGCCTGCTCAGTGAAGTGGTGGAGTCACCATCCCTGGAAGTGTTAAAATAACAAGTAGATGTGGCACCTGGGGACAGGGTTTAGTGGTGAACATAGCAGTGCTGGGTTAATGGTTGGACTCGGTGCTCTTGCAGGTCTTTTCCAACCTTGATTCTAAAACAGTCTGTAGTGTTCAGTGGGTCATTTCATGTGGGCTACAGCTTTTATTGTCAACTGTGTTCCTGGAGCCATTTCTGACCCGTCCGTGGCAGCCTCTAGAGTAATCCTGTGGCTGTGCTAAGGCCAACAGATAGGTTAACACAACATGTGTGAGGGGAGAGGGTGAACAAAGAGAATAGGCTGTGACAGCAACAATGATCTCCAGGTGGAGATGAACTCAGCAACGATTTTTTTCTAGGTGCACTTCTTCTAGGAGCCTGTGGAAGAAATGTGGTGCTGTATAGGTGTGATGCACAGTGTAATTTTGAACGATAGTGATGTCCTCAACCAGGTAGAGTGATTGGTTGGGTTGTTTGCTGCATGTTTTACAGCTTATGTCCATATGAGTTGATGGAATGTTCTTGCTACTCTTCTCACCCATATCTAAGAGTTTTCTTGTTGCTTTTCTTTCAAAACCGAGACTAGCACAAGACCATTTATTCTAGATGAAATTACAGCACTGACTTGTATTGGGGAATAACATTCTCTAACTTATTTATTGCTTCTTGGCATATGCAGCATAACATCTTGTTCATTTTTGACCACAGATGCACATTGAGTTGTCTACAATGATAACCTGATGCACTTCTCATTTTAATGTAGTTAAGTTTTCAGTCATGTGAATTATTTGAGGGAATTTTTTTCCACATAAAAGTTGCATTTTTTTTGCATTTGAGTTACATTAAATAGCAATTTAATATTTTTAATTAGAAAATAGATATTTTTACTGTGTTCAAGTAGATAATTATGTCATCAGTATTTATTATGTTTTTCTTTGACTGCACTATTCAACTTTATCCCTTTTGGCATACATAGGGAAATCTTGCAGGTTAGCACCATAAATGAAAAGAAGATGTGACTCTTATTGTAAAAGGTGTGTTAGTGGAAATAAAGACAAGGATATTCTAACACTTGATATGGCTGTGCTTCCACATAAAGAGAATTGATCACTTCATGCAAGTTAGAGTAGATGAACAAGTACTTATGGCCACCTGGAATCCAAGACTGAAGGCACAATAATACAATAGTTGTTACATTTATCGACATCTCAGCAGGGCACAGGAAACTGATACTCAACTGTTTTCAATTAGTCTACAGGCTCCTAACTAGACTGGACACTTTTCTTGTACCCATCAGCAGATCCTGTACATTCTGGGAGGAGAAAATTAGGTAACGCTCAGAATGTTAAAAATATATGTATGAAGCCATGTAAAACCCCTATTGAAGAACATGTGTCTGACTCAGATGAGTTTATTTGAAAAAACCTATTTAATTTCATTTCAGTGACTATTCACCCCAAACATACAAGGGATGAGTTTCTACACTTTCTACGGAATCAGTCCCCTGCTTTTCCTATTTACTTATTTTTAATTTTTAAAAATTCTTTTCTTTCCTCATTGTTGAAGCTCTGCAAATATATTTTTAGGATTTATATCTTTTTTAAAATGGATTTTTTTCCAGTCATACTGAACTGTATCACAGAAAATGTTTTGAAAGTGAGCCACTGAACTTCATAACCTTTCATAACACAATTGCCCCAAACAGTCTAACTTCCTTGAATTTTATCTAACCAGTCAGCTGGATTGATTTATCTATTTTTCCACACACATAATTATTTTAAGAATGTGCAGCATCTCTGCTTGTCAAGTATTAGTTCTCATTTTGGTTTCATTTAACTTCTGAAACTCCTCTAATAATACCTTCAAAGGTCTTCAATCATGTTCAAAAACTTTCTATTTTTGTTCATTCTTTCTCTGACATTAAAATTTTACATAGGTAAAAAATCTCTATGATTTTTCCAGATGAACAATTTTTTAAGGGGAAGCCGTAGTAAAGGAAATTAACATTTCAGAATTGTGAGAGCTAAAATCCCAAGCAGAGAATAGTGCATTGGTTTTATGAAGCAAAAATGGAAACATATTTTGAAAAATACAAAAAAAAAAAAAGAAAAAGAAAGAAGCAAACTATGAAACCAGCAAAATGCTTCACATAATAAATTCATATTTTACAAACAGTTTAACAAAAAAAGAGTTCTAGCAATAGATATAGTATGACAGGGCAAAAATGAGTTTGAATAAAAATCATGTCATGAATGGCATGGCTATATTTGCTTTTGTTAGTTAAGCTTAATGATTTGTGACATCTCTTTATGAATAGGATGGATGATACAATTTGTTGAAAAGGACTAGATGATTGTCTTGCTATTGCTAAGAATCATGTTTGACATAATTTCCGTTGAAATTTCCAAGGGTGTTTTAAAATTTTGAGTTGATACCTACCATGCTTTAGTAAAATTACTTTTGTAAATGTTCATGTTTTGGAGCGGAATTAAACACAGTCATTAGTACAGAAAAANCAAATACAAAAGCCATGCTGATATTTTTAATTATTAAAAAGACACTATAATTTCTGATTTTCTGATTTTGATCAGGCTGATTCCTGAATAATGATTCATTTGGTCAAATGCAGACCTTGCACACATTTATATCTGAGCTGGCACTTTGATGGTCCAATATATCTTTACTTGAAGTAGATATCTACATCAACTGAGACAAATTGCACGTGACAGAGTTTATTTCTCCCTATTGACTGTAAGTTAGTTTCCAGTGATGCATATGGATGCAGATGTTCTACAATGACATTAAAAATAAAATCAAATTAAACTGAATTTTAGTGTGCTTAGTGTTGTGGGTTACCTTGCACCACCAATATAACCCATTTTAGTCAATATTAGCCATGAAAGCAAAGTGTAATTTTTGAAGGTTTATTGCTGTATTTTTCAATACAGAACAAGCTCAGGTAGAGTCCAAATAAATTTTAACTAAGGAAGAGTTAACCTCACTCCTTACAATCATTGTATTACAGAAGGATCTAGGTAAGTCTATAGTGGTGCCAGCCACAGTGAACCAAGAGAGAAGAATGCTGTCTTTAAACAACAAAATGCCACCTGAAAATATGTACTCTGTCTACATTGTGCTATTGGTAGGATTTAGGTACACTTTTAAAGGAAACTTGTGTGCAAAGACAGAAATAAAAAGTAGAAGTAAGATCTTCACTGCACGATAAGATGATGTTTTTTAAATGATGTGCATTGTTTTATTAGTGTTTTTTCTTCCTATTAAGTTGAAACATTTTCAAATATGAAAATCTATATAAAAATCAATATGGTCAATATGAACATCTTTACTAAAAGATATGTGAAGGGTAATAAACTACAGAATTAAATTTGAAAATGAAATTAATTTGTGTATTTTCATTTGTTTGAAATGGCCTTATTTTACACAACACAAATTCTTAATTCCAACAAGTTTATTTTCTCAATATGTATGATGTGTGATTTGTAGTCATTCAGATTAACTGCACTAGATTTAACATACAGGTTTCAGTATCTTAAAAATATCAAGATTATGGATATCCTGACATATTTTTACCCTAATCTTTGGAGGTGGTGAAGCAAAGATTTCTGTGAGCAAACTGATTGCTCCTTCAAATCTCACGTAAGTTGGCATAGTAAGTCCAACAAATTATTTTGTTTGGAGTAAAATTTCCAGAATGTCTCTGTAAACTATGAGTCTTAGTTTTATTTTCTAATTTAATTTCAGAATTAGTATTTAGATAGCTATGGAATTTTTATGCTATAAATAACAAAAATCCTGTCTTTAGGTGGTGTGGCAAAAAATGGATGATTTCAAATCCAAGACAATTTTACTTCTTCAGAGTTACTTGTCTCCAGTAAATTCTGGAAGATTTCTGGTACTCTCTTTAGGTAGTATACATTATTCTGCTAAATACATGTAGAAACTAGGCATGCAAAATAGAGGGAGAATAATACAGGCTGACAGGTTGTGACAGATACGGAGCAAAATTATATATAGTCAAAATATTGGATTGTGCTTTTTACCCCTCTCAAAATTCAGCTGAAATTTTCAATCTTATTCCTAGTGAATCAACATCAAATAAAATGCAAGCAAAATAATATATTTCAAACTCTTGATAAGATACAAGCTTTAAAAGTTTTTGAAAAACCCTGTATCATACGTTAAAATCCAGTTTGTTTTAAGTAATTTGGTTCTTCAAAAGTTGATTTAAATTAAAATCAATTAGAAGCATAGGATGATGTGAGAGAAGCAACAATGCAGCTGCCTAACATTGAATGATATCTCTGGTAACAATCAGTTCTAAGTCTGGAATCTGAGTAATACAGATGGATTTGCAGGAAAATTAAAGTTTGGAGATATGAAAGGACTCATGTAAATACCTATCTTACTGATAGACCTTCACTTTTCATCTTAGAGTATGAATTAGCATGATTTGAAGTGTCTGAAAGGCTGGAAGCCCACTTGTCAACAATGTATTATCCATTATCCAGCCCAGGGGCAGGGAAATAATGACTGCATACTGAACAGACATCAGTCTCCTTAGTATCGGTGTTTCTTTTTATGGGAATGCACAGAACTTCCTCTGTGCTGTCACCATATGACTGCTCAGGCTCTAATGCCTGTATAATATGACCCTCCCTGTATTTCAGAGTGGTTAGTTTGAAAGCTGTTTTGGGGAAGTGCCCATCAGATTGGAATTCAAGGGGAAAAAACAAACAAACAAACAAAACAACAACAAAACAAAACAAAAACAAACAAAAAACCCCAAACCACACCAAAACAAAATTGAAAACCAAAAAAAACCCAGAAGAGTAGATGAAGCAAGAGAAAAAGTTCAATTTCATATTCCAAGTCTTAAAATATTCCCTTGGGAAATGAAAATTCAGAAGGTATTTGCAATGTTTCAACACTGACTCTCTGGTAAGATAATTAAACACTCATAAATGAATTCTCTTAAATATAAGTTGCTTTTGAAAGAAACCAGTGGCTTTGTTTGCTGGGATGATAGGTCACAGAGGGGATTTTCAAAGCCTCGTAACTTGTCTGTGATATCATACCATACATTGAACTGGAGTTAGCGGTTTAGAAAATCTCTCATGGCTTCATTTGCACCTATGCAGAAAAGATTATTCTTAAGATAAGTCATAGAAACCCAGTAAAAGAATAATAATACTAATCAAAACAGTGCCATGAATAATTTCAATAAGAATTTAAGAATAATTGTTTTTCTAATATCACAATTTATGAATTTGACTCTGTAGAAAGAGTTATTTCCTATCTCTAAGTAACAATCCAAAATGTAGTTTCAAACCTCAGGAGAAATAACTAATTTCCTGAATCCTGAAAATCTTTCAGTCTTGACATTTTCAACAAGACTCCTCTGCAGGCTTGAGACTTCCATTTTAATCTTCACCAAGAAAGTCTCTCTTAATTCAAAAGTCACTAGCTGCCAGTCAAGAGTTGTGATAAGCTTAATGCTCCCCTCAGAGGAAAGCCCATCTCTGATGGACACACTCTTAGCCATTTTAGTCCTGGTTATTATCCAGCAGCCCTTAAATAATGGCCTATAAGTAGTGCTAGGCATTTTGTTGGGTTTTTTTAACAGCAGACCTCACACAAACTCTGACAATTCATTCTTCTCTTAGAAGCAGTTTGGCCACATTATTTCTCCAGCTTTAGCAAATGAAAACAACTTACATGAGCTGTCAAGGCTTATCACTGAATAACTCCTAAATACTTCAGCATAGAAAGTAAAACATTCTGATTAATACTCTAACATCTGTTACACATTGTCATGCATCGTGCAGTTGCCAACAAGGAATGGCAACATATTTTACAGCCAGATGTGTCAAGATTTCATCTGCTTCTTCACTGTAATTCTAGGAAATCTAAAGTTCTACATCATTTATATTCTAAAAGATAAGGCTAAGAAACAAAGTTTTCTCTCCAGAGAAGATACAATATGTGCTTTGTCAAGTGCAAAGAGTTGATGTCCTGCTTTAAGCATCTCTTATGTAATTGCAGATTCAGTTTTAGAAGCATTTAGTAACAATAAATGAATTAATTCCTCAAGATGTTCCTGCTTTGATGGACAATAAAGTAGAGGAAAAAAAAGAAAAAAAAACCCAGCCATCACATTTGCTTGGTTTGATGAAAACAGTTTCTTGGAATAATTTCTACACTAATAAGATATGTGATTTTTAACACACCATACCACCCCCCAAGGGTGGTCCCGTGGTGTAAAGGAGAGCACTCTGGACTCTAAATACCAAGGTCCTGAATTCCAGTTTCAGTGGGGACTGTCCCCTGACAGTTCAATGCCTCCCTGCCATCCGATTCCGTCAGATCTCGGATGCCAAGCAGGGTCAGCCCCGGTTAGTACTGCGTGCTGTAGATAGTCCTAAGGACTTCACTGTCACTGTCCAAGCTTGCTCGGCCGTGGCAAATGAACCTTAGGACTTAAACGGTGGGGCCAGTTCTGCGCACGCTGTGCCTCACCTAAAAAATCCACTGCACAGGCTGGAAGGGCACACCCACACCGGGGAGAGCCCTTCCCAAATCTTCATTCGCGACGTCTGGTCATACATACAATCACGTCCCAGCAACACCAAACATTTCATGAACTGATTTTTTTTTTTTTTTAAAGAATAAGATCCCAGCTGGCTTTGTTGTCTCAGCCTGATTTGTTATGCTTGAGTTTTGCATGTATTATCTCTTACCAGAGGAGACTTTGTATGGTAATTTCAAAGTAAACCAGATAGTCTTACTGTCTTAATGTGAAACATGAAGAAGAAAATATTTTCTCTTTTCTTTTTTTCTCTTCTCTCTTTCCTTTCCTTTTTCTTTTCCTTTCCTTTTCTAGTAGATGATTCTTTAGGAAAGTTCTTTCAGCACTTCTTTGCCCCATTAAAAATAATAAGACAGTTTTTGAGAGTCAGTCTAGCTGCAGTTCAAATAATTTAATAGAGGTCATTAATTGCAATGTCTTATAATACACATTCACAACACCAGAGAGCATAAAGAAATCTTCAGTTACCTAAGCTTAGGAGAGCTGCCTAGTGACATTTACAAATAACTAAATTAGTAAGAACTTAATTCTCCTTGTCTAGGAATAGCTATTAAATGAATAAATTACTTTTCTGCTTAGACCACTTCCATAAATCCTGGCATGTATAAATATATATTTTTTATTTTAATTTATTGACATATTCTATTGCATAAATGCTCTTAATAAAGTTGAATTTCCATACAGGTTCAGAGAAGACACACAAAATGGGTCTTCCAGCCATGAATTATGGAGACTGTTTTATAAGGAAGTGACAGCTGTTGACCACAAGACCTTGAACACACTCCACACCCAACAGTGGTGAGGACGCAAAAGGCAAAATTACTGGGGGACCACGGACTTATATAGGGTTTGGGAGGGAAGGTTCTAGAACTGGGGTGAGATTGGATGAAGGTAGGAGTGGAGTATGTAACTAGGGAAGCCATGAAACCAATGGGAGAACAGCTGTTAGAGAACCAGCAGGGGAATAGGGTTTGGACAAAGACAGAAAAAGAGTCTGAGGGGAAGAAGACAATATGGAGGAAACGACTAAGGGAAATACAACAAGGGAAGCCATGTTGAAAAAGGGGGAGGTAACATAACAACATTAGAACAGTAAAACTGAAAACCATGCAATCAAATTCCTAAAACCTTAGTCCCAATATCTTTTAAAGCTTCAGGTATTTCCATCCTCTCATCATCCTCGTAGATCCATTTCTTACAATATTTCTTCCAGTCTTTGTACGTAAGGCGCTCTCCCACCAGGAAACTTCAATTTCTTTTACTATCCCCATCCTTTCTGGTCACTGTGAGACATTGGATTATTGTCTTAATTATGGGGTCACACCAGCTCAGGTGGAGGGGCAGTGCAGAGAAGGGACAGATTGAATTTCTTGGAGGCGAAGTGATGTCCTGTTCCATATCTCAGTTCTTGTGAGACTCCTGAGGGGACCCCAGAGCAGCTGTCAGTCAAAGGCAGCCCAGGCCCACACCCATGCCCTGCCCTCTGGAGCCCCTGGCCTGGCCTCTGGTTGGCCAGCACAGCAGGATCATGGCGCCCACCCCAACCTGGAGCAGCCCATGCACTGGGAGTCCCACCTGGGAGGGGTGGCCATGGGGGGCCAGAGCTATAAAAGCAGCAATATGTGCTGTCCATGCTGCTCCAGACCTTCCACCTGGCCATGTGGAAACTGGGCTTGCCCAGGAATCTCCAGTGGTAGCTGTATAATTTTCTCTTTTTCTCTCTTTCCTCTTTTAATCTGCTTTCTTAATTCTTTAGGTAACTTGGGAACCATATGGGTTGGATTTTGTTAAGTTGTATGTGTTGGCATGTGCTAAGTCAATGCTTTGTGGAATGCTATATTGTGGTTGTATGTTACCCTTTAAACTTTTTGTCAAGATCTCTTATTGTTTAAAGTTTACCACTAAAGTACATCCTGAAGAAACATGTGTGGTGTTTCTCCTTTGCACTCTCTTAAGGTGCTAAAAGAGCTGAAGGCTCGTCTAATATGTCTGGAGGGTGGATATTGTTGGAACTTTTAAAGTAAAGCTCCCATGGTGAGCTCGTAGCTTGAGACTTGGGGTTTTACAATCACCCTCTTTGGAAGTCTAGATAATTTACTACATTTCAAATGACTGTAAGATTCTTATTTTTGTTTTATCTTAAAAACCCCTCTAATTTATTATGATCTTTGGCTATTTGATCTTCATTTTCATTTTGTATTTTCTTTATTCTGTCTATAGTTTTCTTTACATTGCAGAACCACACTGATTTTTTTTTAATTTTAATATTTTAAAAAATCACGGCCTTTAGACAAACTGTCTTATATTAGGATCCCATCAGATCTTCTAAGCTAGGTCAAGTCAGAATGGATTAATACTTGGAACAGACACCTCCTAGGAATATCTAGACCTCTAAGAAAATCTAAGTCGCATATATATAATATACAGCACAGTACTAGAGGGCAATGTACTGCTAAAAGTGTGATCTTTTATATACATTAAAAACTGATGACTTGACATTCATAAAATCTTTTAATAAAAATAGGATTGATTTTTCATGCTTTACCTTTGGGTAGTTCACTTAGAATCCTAACGTATTCAAAACTTTGCCTGCCAAAATACAGTATTTCTAGTTTTGCAACACTAGGGCACTTAGTTGTGCCAGACTATATTTGAGGAAAATGGATACTCCAAGGATACCTCTTCTTTTTAAAACTTCTGTCCCCCATCTATTTAAAATTTATGGTGGAATGGTGCTGGCTGGACCCCACAAGCCCACCAAGCTGCTCTATTGCTCCCCTCCTCAGCTGGCCAGGGGAGAGAAAATATAACAAAAGCCTCATGGGCTGGCATAAAGGCAGGTACCTCACTAGGTACTGTCACAGGCAAAACAGATTCGACTTAGGGGAAAAAGAATTTCAATTTTTACCAACCAAATTCAAGTAGATAATGAGAAATAGAAATGAAATTTTAGAACATGTTCCCCTCACCACTCCTTTCTTGCCAGGCTCAACTTCACTCCCTATTTTCTCTACCTTCTCGCTCCAGTGGTGCAGGAGGACAGGGAATGGGGGCTGTTTTCAGTTCATCACATATCATTTCTGCCCCTCCTTCCTCCTCAGGGGGAGGACTGCAGGGGAATCTCTGCTCTGATGCCTGAACACCTGTTTCCCTTTCTTCTTCACTGCCCTTGGTGTCTGCAGGACTGATTCTCTTACATATTCTCACTCATCTCTCCTGCTGCACTCACACAGTTGCTTTTTTTTTCCCTTCGTAAATCTGTTGCTCCGGAGATGCTACCACTGTCACTGGTGGGTTTGGCCTCGGCCAGCAGCAAGTCCATCTTGGAGTCAGCTGGCATTGGCTTTATCAGACATAGGGGAAAATTCTAGAAGCTGCTCCAGAAGCCACCCATGTAGTCCCCCTCCTGCTACCAAAACCCTGCCATCCAAAACAAAAACCTCTTCTCCAATGACAAAGTAGTAACTGAGAATTGAGTGCTCTAGGATTTGCTTTGGTGATAAAATCAAAATTACTGAATTCAACTTAAGCTCAGACAGAAACTAACTCTTCTGTTCTTTACTGATTAGTGTTGATCTTGCTCGCAGCAACCATAAACTGATTTGACACATGGATTATCCCTACTTAAGCCGTGAACACAGAGACTGGCCCAGGTTACAGCATTTTAGTACAGTTTCAGTGGAAGCTCCTCTCTAACTGAGAAGAAATAAAAATGTTTGACATATTCTAAGATTCTCTGTCATGCAAGACTTTTCCCATCTTAAATGCTTAAAAAGGAGTCATGCTAATAACCCTTTGTCTTAGTTTGAGCTGGCAAAATGCCAACTACCCAATACAGAGCCAGAGCTCCCCTCAGCCCCAAGGGAAAAGAAGGGAAAAACCCCTAGAAGTAAAACTTAAAATTGCAAGGTTTTTATACTTACATAGAAGAGAGAAAATTAAAAACAAACTACAATATAACACATACATACAAATGTAAACTCCGCACAAGTTGCCCACCCAACAACACAGACCTTGATCACCTCAGCCCACAAAAACACCCCAAAAGACTCCCCCCAAAGGACACCTGGCAAGAGAGGAGAAAAAAACAACACCAAAAAAATGTTTACTTCCCAAACTACACAGCTGTGAAGTGGTGGCAAGGCCTAACAACCCTGGAACAGTAATAACATGTTCAGTCAGCATCGGCCATGACTGAGCTAAGCACCTCCTACACCTGTTTTTATACTTGCTGTAATGTCAGATTATATATCTCTGGTTGCTTGAGTCAGGTGATGCTTGTCCCCTCTAATCTACGTAAGATTATCTGGGCCTGCTAAACTGAGTCCTAGCTAAAACTAAGGCCAAAACTACTATACCTCTAAAAGCAGATTCTTTTTCAGAGTACCATTTACACATCCTGTGTACTACTATGAAGGTTTCATTTGTTTTGTGTGTTTATTTTTAAGGAAAGCATTACGCACTGTGTTGAAATATGGATCCAATGGGCATAGTAGTGCCCATTAAAGGGGAATGGGTCATAACAACAACCGGCTTGCTTGAACTGAGTTCAAAGGAGATTATTTATGTCAATAAGTCATAACTTATCTGGTGTAACCTAAAATCTAATTTGTGCAGCTACCATCCCCCAGCACACCATAAGAATTAGTTGTTGAAGAGTGACATTCAGAGCTGCAAGCTGCCTAAGTTTGCTTGTTAGAGGCTCTTAGAGGTTCCCTCTCCCTCTAAAGTCCCACATTTTAATCCTTCTTAATACAGTATTTCTTCTCTGGGGACACCCCCTTGTCACGAGGGAGAAGCTTATGTGCCCTCATAAGGTTGAGAGCCATGCTGGCGGTGGTTTGTGCCACCGGTAGGGTCTCCCATGCCAGGCAGGTCTCAGCTGAAGGGTCAGACAAAGTGTGTCCACAGGTAGGATGGGCTCGCTAGCCGTCTGGCAACCATCCTAGGAGAAGGAAAACTCCAACCCCAAACCCGGGCAGATGGAGCTTGCTTAGCCCTGTAAGGCCATCCATCTAAGAGAAGGATACTCTAACCAAACCTGCATCCTGAGGTATTTACTGTCACCATCCAGGCTTGCTAGGCCGTGGCAGATGAACCTTGGGAGTAAAGGGTGGTGCCAGTTCTGCGCACGCTGAGCCTCACCTAAAAAAAGTCCCCCAAAAAAGTCCATTGTGCAGGCTTGAAGGTTCATCCACATTGCAAAGGCCTGTAGTGACAGGCGAGGGTCAAAAATGGCAGGTGATAGGAAGCAGCTGGAAGCTGCAGACCCAACCCTGCATGCAGGCAGTTCAGGATATTGGTCATTCGAGACTTGACCCCGGAGATGACAGTCTCTTGCGGCAGCATCCTGAGCGACCAAGCAGCCCTTTCTAGGGACAGCACTGCTTGCTCCACACGGAGAGGGGCCTAGCAAGGGTGGCCTGAACAAAGCTCATCTCCACACCCGGCTGGATAACTGCAGCCAACCGGCATCTTCCATGTGGTCAAACAAAAAGAAAGAGATTTCAGAGTCAGTCTCGAGGTAAAAAGACAACGCAGAAAGAACCGTTCCTCACCAATATCACCTACAGAGACGTTCTGCTGTGCCTTTTGTGACCGGACCTGCCTATCCTGTATCCGCCTTTTGAGCCACCAGTACGCTTGCAGCAAGCGTGGGTAGTGCCCTTCCCAAATATTCGTTCGTGAAGCCTAGCCATGATGATGAATACAGTATTTGGAATTCCTAAACTCATGAATCCTCTCCTAGAGTTATATGAACCCATCCTTATGCAACACACTGTCAAGAAAACAGTTTCCAACTTCACTCCTTGATATACCAGATTGGTATCTCAGTTACCACAGAATGCTGATGCAGTGCCTTTTAATTATTTATTTATAAATAGCTCTTAAAAAAACACCCCAAAACAACAAACAAACAAAACCCCCCAAAAATGTAAATACCTCACTTCAGATTATTGGGGCTACTATACCCTAGACAAGGGAGAAGCTGAAGAGTATGGAATCTTTCCTCCTGGATTTTATGTAAGGTCTAACCTACTGTCGTCTTCTGACTATGCCAATGGATTCCATATTTCTAGATGGGACCAGGTGATTTTCAATGGAACTCTAAAATCAATTGAGAGTAAAATAGTTCAGGGCTGACAAGGGTGCAAGCACATGGAAGAAAGCAAGCAAGGTATTCAAGCCATCTCAGATACCACAAGAAGCTTATGATAGTGAAGTTAATGCTTCATTTGGTGAGCTATATATATATAGATAGATAGATATAGATATAGATATAGATGATATAGATATAGATAGATATAGATATAGATACGTACACACACGCGCGCACACACACACACATATACACATATATGTACATATATACATATATATATGTATATGTATAATTAGCAGTGGTAACTAGACCATTAAGACCACTGTGCCTATACAGCCCTAATGCTACTGGAAATCAAATTAGTACCTACAATGCAAACTCAAATATACAGCCATACCATTCCAATATCCCTGCCTAAGCAGAGACATAAGAAATGTACATGCATCTAAAATGTATATTTGACCTGTAGTGTGGACTCGGATTATAGTACACCACAAGTGACTTTAAGAGTGTGTCCTGGGCAAGATTATTTCCTTCTCATGACTCAGCCACTAAAATTTAACAAGTAACTAAGTTTGATTATAGTATAGTAGGTTTTGATGACTAAGAATGGCAATCCTTTCATCCTTAACCACTTATTTATGGAACCATAGTTTCAGAATATCACAGAATAAGTTAGATAGGGAGACCTGGAGGCTCTCTTCTTTCAAGTTTAGAATACCTCCGAGGCTGGAGATTCCATAATTTTTTTTAACAACTCAATGGTGATTTTTTTTTTATTTTGTATCTAAGAGGAGTTTAGTGTGGTTTAGTTTGTGTCTATTACTTTTCATCTTATCACTGTGCAGCACCAAAACAGTTTGTTTCTCTTTCTATACTCTATAGATAAGTCTTTGAAAAACTCGATGCAGTCTCACTTTAGTTTTCTCTCCTCTACACTGAGCAAAAGCAGTTTTCAGCTTCTCCTCAGATTAGGTACTTCAGCCTCTAGATCACCTTAGCATCACTTCTTTGGACACCCTCCCATATATCACAGAATCACTAAATGGATAAAGTTGAAAGAGGTATCTGAAGACTATCAGGTGAATTGCCTGTCCTCAACCAGGGCCACCTAGAAACAGTTCCCCAGCACCATATCCAGGCAGCTTTTGACTGTCTCCAAGGATGGAGAAGGACATGTCAATAGCTGTCTTGTGCTGAGTAGCCCAAAACAACATAACAGATGCAGTCTGACAGGTGCCAAAAGAGAAAAAAATTAATACTTACTGTACTACATGCTGATTGTATGTTGGCTAATACAGTTCCATAGGCAATTAGTTTTCTTTGCTGCAAGAACACACTGCTGGTTCACCTACTTCTTGTCTACATGGAAGCTCAGGTTCTTTTCTGCAAAGCTGCTTTCTAGCCAGTCAGCTGCCAGCCTCCACTTTTGCATGTGCTTATTGAGTCCCAGAAGCAGGATCTTGCATTTTCTGCATTTCAGAAATGTCTCTTCTGCCCATTTATATTTCCTGCTAAAGTCCCTCTGAGTAGCAGCTCTATTATCTAGTATATCAACCATTCCTTTGCTGTTTGCTATAATTTGCAAATTTGCTGGCAGTACCTTCTGCCCCATTGTCCACACCATTAATAGAAATATTAAACAGTATTAGCTCCTATATTGTCCTTGAGAGACACCATTTATAATCATCTGCCAGTTGGATCTCATACTCCTGATATCCTCCCTTTGAGTTCAGCTGTCCAGCCAGTTTTTCAGTCATTTTTCCATTTTACAGTCACTATTTTGCTTTCAAGATATACTATCAGAAACAATATTGAAAGTCTTGGCAATGTTAAAAATTCACTATTCTCATCTGCTTAGTCATCTCATTATAGAAAGCCATCGAGTTGGTCAAGCATAATTCGCCCTTTGATTAGTTTTTGCTGGTTGTTCCCAAATACCTTGTTCTTCTTTGTTTTGCAAATGGCTTTGTGGAGGATTTACTCCATAACCTGCGGCAGGACTGTGATGTGATGTTTGTCCTCTCTAGCAATCAAGAAGTTCCCCTAGCTGACATAATCTTCAAAAGATGATAGAAAGCTGGCTGTACCAGCATCCTGCCTGTCCCCACGGACTTTTGTGTATTCAAGCAGCTTAAGAGATCCTTAACTCTGCCTTCCATTAATATAGTTAAGGCTTCACTTTTTCTTCATCTAATATCTCTCTCTCAATCCATAAAGCCTATTTGTCACTAAAGCTTATGTAACAGTGTTTTCTGCCCTTCAATCACTGAGTTTTTTATGATAAAGAAAGGGATTTACAGGAGTGCTCTCTGTGCTATCCACCCTCATATTAGCACAGACCAAAATACTAGATATTCTGGGACAAAGACAGAGAGAAAAGTAAACTGCTACAGGGGCTTCATATCTATACCTGAACTGCATCCAGCCCAGGTCACAATACCACGAATATTTGATATATTCCTTAACTACCACACTTTTGGTTTACTTTTTAATTAGTCCTTATATTTGTGTACTTTTTTTTTTCTTTTTTAGGCACTCATAGATCATGGGCAGCTTCATAAGTGAAATCAGGGGGTGTCATGAGAACTGTGCCACAGTGAATCAGTGTTTATTCTCTCTTTAACAGTGCCTAGAGCCACATAATTTGACTTCAACATTTGCTATACTCTACAGTGAATATACTATCATTAGTCATCTTTCTATGCAATGTTAATACCAATTACTCTGCTGAAAAGAATACAAGAGAGTTATCTGAAACTCCTGGATTAACTTTAACCTATTGCTTGCTGAAGCAAATGTGAATTCCTTCTATACCATCCCAAAAAGTGGCTGTTTAAATGAATAGGGTAAGACTGTCAATTTCTTCCAGCAACATTCTATGAGCTTTACTGTAAGATTATGATTGCGTAGACTTTTTTTTCAAGGAGAAAGAGATTAATACTATCAAGACTGTAATAACAAAACATGTATGAAGCAAACTTATCTTGGTTGTATAGCTTATTGCTTATGGGTGAAAGAAACCATGATTTGTTTCTCATAGAGATATAGAATGGTTGGGGTTTGAAGGGACCTCAAAGATCATCTAGTTCCAACTTCCCTGACATGGGCAGGGACACTTTCCTCTAGATCAGATTGTTCAAAGCCACATCCAGCCTGGCCTTGAACACCTCCAGGGATGGGGAATCCTCAGCTTTCTGGGCAACACATTCCAGTGCCCCATTACCCTCACTGCAAAGAATTTCTTCCTCATACCTAATCTAAACCTACCTTCTTTCAGTTTAAAGCCATTCCCCCTTGTCCTGTATCTACAGGCCCATGTGCAAAGTCCCTCTCCAGCTCTCTTCACCCCCATTAGGTACTGGAAGGCTGCTTACATGTATTACCAGAGCCTTCTCTTCCCCAGGCTGAACAGCCCTAACTCTCTCAGCCTGTCCTCATAGGAGAGGTGCTCCAGCCCTCTACATCTTTAAATGTAGATATTTTTCTAATTAATGAGAATTTCTTTGGCTTCATTTTTTATTTTAAAGCCTCCAGGATGTAAACATTATTAACAAATAAGCTGGAATATTCGTAGTGCTTAGCAGTCAAATGGTTCAGTTTAGCTGTGATAACGTATAGCTATCGAATGAAATTGTCTCTGAGTATATGAAAGGAACTGATAGAAAATGTATTTTAAAACTTTGAAAAGAGTAAAATCTTTATTTTCACACCATCTAGACTTTGCCTAGAGCATTGTTCCTACAATATTCAGTTATAAAGGGATTTATTGGGATAAGTGGAATGAGCAATTGCTTTGTCTTGACCTCAGATTTAAAGAAAGTTTTGCATGCAGAAGGTGCCTTCATGCCCTTCTCTGGCTCGTTTTCCTGCCCCTGGCAAGAAGATCTGAAACTTTCCTTGTCTGTTTAAGACTGTGTAAATCCTTGGTTAGACTTGGCTAAGAACTGTTGTGCTTTGCCATCCATTAATCTCACACATAAACACAGAGAAGGCAAACCAATTTATTTTATTTCCTTGAAGAATTATCTTCAAACTTTTAGCTATCAAGAAACTTTAAGCTGAGCAAGTAAAAGTAGTTATTTCTAGCAAAATTTTTCCATCTATAGAAAATTTTAAAAATAATTACCCCAAATTTTACCCTAGATATAAAGCAAATTCTGTTACAAACATAATGTAAACCATTTTTTTTGACTGCTACAGGCAATTTATCATCAAAAACTTGGGGTTTCCAATTGGGGGAAAAAAAAAACCCAACCACAAAACCAAAAGTAGTAATATGAATTTTTTGAAGCAGAACTTAAAATTCTCTTTTCACAAACTTCAATAACAGCAAAATTTCATCCAGCTCTAAAGTAAGAGACTATATTTCCACTATGAAGCACGTAAGTAATATGTTGGGAAGGAACATACTGCTGTTCCTCCGATGAGATAGTGATTCAGTATCACTAATCTACAGGATCACCATCTCTAAATTAAACCTAAGAGAGTGATGAGTTTCTTACAGCTCTTAAGGGACTCTAAGTCAATAACAGTAATGCCAGACATTTGTATAGGACAAGATTTTGAGATACCTTGTCGGTATTAATTATGCCTTACGATAACCCATGTATCTAGTAATAAACTATAGCACATTCACTATTTAAAAGTAAACAACATCTACTTTTTCTCAGGTACTCAGTGTATCATAAAATAACTTGTACCTTCTATTCACATTGACATGATAGGTTGCATACAAGTGATTATGATATAAAACTAATTGTGCACCTGGTAGTAGCTCTGTCTTTTTAGCACAAATATAGTAGCCCAGGTAGTGCCTGTTTTAATAGCACTTGAATTAAACTAGAAAGTTTATCTAGGGCTAGGTGCTTCTCCTGTCCCAGCAGGACAAGCGCTGCTCTGGCTCCATGCTGCCCAGAGGTCACAGCTGGGCATAACCAGAAAGCTCAGAGGTTACTAAATTATCAGACAGTACAATGCAATGCCTCAAGAGGAGCAAAAAGGGAAAACAGCTTATCAAACAAGTCTGCAATCTGCAGCAATTTAGCAAGGAGTTAGTACTTGTTCTATTGTCCAGGCAGGACAGGCAGCTGCGAGGAGTCAGATCATCAACTGCGCCAGCTCCAGTACTGCCACTTCCAGTCATAAACCCAAGTACTGCTGAGTGTCTCAAAGATGAAAGACAGGAGATGCTAACCAGCCTAAAAGTATAACAAATATTAGCCAATATTTTTCTATATCAAGAAGTGCTGACTACTTTAATTGGATAGGTTAATAAACTGTATTCCTAGAGACATGGTTGCTAGAGGGGGAAAAAAGGTGTTCTGTGAAAAGCTTTTAAGCTTTCCAAATCATGTTTTCTTCAAAGAAATTGGTATTTTCTTTAATGTTTTTTTTTATTTCCACACTTCTTTTTATTTTTTTTTAAATACAGAAAGAAAAACAAAATTAAGAAAAGGTAGATGAGAGAAAGGCAGAATAGAAAGAAGAGCATAGAATGAAGAACAGTATTTCACATGGATATGAGAAAATTTTTGTCATTCATGGAAAATTGTTATATTTTGAAGAGTATAAGTACTACATCCAGCCCTGAGATGCCCCTCGCAAGAGGACATCAGCTTGTCGGAGTCAGTCCAGAGGAGGGCCACCAAGACCCTATTAGAGGGATGGAACACCTCTCCTGTGAGGAAAGGCTAAGAATATTAGGATTGTTCATCCTGGAGTAGTCTTTGGGTTGACCTAATTGGAGCTTTCAAGTACCTTCCGGGCATCTACAGGAAAGCTGGAGAGAGACTATTTACAAGAGCATGTAGTGACAGAACAAGGGGAGTGGCTTCAAACTGAAATGGAATAAGTTTAGATTAGATATTAGGAAAAAATTCTTTACTGTGAGGGTGGTGAGGCACTGGAGTAGATTGCTCAGAGAAGTTATGGATGTCCAAAACCTGGAAATGTTTAAGGGCAGATTGGATAAGGCTCTGAGCCACCAGATCTAGTGAAAGGTGTGCCTGCTCATGTCGGAGGCATTGGAAATGGATGACCTTAATGGTCACTTCTGACTCAGGTCATTTTGTGAATCTATGATTCTATAATAAACAGAAATTTTAAAATTGAAATGTGTAAGTGTGTGTATAACTTTACTAGTGGACTCTATTTACAATGTTTTAGTGCACACTGGTGCATCAAATTAATGTTTTCCTAAGACAAAGACTGTGGTGTGAACTTCTCAACAGACATCAGATGCTCTACTGCCAAAGAGACCCCTGCCCATCATTGCAGTGCCCGTCTTTAACCTACCTTGTTCAGTTACAACTGGCAACAATTGAGCCAGAGTAGGATCCAGGACTTTTAATTTCCTAATGTCTTTCTTGAATCACTGGACCATTCTCTTCTACATGGTCTTTTTTTGACTGCAAAAAGTACCTGAGAAATTTATTTCAAGATGAGTACCTAATTTTATGACCTTTTCTTGTGTTGCCCCATGAAAGCCTGAGGTGGAAAGCTCTTTATTTATGAACCAGATTGGGTTATAAAACTGAGTATTGCCAGTTTTCCCTCACATTAGCATTCATTTCATGATTTTTATTTTTTTCCCTGACTGGAAGAACAGCCTACACCCCTACTCACCATGGCAACTGAAGAATCTAGCAGCAGACTCAGGATAGGAAAAACATAAGAAAAAAACCCCACAAAACCCAACAACTCAAAAATATCCCCTGATACTAAAATTGGTTTTGTTTTCACAGCAACACACTATGCAACTGAAAGAAAAAGAGAGCTATCCACCTATTTTTTTCCAGATGGAATCACCCAGCGTGAGAGGAGTACAAAAATATGTGTGTATGTTTGCATGTTACATTGGAGTATGTTAAGGGTAGGTAGCATTTATTTTCCTAGTATATTTTGACTGATCAGGGAGGATGAGAGATTGACAATGACTTGTTAGTGGATGTTTCTATGGAAGAGAAGACATTCATATGTATTGGATAGAAATCACAGCAATTTTCTTTGAAAAGTTTTCCTTCTGTCCCTGAGTTGCTGCAATACACATAACTGTTGACAAATATTTATCATCATGTCTAAACATATGGAAAGAGCAAACCAAAGGCTTTCAACCACTGTCGGGATGAAAAGAGGAAGTGATGTGATTGCTAACAGCATGATCAAATGCTACACAAAAATATCAGCCTCAGAGGTTATAGCTACTTAAAACAACAAAGAATATGAGTTTGTAGGAATAACTCCAGACAGACTTCTAAAAAAGGCATTTCAAAAATTACCTGGACACAAATATAAAATTAATAATAATTAAAATATTACTAAAATATGTTGTTACGTTTCTAAGCAGGAAAACACATATATCATAAATGAGAAAGGAAAAAGCAACACCATAATATCTCATCATATTAAAGAGAAAGGAGTCCATATTAAAACTAGTAAAAAAAAAGTCAATGAAATATTTTCTTCATTTCTGTGGGAAAACTATTTAATTCATATAAATAAGGAAAACAGTCTGACACACATTAATCTACCCACAGTAGACAAGGTTATTAAGAGTTTTCTTCCATAAAACTGGTTAAAGGGTTTATTTTTCTTAATTAAAGGACAGTAGGTATAATAACTTTGTTTATGATCAGTTCAAATGACTTGCAATTAAATTTAAAAAAAAAAGGAAAAAATAAAATTTTCCACCACACATTAAATGAAAAGGATCCCATATAATAAAAACATAGCTTTTAAGATAAACACTTCTGTGTGGAGGCCAAAGCTCACAAACTCCTTGTGTCCTTATTATACCCACTGGAATACTGTGTGTTTCACTCCAGACACAGCCTTCATACATGCCTCATGAGGAGGGAAAGTGGTTGCCCAGCTCTAGACCAGTACAGAAGAGTCACAGACAGAGGATGCAGTTGAATCCCAGAGCTGAACTGCACACCTGTGTCTACAGTGCAGATTGCAGTTGTTGTCAGAAACCTGGCAGTCATGGGTTTCTCCTGCACATAAATTGGAATAGGAGGTTATCAGGTTTGGCAAGCAGCATAGCAATGTGCTTGTGTTCAGAAACAATTGGATAAATTTGTGTATGTTTTTGTCAACACTCAGTTCACTGCACTTCAATTTCACAAATTAGCTTTCTGTTGCTGTATTTTCTCTAATTAGCTGAGTTATTCCCTTTCAGTGAATGTAAGTTGTAAGAGAATGAAAGACAGGATCAAGGAAATGCAGAAAGCGAACCTAGTGCCACAAGAAACAGAGCCAGAGTGGAAGACAATCAAAGACAAATATGACTGAAATAGAGGAGTGGAAAAGTATGTATTGACAAGGAAAGAGAATAGTAAAAATGCTGACGTAGTGTTGTAAATCAATTACGCAAAACATTGGTTAAAAAACCAAAGATTCTTCTTTTCTTCTTTAATGGAATACTTAGATTAAAAGCATTTGGGGGATGACCGACAAAGAATTAAACTTCTGTCAGTTTTAGAATGATGTTCGATACCTCCATGCCAATTTTGCTGTAATTAGAAGTCCTGAGAGACAAAGGTACTTGCTAGTCCTCAGATGTAGAACCAGCTTAGAATACTAGTTAAAAGCATTAAACTAGCTGGGGTTTGCAATTAAAGCAATGGGAAAAATGCTCAAGACAGTGCATGACAATCATCTGAGGACAGACACAATGAGTTTTCCAAGAGACAAGGGGGAAGCGGGAAGAGGACTCATGAAAAACCTGCAAAAATGAAGACAGACATAACAAAAGTAGAATGGTGAAAGTTATTTTGTTTATGCAAATAGAAGAGGAATAATATATACATAGATCCCTCTCTGCAGTTATCCTCTTCTTCTTGACATTAATCAGTCTATAGTACCAAAACTAAAGAAATCATTTTTATCTATGTTCAAGAAGCAAGGATATGGATTTGAGGATTGAATCAGCATCAATGATACTGAAATCTCTGAAATGTTTACACAGCATCCTCTCCTGATTTAGCAGGGGTTTGAACTAGATTATTTACTCCTATGTATGTCTGACTTATATTTCCTTTTTATTTTCAGTTTCTTTTAATGATAACTTAGTCATTGGAGGATGACTAATCTTGACATTTTCACAAGTTAGTTTATTAAACACTAAAGAAGCACTTAAACAAAAGCCCTTTTCTAGTTTCTGAAGGTACTGCTGAGTAATGAGCTGGTGTCACTAAGGTTTGAAACACGCATACTTGCCTCGGAAGAACTGGATTTTGTGTTCTGGTTTCCCCTATTAGTTACCCCAAAAAGTGTAGTTCTTATATTCAATTGCACCCTATTTGTACCATGTCAAAAAGAAACAATTCAATTTTTTATAACCACACCCTTGTCAGCAGTGTAGCAGTAAGTACTTTTGATAAACTCTCTGGTTTGACATTTTAGGATAAATAATGAGAAATAGGAAAATTCTATGGTTTTTATTCCCGTACATCTGAAGATACTTTAAATTGCTTCAAATTACTATTTTTATTCACCTTTGCATTTGACATTCAAAACGAGGCAGAGGAAAGTACGTAGAAACATACAGCAAAACTGCCAAAGGAGTAGAACTTTATATGGGAAAATTTCATGAGAATTTGCCTCCAAAAGAAAGAAAAATATTTGCCGGAAATTTGCATTCATGTTACCCTTCTTTCATCATGCAAAATGGCATCTGTAAATGCCTCAGGCAGGTATTGCTAATAGAAACTGAAGGAAGAAAAAGTGATAAAGAAATTAAAATCTAATAACATATTTTGGTAGAATATTTATAAGTGATCAGCAGTGTATTAAGCTGTGGAAAATACTCATCAGAGTCACTCTGGCTTGTTATATTCTCTCCTGCAGAACTATCTAACTCAAGGCTAGATTGCTTTGAAATTTAAAAACAGATTTCTGAGTGTTAGACAGTGCATCTATTATCATCAGCAGCTTCAGCATGTGAGTGTGCATATATACTAAATTAAGCAAGGTGCTATCTTCAAGTTTTCTTATTTATAGATAGTCTTTTCCTCCAGGTTTTAAATTGCTTTTTAATGAATGATACAGAGGAAAACAGCTTTAGTACAAATGAACAAAGGGTGCGAGTCAATCCTTGCATGACATGAATCAGAGCAACTACACTGAGTAACTTAGCACCAGCTGAGAATCTACTCAAAAACATCAATGTTTTCATTCATAACAATGCAATAACCCAAAATTTTCATCCGAAGTCCAGTATCTAAACCTCCTAAATCCAACCCTTTAGTACTACTATTCCTTGTGTCATAGTGAAATCACATTTCATTAAGACAGATTATTTCATCATAGTACCTTTCACACAGAGATAAAGCAGAGTATCAGTTCTAGTTTCTAAACCATCAAACCTGCTGATATTTTAATAAACAAAACACAAGTTTGGCCAAAATCTATGCATAGAATTCTGGAATTTTAAAAAGAATGTTCTAAGTTTTTGGAAAAGAATTGGAAAGTTTGGACTGCTGATTGTTTTATTTTTACTGTTTTGGTGTTTTCTGAGGGGTATTTTTTTTGTCAAATCTTATACATATTATTCATATTCATAGCCATTGCCCACAAATTCTGGTATTAAAAAAAAGTGCCAATTTTCTTTTGAAGCTTTTTTGATTTGTTCTTGTAAACTGAATTTCTTAGCATTCAATGGTGGATTAGCAGAGGATATTTTACTTAAATGTGGAGTTGCTATTGTAAGAGAATTAATTTTAATTTTATTGCTACAAATCTGTCTTTTACTATATGAAGCTTTTGTTTGCCAAGAAGCCAAGGACATAATAAACCTGGTTTCGCTGGAAAAGTCCAGCAGGTCTCTGAAAGCATACCAGAAATGACAGAAAAGCATATCCTCAGCAATTTTCAGCCATTGCTTAGAATAGGATTTTGCCTGACCTTTGGAACTGTTGAACAAATTTAGTGACCATCCTGTAATAAATTTGGCCTGAAGTTCTTCAAGAAGCTTTAGATGGTACTGACATATGTTGGTACTGTCATAAAGTTTCTGGAGCTCTGTATTGATAGGAAAACACTATCAACTGAAATATTTGAAAACGATTTGACAGCAGAGGGAGCCCTGAATGATTGCTTATGCTGGATGAAATACAAAATTGGAGATCATTAGAATTATATCTAGTGAAAGAGGGAACTCATAAGGTATGGCTATAACTTCTCATGGCCCTGAGAGCACTGAGGTGCCTACCTGTTGTTGCCCAGCCTCTCCTAGTCCCTTCCTCCACAGTGTTTGCATCCCAGGACTCCAATTCAGCCCATCCCAGAGCTATCATTCCCTGCTCCATTGATGCTGTAGGAGTGCTCATCTCCAGCTCTGGCCCTCCTCTCTCCCTGAGTTGCTCACTGGACTTTTCACTGGACTTGATTTTTTTTTTTAACACCTTCTCTATTCAAGTAACCTCGTATTACCCAATCCCTGGACCTGTGCCGGGTAGCAAAACCAACTCCACACTGGACCCTTCCTGACAATAGCCAGGAGATATATATGAGGGACACCATTAGAAGGCAAGAAACTAGCTGTACAGCCAGGAAACCAGGAGCTAGGCAAAAGAGATGAGAGTGAAAGGACAGAGAAAGCAAGCGAGAAAGAAATCCATTTTCATCTTTATTTACATAGTTTTACTGTTCATTGCTGATACTGATTCAAGTTTGCATGTCTTAAGAGGCATTTCATCCAGAAGGACTTGTCTGTGGTTTATAATTGCTCTTCATAGATGAGAGTTGAATCAAATAACTATTTTTCAAGCTAAAAATGCTCATTAAGGAAGATCACAGGCATACATAATAAATATGGGAACTAACCTAGTGGAAAAGGAGAAAAGTTTGCAGAAGCAAACTGAGATTTGGGGTTTCTGGACTGCTTTCTCTGACCAATAAAGAACCAAAGCAGGTTGTGTGCTGAACAATATTTATACAATATTACTTCAAAGCACAGCAAATCTGAAGAGCCTGAGGAGAATGAGACATAACTCTGCCTCTGTGTAAAGCAAATGTACATCCATGCAATATTGTGTTTTAAATAGTTAATTTTTTTTTTTCCTAAAAAATCCCTCCACCTCACTACTTTTTCTCTCCAGGCAAAGATGTTTTGCCAGGCAGTGTGAAATATGAACATGGACTGGACCAGAAGCAATTGGATTTCTTCTGTGAGATTGTGGTATCACAGGGCATTCAATCTAGTCAAGCACTTCATGTTGTTGTCATCCAGCCCATCACTTTCTCCAGCTTTTCTTGAGTGGAAGTCACAGTTGTTTCAGTGTGAGTGGAGGCAGTCATATGGTTAGCATAATTTACTGGTCTGTGAAACAGGAGGCTTGCTAATTTGTTCTCTTTGACTAAAGGAGATTTGTTACAGGATTTTCTCATTCTTTGATGGACAGGACTCTATGCAGAGCCAGATTTTCAATAAGAACCATCTTCCAGACGCTCACCCTTTAGAAACTTTTGGGCTGCAAATATCACACTGAAAATAGTGGTTTGTCTCACCAGTGTTTGGAAGTACTGTGATCCAGGTATTTAGTCAGGTCACTCACAATCTTCTTCTAAACTGTTAAAATAAACTAAATTTATCCAGACCTCAATTATTCCCTGCTTCTAATGTTGGGGGTTTCTTTGAAGTTTGATGTTTTCTCAATAGTGATTGATTCTCTTGCTTTTACAAAAACATAGTAAGTAAAAGAAATTCTCAATAAAAACTTCTTTTATTGGAGTTCCTTCTGACCCAGTTGATGATATCACTGTTTGAAGCTCAAACTTGGCCAGCAGTGTTTCATAATTTCAGTAGAAATGTGGTGAAATAAGTACTGAATTTTAACAGTCTTAGGCAAAACTTTTAGTTTCATTTAAATCTCTGCATAACATATTGAGGTCTGGGGCTTGTTTGGCTTTTTTTAAAACTTATCTGCAAATAATTTCATAAGCCTTTACATTTTCAATGTTAGAAGTGATACCTAAAATATAAAAAGAATAAAAACAACAAAAAAAAAGAGTTTTCAATAATGGTGAGTGTGTTTTTATACTTCAAAAACGAACATCAAAGAGCAAATCTTCCACTCTTACAGACACTTCTGTGATTCACCTTCCATGAGGACAGATATCTTTGGAGGATAATTAACTACCAAAAAGAAATGCCAGTGTATACTGGGTGTTAAGAAAAAGTGCTTTCTCTTCAGCTGAAAAACATGTCCAGAGACAACAAAATCAGCTCTTTGCTTATAGTTTTGGGCTTTAAAACATATTGCCATGTCTTTATATCTTACATTATTTGGAAAATCCACATTTATATTTCCATATATGCAGGGAGATATTCTCTCTATAAATAGCGGGAGATATTCATAGACATTATAATGATGAATACACATACACCTACATAAACTCTCTATTGCTTTTTAAATTTTTCTGTATTTTACATATGATAAGATACAGAGCAGGTTAAGTACCACCAAGAAGTTGTCACACACAGCACAGCCTGAGATGCCTTTTAACTTTGGGGTTTGTTCATTCTCTCTATAGGCCTTACATCTTCAGCAAGTGCCATATGGACAAAACAGTTTCTGGTAAAATTTTGGACAACAATTAAAATGAGCTCAGCTGGAGATTCCAACTGTTGACCCCTAAAAGGTGGTTAATCAACAGCATATGGGTTTA
>VWZD01006856.1:2180-55138 GCA_013396695.1 Sakesphorus luctuosus
CCATTTTTTTGTCACAACGCAGAAGTTCACTAGTCTGAATTCCCCAAATGAGATATTATTCCCTACAACAGTAACTGAGTATCTTTATGCAAAACATGGTGAGATACTCGAAGCTGTGACTTCTGCTTAATAAACCAGTTTACCTTACATGGTTTAATAAAGGTACTCTGCCTGTCAAAAATGTTTTCATCATCTTTCATTCAGTTGAGCTGTCTCTCTGACTGCTCTTTTCCCAGTGAAAGCCCATTATCCACTAAGAATATTAGTTGATTTTTTTTTGTCTGGTTTGAAAAAAAAGCTTACAATGGAGTCATAATGATATGACTAAACAAAGCGTACTGGTACTATGGAATGTGCATTCTACTGTCTTTTTAGCTTGGGAATTTTACAGTAAGATTTTTCTTTCCTAAGACATTTTTTTACTGAGCTCTTTGGTTTTAAATTCGACTTAAGCACCAATAATTCAAGTAAAGTGTAATGGTTGTTCTCCATTTCCTCCTTGTCCAGCTTTCTCCATTATGGAAACTGTAGGGTCCTTGTTCAGGCAGATTATAGATGAATGTCACACTCATATCAGCTTTGATGTGCTGGATGGGGAAGTGGGGTCAGAACCTCTGTTTCTCCTACTGTTTTGTACTCCTGTAGTCATGCAGAAGACTAGAGAGATCACAAGATCCAGTTACCTCGTACTAGACTGCAAAATACATAGTCTCCAATTTCTTTTAGTACCTGAACTACTGTTTACAGAATATACTGTGTGCATTGTTTCTCCTTGCTTACTAAACTAAAATGATGACCTGAATTGCATCAAACATGTCCAAAATTAAAGTGTCAATATAGCGATCACTGTAACTCTGTAACATACCTTGCTATATTTCATTATGAGAACTCTGAAAAGTCATGGCCTAGCACTGCCTAGAGCATGGCATATAGTTAACATTCCAAGGAAAAATAAATTTGGATTATTGTGATTCAATACTTATTCTGGATTTCAGTCTTATAGGATCAGTTTTTGTCTCTCAGTTTCTGTCATGTCAAAAATCACCATTATGTGATTGGGAACATCAGGATAATCCACATACTTGAGTGCAAATCTCTCCCTTTGGTCACTAAGTCAATGTACCCATGGAGCTAAGCTCAGATCTATTCAGGACTGCTCCTAGAACATTACCATTTCAGAAGAAAACACACAGTTTAACTAGCCAAAATAGAAACTGTTAGGTGAGTACTTTTTGCTGTAATAATAGGAAATCTCCAGACTCGTCAGAAAGAATTATGAACCAGATTATACTAAGAAGATTCATGAACTCCAGCAAATTCCCAGCCCCAAGGCAATAACAATTTTTTTTGTCTACTGGCTGAAGAAACAAGGAACTGATGAATAATTGCCCTGGTTGGTCAGTCTCAGTGAAAAAGTAGAAGAAACAAATGAATTCCAATTACCAGTCATGTTCTTCAATGCATTCCTAGAATGTCTGAAATCCAGAAAGGGGTATAAACAACATGTACATAGCAGAAAAAGACCCTGCAAAGCTCCACAAAAATCTCCTCTATAAAAGTCATAATCAGAGTGTAAAACCAAGCCCTGTATTGTATTGGGGGAAGGTGTGTCTGTGTGATTATTTTTTTTTGGTTTTGTTTGTTTGTTTGGGGTTTTTTGCATTTAGAATTCTTTCTTTAAAATACATTAGCTGTATGAACAAATTTAGCATGCTTGTCTGTATTGCATTTGGAATGAAATGGTGACTGCAGGGAAACTGAATGAGCTGTAAACTGCATAGATTTTGGGTTTTTCTATGTCTCGTCATTATTGGCCACTTTTGGAATGCATTGTGGGTTTTTTCCATGTGTTTTCATCCTCTTCAACATATTCAATTCGCTGTGTGAGCAGCATCATGATATGTGTATTCAACTTTATTCTATGACACACAATGTTTCTTCCAACACTTTTGGAAACAAACTTGCAGCTCTACAAATTCCTAAAGTAATGTCTATTTTTCTTGGAAATACAAATCTTTTAAGATAATTATTAGCTACTCCTGTCAGCCTAAGACTGTAATTTAAATCTAATCCATTTCTTATTCTATGGGTCCCTTCCAACTTGGCATATTCTGTGATTCTGCAACTTACATCATCTAAATGGTGCTGGACAAGCTTAATGGTCAAATACTTGTGTCCTAGACTGTGAAGAGACAGTGCTAATGGTTGTTTCAGAAGAGCTGGAAGTTCACAGTTATTCAAAAGAACATTTTCAACTCATATATTCTGCTAACAGCAATTGCAGAGGATTGTTAGGATTCACATCTTTAAAATGCATCAGCTGAACCTAACACAGATGTTTGCAGACATACGATTAATCTGAACAAGCATCATATCTCTGGTGTCAATTGACAAGACCACAACAAAACCTGCTAAGCTGATTGAGAACTGATCAACTAACCTGTATAGTTTGAAATGGAAACTATGTCACTGGAAAATAAAAGGACTCAATGGCAATGTTTTCCATTAAGAGTGCCCTTTAACTTAACAGGTGGAAATCAAATTCTGGAAGAGAGAGCAGTCTTTAGTAGGCAGATCTATGTATCTTCCAAGGACTTCAGCCCATATGAAGTGTCACATGTTTGGAAAGAATCTATTACACTGAGTTTCACTTGCTGTGTTTCCCAGATAATTTACCTTCTTGGAAGGAACAACTATTCAGATGTTCAGAAAAAAACTTGACAGAGAAAAGAGTAAGAAAATGTTTTTAAGTACCAGCATAAGTGGGATGGAAAAGATACCTATAAAATAAGTAAGAATCTCAACTCTATTCTGTCTTAGTAGAGACAATCTTAACGGATATTGATTATATTCCTTCTATCAGTGGCAATTTTACAGTTAAGGTTTTTTCTTCACTGCTGGCTTAAAATCATATTGTTCAAATGTACTGCAGGTGTTTGTAGTCAAACCTGAAAAGATTCCAAAGCAAAAATTCTAGTTTGAATATTGTCAACATGAGTATATTTCATAGGTTGAAATAAAATGCCTATCATAGGCCTGCATTTCACTTGAACAGCCTTTTCCTCTTTAGCATTGACTAAAGATGTTTCTACAGTCAGCTTTCTTATCAGTACACTAATTTAGCAAATTTTATCATTATATTCCTGCAGTTACACAGGAAATATTCCATTTCCTCTGTCCGAAAGGTGTGATCCCCATTTTACAGGCAGCAGGGCTAGAGGAAGAACAAATTCTATGCCTCTGACTGAGTTCTACTCATCTTCCACTTGCTGGAACATTTGCAAGCCTCTCCAAGTTGGTACATTGCCTTTTCTAGCTTGGCTGGTAAAAAGTGGCAGTTATGGTCAAACTAAAGCCTTCGAATTACTATGAAAAAGAGGCCCATATCCAGTCATCTGTTCTAGTCTTTAATGCATACTTGGGCTTTTCATCATTCAGGCTCAGCAGGACACATCTCTTTGTATCTTACTCTGGAGATGTTATTCTGACTGGCAGCTTTCTTTCTTCTTACTGGTAGTTAGTTATAGAATCCCAGACTGATTTTGAGTTGGAAGGGACCTTAAATTAGATCATCTAGTTCCAAATCCCTGCAATGGACAGAGACACTTTCCATTAGACTAGGTTGCTCAAAGCCCCATCCAACCTGACCTTAGTCTATATCTGCTTAAGGGCTTCACTTACCTTGCAGACACTCATTTAAATTTCCATTGACATTTTCTGGTATTTCCAAATGGAAATCTGGCCTGGTACCTCTCAATACAAGTGATCTGCTAGAAGACTTATTATAGGAAGGAGAATTTTCAGAATGCAAAATTTTAGCCTGCTCATCTGTATTGCATTTAGAATGAAATTATTACTGTAGGGAAACTGAATAAGCTGTGAATTGCACAGACAGTTTTTTGTGTTTTCTATATCTTATCCTTACTGACAACTTTTGGAGTGCGTTATGGATTTTTCCACATGCTTCTGTGCTCTTCAGCCTATTCAACTCCCTGTGTGAGCAGCACCTTGATATGCATATTCAGCTTCATCCTGTGACACACAAGATTTCTTCCAACACTTTTGGAAACAAACCTGTGGCTCTACAAATTCCTTAAGCAATGTCTGTTTTGTAAATATGAATCTTTTAAATTAAAATTAGTCATTCCTTTCAGTCTGAGACTGTGGTTTAAATCTCATCTGTTTCCTATTCTGAAGATTTATGTAATCCAGGTTGTGTAGGAACAGTTTCATGATCAGATACTTGTGTCCTAGACTGTGAAGAGAAAATGCTAATTGTTGTTTTGAAAGGGCTGGAAGTTCACAGTTATTGAAAAGCGTATTCACAAAAAGATGGAAAGGACTTTACGTAGAGCTGATCTATTTCAACTTGGTATTTTGTTCATTCATCAGGCTACTTCTAGTCTTAAACTGTGACTGTCTCATTTTATATGTAGGATGATGAGTTGTTCATCTTTTTAACTAGCCCAAAGAATGGATTTATTTCCTGCAGTGAGGATATTAAGTTGCTGAATTGTCATGGTAACAAGAATCAAGTAGTAACTGATGGAATAGAGAGGCAGACTTGTATCAACCTTTCTATCAGTATGTACAAATGCATTAGATTTTGAGTATTTTGAGTTCTTTTCACAGAATAATACTCTGCGGTATTTTATGTTACATCGTAAACTTAGAACCTATGCATTATAAGAGGTAGAAAAATTCAGAGGAACAAAAGTTTTATTTTTATCTATGTATGGCCAGACTTCATGAATGAAGAGTTGGGCAGGGCTCTCCCCACATGGGTGTGCCCTTCCAGTCTGTGCAGTGGATTGTTTAGGTGAGGCACAGCGTGCACAGAACTGGCCCCACCGTTTAAGTCCTAAGGTCCATTTGCCATGGCCGAGTGAGCTTGGACAGTGACAGGGAAGTTCTCGGGACTGTCACAGCACCCAGTACTAACCGGGGCTGACCCTGCTGAGCATCTGAGATGTGATGGGATGGGATGGCAGGGAGGCATTGAACTGCAGGGAATGGTCCCTACACTGAGACTCGAACTCATGACCTTGGGATTTGGAGTCTGGAGTGCTCTCCATTACACCGTGGGACCATCCTTTATTTTTTTTATGTGGTAAATAATATGTTTGTATGCAGAGAATAATATAACTGTATGGCTAGTGCAACAGACTTTTGTCTGTCTGACATTGAAATAAAATGTGTAACGTTATATGGAGGAGTTGCTAGCTTTCATAATCTCTACTTGGTGATACAAGCATTTCTATGTTTCCCTTTCCAGTTATTGACATGGCCAACAGCTCACGTACCTGTTGGTTAAGGTCTTCTTTGTTTCTTTCTCTCCACTATATAAAAGACATAAAATATCTTCTTTTCTTTTCTGCATACAGAAAAAGAAAGTGTGCTTTTGACTACTGTTCAAGACACCATGTGCTTGTGGAAGCAATGGTTGATAGCACCCTCCACTGTAAAAGTGACTATGGTGAATTCCTGCTAATCCAAACCAGAACTTGGTGTTTTGTTTTTGTTTGAAGCCATGCCTGTTTGGAAGGTTTTTTGGAACCAGAATGCTTCAGTTTGTCCCCAAAAAACACTCCTGTTGTTGGTCATCCAAATGCCTCATAGAACACAGGAAATACACTCTGCATTGATTTGTAAAGCCAACATTCAGATAAGCAAGCTTCTTAACAATCCTTTAGCAAAGACAAAGGCAAAACATATTGGCTATTTTTCTAAGGCAGAGAGGAAACAAAAGATAAACTAGAACTATAAAGACTTTACATAGAAGCTGTGAACAAGAAAATTCCATGCAATATATGTAAAAAAATGTACACATCTTTATGATGTCTTTCTAATCCTAGATGACTCTAGGAGACACAGATTCTAGGCAAGTCTGTGCCCCAAATCTTTAGTTTGATGCCCTGTCAACTCTGAGAGAAGCAGACCATGCTCTGTCCTAACTTCTTGGTAGGGCACAGTCTTGCATTCTTCTCTTGGACTGCCAGTCCTGAAAGAATTCTCATAAAAGCATCCTTATGGCAGCATTTTGCCTACTGAAAAAGTTAGGGTTGGAATAGGAGTATTAAATGAAAGAATTTCTCTTTTACCATCTTATATTGTCTAAGTAAGTAGAGCAGTGTATTTTCAAAAAGTTGGCACATTGCAAAGCAATACTGATTTCTGCTGCTGAGGGTAATTGATTATTTCTGCCTACAAGTGATTGTAGATGTCTATGGATACCCCAAAAAGTAGTGTAACTGACCCTGTAATTTGTGTTACAAGTTATGCTGTAAGTACTTTTCCATGACATCCTCAACCAAATTAAAATTCTAAGAATTCACTAGGAAAATATTTTCTACAAGCTGAACAAAATTTTTCATAGAATCACAGGCTCACCGAATATGCTGAGTTGAAAGGGACCCATCAGGATCATTGAGTCCACCTCCTGGCTCTGCACAGGACACCCCAAGAGTCATACCATGTGCCTGAGAGCATTGTCCAGACAATTCTTGAACTCAGACAGGTGTGGTGCTGTGACCACTTTCCTGGGGAGCCTTTTTCCAGTGCCCAGCTACACTCTGGATGAAAAACTTTTCCTGATATCCAGCCTAAACCTCCTCTGACTCAGCTTCATGCCATTTCCTCAAATCTTGTCACTGGTCACAAGAGAGAAGAGATCAGTACCTGCCACTTTTCTTCCTCTGCTGAAGATTTTGAAGACCACAATGAGGTCTCCTCTCCTCCAGGCTGAACAGAAAAAGTGACCTCAGCCACTCCTCATATGGCTTCACCCCTAGAAACTTCACCATTCTTGTGGCCCTACTTTGGATGCTCTCTAATGGCTTAGTATCGTTCTTACATTGTAGCACCCAAAACTGCACACAATACCCAAGGTGAGGCCACCTCAGTGCAGAGCAGAGTGGGACAGTACCCTCCCTCAACTGGCTGGTGATGCTTTGCCTAATGCCTCCAGGACACAGTTGGTCCTCCTGGCTGCCAGGGCACTGCTGACTCATATTCAGCTTGCCATCAACCAGGTCCCTGAGATCCCTTTCCACAGCACCACTCTCCAGCTTCTCATTCCCTAGTCTGTATACACAACCAGGATTGCCCCATCCTGGTACAGAATCCTGTGTGTGGGAAACTTCCACCGAAATTCATCTTAATTATAAACATTTTCTATGAAATTTCATGAGAACAGAAAAAAATTAAGCTAAAAAAAAGTGAGACAGAAATACTACTCTTTTTGAAAGAGTGATCTGTTTTATTTGCACACAGGCAAATGAGAACTCAAAACTTTTAAAGATCTCACACAGCATTGCAATATAATGGACAAAAAAAAAAGTGAAAATCCGAGGTCAACTTTTGTGTCTCTTCAGATAAATTATTTACCCAAATTTTCATAGGCACACACTTGTTTCTTAGAGAGTCTTGCATTTTATCCCTTTGAGAGCAATTTCATTTTGTCTGGAATTCACAGTTCCTGCACATATAAAGATGAACTCTACAGACTTGACATAGAAAATCCAGAATGCAGAATGCATCAGATCTGCTGCTATGGATGTGCATTCAGTTTCCAGCTGTGGAGTACGTGTTATGGATATATTGCATTGACAACCTGTGACCAGATGTATCGCATGAGACATCCAGTGCAGAAATGGATCTTAAATGTGTTGTTTCGCACCATCTTCAAGAGCTACTGCATATTTTTTGGCTTAGAAACCAAAAGCAGAAATATAACAGGGTTACTTTGAATACTGGGAAAATTAATATCTAATCTTTCCTATTTGTTTCCACATGATATCTCCCACTTCACTTCACCTATGCTGACTTGTTTTCTCCTTCATCAGCTACAGCTTCATGAGTTGCTTTTGTGTAGGAGTTTCCTGTATATTACATGTTTTTACACTACCTAGAATAGTGTAGACCAACATAGGTATGATACTTATATATAAGTACAAGCCACCGTAAAATAACAATTGTATGTGTATATATATATATGGACAAACTTGGCGAATGAAGGTTTGGGAAGGGCTCTCCCCATGTGGGTGAGCCCTTCAAGCCTACGCAGTGGATTTTTTTTTTTTCAGGTGAGGCACAGGACTGGCCCACCATTTAAGTCCTAAGGTCCCTCTGCCATGGCCGAGCGAGCTTGGATGGTGACAGTGAAGTTCCTAGGGACTGTCTCCAGCACCTGGTACTAACCAGGGCTGACCCTGCTGAGCATCTGAGATCTGATGGGATCGGATGGCAGGGAGGCATTGAACTGCCAGGGGATGGTCCCTACAGAGACTTGAACTCACGACCCATGGTGTAATGGAGAGCACTCCAGACTCTGAATCCCAGAAATAACAATTAAGCTTTTATAATTTCTCATTTTTCAAAACTAACTTTCAGAACTGAGAGTTATTATTATATTATTTGTAGTTAAAAGGAATCTTTATCTCAGATTGGGCAAATTTCAATACTTTATCAATTGAAGTGCTCAGGAGCATTTAGCAAATAGCAATTTGTGATTTGTCATTTGTTCAGCATTATTAGGAAACAGAGAGATGTTTTATCAATAAAAAGGCCATTGAATAAGAGTCTAAAGCTTCATAAATTGGTTAAAAAGAAATCAGCTCTGATCTTTAGTGGATCCAATTCCCTCTTCATTAGTTGCTAATTGTCTTGACAATAAAAATATCAGTTCAAATAGTAAGGAGACAATTACAATAACTGCTTAAATGTCTGTTCAGATAAGCATGAAAAAATCACAAGTAACTTACCATGAAAATGAATGTAAAAATCCATTCAAAATCCATTGATATAAGTATTAAGTTAGAACTAGTTTTCTTCGTGTCAAAGAAAATTCTAAACTATGAAAAATGCCTACAACTGGAAAAAAGGTATTTCTGCTAACAACACAGTAAAAAACGTGATAATCATCCTAGCAGTTTTGAATATTTCAGCTAATTTTCTACTGTCATGGTAATAAATACATAATTGTGTGGAAGAAAAGATAAAAAGCAGAAATTAATCATACTGGCATTTTCTGCTGTTATTTTTAATTTTTGCCATCTAAAGCAGTCATGAAACTTTACAGCACAGTTGAGTCGGATGCTTTTGTGAAATGCCATTTCCACTCCCTATTTAAAAGTGAAAATCTATATTAATGCCACATTTGGAGTGAGGATTTACACAGTAACAACTTCAGCACATCTAATGTTATGTTCACTTAATAATGCTTATCTTATGCACTAACCTAAACATAGTTGTTTTGAATTGTTAGGTGACACCTTTACAAATTCAGCTGAAAGGTTCTTGATTCTTCACTGTTGAACAAATATACCAAGAGCTTGGAGAAATAATAAACCATCACTGAAGTTGATTTGAAGTTGCTGCTGAAACTAACTCGCTTTTTCTAGTGTGGCAAGATTTCTAGTCCTATATAGTGTGAGAAATTTCATGATAAATTCAGAGTGAAAAAATTCTCTTCTCTCCTTGACTGTGACTTCAATGTGTTTTCTTCACAAGAAAAAAAAATTCTTTAAAATCTTCTAGGCCTCCATTTAAAAGATCATTGAATGTGTTGTGGCATATGACTCCTGTTTGAGATACCCTAAAAGGGAGTAAAATTTTGGACAAAACTTGTCTAGGAAACAGGTCTTAAAACAGTCTTTAAGCTTTATAGCTTATCTAGAAATTCAGTACAAATGCTGTCTCTTTCATCTCAGCTCTCATTTTCTTTCTACCAACAAAGCCATGGCTTTAGCACAGAGAACATCAGCCTATGACTCACCTATTTTAATGTCTTTGACATTATGACTCAGATTTTCAGATTGTCAGCCTTGCAGACTCATGAATAAACTGTAGTTGCAGCATGTGGAATTCCAGAAGAAAGGTTTCTGAATTTTGTTTGCTTGCCACTTTAATTCTTACATATACATAATCACTAGCTCCAGAAAAGTTTTTTGGTTTTTTTTTCTTGTTCAACTCTCTGGTTACATTCTGTACAGAGCCCAGCATTTCCTATTTCAGCATCTTTCCTGGGCATTAGTTACAGTCACAAATCGAAAAATACAAAGTATCAGGCATTGTTTGTAATTGGAAAATATTAATAATTCCTTTTTTATCTTCATTTAAGAATGTGTCTTCATTTCACAGTGTTGCTCTCTTTCTAAGTATGCCCTATGGTCAGATTTCAATTCTAAGCTTAAATACAAAAATAGAAATAAAAAGAAGGCAATTTGTTTCTTTCTTTAGTGTCACGCAGTCCAATATTCCACTAGAAGGCTGACAATCACCAACACAATCAGGTAAGTCGTATAAACCTCCAAAGACACAGGTGTTACTCCCACTCTGAACCATCACCAGTTCCAGAGTTGTATCACACTTCTTGTGAAATGGTGAGAGGAGATCAGACATATTGCAGCAAGTTTCAGGGCCAGAAGAGCCTGACAGGTCAAAGACCAACCAGCTTGTCTGCTGCCAGTTATGACTTGTCAAGAAAGTGCTTTCTAAGGCTGTCACTGTCATCTAAAATGGAGGGCAAGGGAGATTTGCCATGCTATGTGTAAAGAAGACATGAAACTGCAGGAATGTGAGAGGAACAAGTGTTTTGAAATGATTTTTAATTTCTTTTTCTCTACTAGATTCTCTTTTGATCTCACTACAGTCAGACAGGTGAGGCATTTGCATTTGCAGTGGTACAAACACTGCTGTAGTACTGATATGGCAAGGAACTGTTTCAGTGCAGGTGATAATGACATTTTTGTTGTTTTTTGCCTACTGTCATTCAAAGTGAACAGAATTGTACCCCGATTGTTTATAGAAGAAGGAAAGAGCATAATTTATTTCAATGTATTTTTAGCATTATCCTTTTTGCAGTCCCATGTATGTAAAAGTTAGTGGAAAATAAGAAAGTATAAGAAAAGGTGAATTCCACACCTGAAAAATATGAAATCTTAGGTCTCCTGTTAAAGGTGGGATATTCAGCACAGAAGATGAGTTATAGGTAGATTTTTTTTTCCTCTCAGTGGTCTGTACAGGGCATATTTGAATGGGGAATTAAAAGAAACCCCAGTTAACTTTGGAAGCACCTCTGTCAGCCGATGTTAAGGTCATCTTGTGTAGTACTTATTCATCTGATGAATCTCTTTAATTCTGCTCTTTTCCACAGAGAAATCACTTTCAGTGGTACTGCCTGGATGAATTCAGACATTGCACAAAAAGCCAGTGAGCACATCTGATTTAATAGCTTATTTGCAAGTGTCAAGCTGCAACCAGCATAGGCATCATCCTTAGCACTGATCATGACCAGACATCATATTTCTAAAGCAAGTTTAATGCATTTGTGATAGCTGTTAAGTGTTAAATAGTATTCCAAGCACATGCTAATAATAATGCATGAGCTTGTATGCTTTAAAATAACACCAATTTCCCTTGGCCTAGGGAAGGCTGAGATGAATAAGTTTCACATTTGGGTCCTACCCAGGATTTTTCCTGCCAAATAAAGCATCACTAGTTAGGTTTTGAACTGTATGGACTTAAATTTGCCTTTAAGTGAAAAAATACACTTGTGGCTGACATATTTAATAGGAGACTTTTACAATTAAGACAACATCCTGATAAAAGTCCTCACAACAAGTGAAATGTTCACCCTGTGCTGGCAAGCCTCCAGCCCCGCCCATGCATCTTGTCTCTGCACTTTCACTGGCATATACATTCTTCACTCACTTTCAGAAGGACTGATGTTTGTTGATGGCATGTTTCTCAGCTATTTTTGACATCATGAAATAAACTTGAGTTCAATAGAGAATAAGATTATTACATGAGGTGGTTTGGAAGAGTTTTCAGAATTGTTTTGATTCTAAAAGTATTCTAAAAAGAGAGGCAGTTGCTCCTACCAAGAGCTTTTTAGGATGTCTGTTCCAAATGTGCTTTCCACCTATGAGCATATATGTGCCTTGTCAGTGAAGACAGGAAGCATATTGTCCTCTCTTCTGTGACATTGGAAGTCACACTGAAATTTAACTGTCACCATTTCAGTTCCTCTTAGCTGTCCTATCAAGAAAAAGTGCTCCATCCCCATTAATTTCTTCAGCTGCATGGAATATTTTCCCCATTAATTTTGCTCTAGGAAAGAGTTTATGTTGCACTTCAGTGACTTTTGGCCTTCGAGCAAGTTGTAAGCATGAAACTCTCTCATCCAACTCCCATGCAATGTGTATTGTCAACTTCAAAGCAATAATGCCCTGGCATGTGCTCTATCATTGTTCCAAGTGCAGAACACAAAAAGGGCTGAAAATGTAGAATTAAAAATATGGCCATAAATCAGAGACAAAATGCAAATGTTCAAATTCTGATGCTACTGCATCCTCTTAAATAAAGAATAAAGTGGATTATAGGAGGGTAGTCTTAGAAGGTAAAAAAGCTTCTTAATGTGCTAGGCCTTAGGGATTGTTGATATGCAGCAAAGGGTTCCAGTTCTACATCCAAGGTGTTCATATCCCAGTGATGACGACATGAGCTATATCAGCAAGTGGAGAAGAGCAAAGTTCCCATTTTCTGCCAGGGTAAGTTTCATGGATGGCACTGGTGTATAGAAAACCAAATCCAGTTATCTATATGGTGGTCTTATTCATTCACTATTAAGCAATTCCAAGCCTTTTTTTCCCTAGAGCACAATAGAGATCAGCTCCTCTAGGGTTTTATTGATTTCCAAATAACATCCTTATGATGATCTCCCAGTTTTGGAAAAAATCTGACATAAAAAATTGACTTTCCATATCAATAGGCAGTACCTGGGTCTCTTCTAGTACAATTTTTTGTTATATTGACAGACAAGCTGTCTTTCTTCAGATTTTCTTGTTACCAAAGGTCATACCAAGGTAAAATAGAAAATGTCCATGTAATTTTCACTGTTACAGTATATCAAAACAATGCAGTATCAGTATTCACTCCTCCATCTTTCCTTTAGATGTCCAACAGCCTAATAATTTTTGCTACAGTAGCTGATACAGAAGCCAGACCATCTGGCTCATCACAGTCCAAAACCACTCCAATGCCCAATACAGAAGTTAGAAACATTTTTTCTGCCATTTTTTTTCTTTCTTTTCCATTTAAAGGTGACCTCACACGGTGTACTTGGCATACTCACTTGGCTAAACTGACTGTCTTCAATGTGCTGTTTTCTGTTGACCTATTTTCTCTTCCAGACTGTTAGTTCCCATTCCTTTTAAAAACCTGGTTGAACTCAAAGTGCCTGGACCATAGCTCCATTACACTCGGGTACTGAAGCATATGCTGGTTTTATTCTCTCCAATCTCCTTCCTTTTCCTGTAGACTAGATTCTCCATTTTATTTTCATCTCACAAGTTTTCAGAGATTAGTTAAAATCCTTTATCTAATCTAAGAACCCTTGGCCTAATGGAAATTAAATTTATTTCTATGTGTACTTTTGGATCCCTTCTTTTAATCAGTCACTCAGATAAAATTATTTATTTCTTCTCCAGTCCGTGGATGTTGTTTTCTTACCTGATCTGGTGTGAGGAGGGTAAGGGAAATACAAACATTTTGACAGTTTTATGGCTTATAAGGAGCCACACTTGTCTTTGAAAAGAATGGCTTATTTCCTTGGACAACACTCAAATTTCTCCCTACTCTTTGTCTGAATTTGAATTTTCCTTTAACTAACTTAATTAAGCAACTTTACATTTCCTTCTCAAGCGTCATATCTCTACACCAGAATGTGCTTTTCTTGCACTAAGGGTTATTTAATCTCTCTTCTTTATATAATCACATGTTGAGACTGTCAAGGAGATCAGCTAGGCTCTTTCCATCCAATCTTAAAAGATTTAGCCATTCCACCATTTCCTGACAAAGGCTACCAAAAAGGATATTAGCCTGCATCTGGTGTGCTAGGACACTACTAAACTGGTGTGGTCATTTAGTCAAGCCATCCTCCAGATCAGATCACTGAAAAAAAGAAGTCTTCATCTTTGGCCACTGCTGCCAGGCTGATGCACAACAGGAAAGCTTAGCCAGTGACAACCACAGAGTATTTTTATGTATGGGTTATTTCTTAAAGATAAAAAGCAAGCTTATTTGTAACTGAAATTCCTCAGGTGTATATTTTCTTTTCACTCACCTTTCATTTTATCTCTTTCAGAATCCTTCTAAATTCTTGGAGTTATATTTTTATTTTGAATTGGAAAAAACAGAAAAATAAACCTGGATATGGTCTTCTCTGTCCAGCTATATGATGTGGTTCAGGAATTGGTAAAGTCAAACAAAAAGATTTCTGCATGTAATGGTAAATGCACATACACAGTGGTAACAAAACATAGATTGCTTCCCTAGAAATACTTCTGTTTATGTTCTTTTACATTTCTTTTTGCACCTACCTTAACAAAATTAACCCATAACATATTTTGGAAGCCTTGTGACTTGTAACATCAATTGGATGTCGACTTGACAGCCTTTCTAAGCTGTTTCAAATTAACTGAACATCAAACAAGTCTCAGCTTGCATGGGGTCTCTCATTACCTTATGAGAAGCAGACATTTTGCCACAGAATGGGGATACATATTACCAAAACTGGGAACAAAACTTAGGCTTGCAAGCTGGAAGCACAGAACTTGGAAACTGTCTTTTAACTGGTATTTCTCATTATGAATAGAGGGAAAGACTCAGAGATGACCTGGCAGCATCTGAGAGCGCAACCTGGCAAGCATTTTTGACATGCAAGAATTTCACTGAAAACTGTGTGGGAAGAGGGTAACCAGTCTTAGCAATTAAGTTTTCTTCTGGGGTTCATTAAGCTTTTTTAAAAAAAAAAATCATAAAAAATAAAATTATCAGCTGAATGAAAAGTATATACATGAGGTTTGTATGCACAAATTATGATTTTTTTTTTTGGCTGGTAAATGAATTTTCTTCAAAGGATTAAAGTTACATATTGGTTTTGAAGTGCCCCAGTACTAATAAACAATACTATTCCTTTATAATTAACACCCCTTTCCCTCTAAATCATGGCATTTTCTTGTACTTGGATAAAATCCAAAAGCACAGAATAGTCTACTCTGAAACACCCCTGCTGTCACAGCTCTACCTCTTACAATCCTTCTCCCTAATCAGGCAAATGAAGGTATGCGCTTCCCAAAATCTAGCTTGTATTGTTCCAAACTCCTCCACAGATTTCCAGAGCTGTACACCCTGAAATTAGCAGCGACTTCTTGAAATGTTAGTTTGTATGTGCAGTGTGAGTTTTCATATATTTTCCTTTTTTTGTGCATATGCTGAAAAAAATCAAGATGATCTCTAAATTTCCTGCAGGGACAGATAGAGCAAAACGTTAATATGAAGAACTCTTGCTACAGCAGGACTCACAGCAGAGTACAATGATCTGCTATTACCTAAGACTTCTCTTCATCTCATCTATTTTATTTCAAATCCACAAATCAAATCCATTTTTGAGGGTAAAAATTATTTTGGAGGGTGAAAAAAGTAATTCATATGTTTTCAACTAAGAATTTTTTGTATAAGGCAATATAAAACCTGCTAAAAGTCTTCCAGCTGGCATAAAAAGCTGCATGATGGTATTTACTGATCAATTCCATATTATTGTGAAATTCAACTGGGAAGAATATAAATTACTTTTATTTACATGTAAAGGGGTTCTTTTTGGTTTTGGATCATGGAGAACATATTGTTGGTAATGAGTAAGCAGAAGGATTTTTAACAAACAGGAGATACATTTAATAAGGATGGTTTTCATTCTTGACTGCTCAGAAAAATACACCGAAGCTGTGCTGCATTTCTTTAATTTGCCTCTGAATCAAACTGTTCATTTGAGGTCAGCTGACATCTCATTGCAATGATCATAGTTGAGATCAGCCAATGTGTTAGCCCTTAAAAATATGTATCAGAACAACTGTAAGAGGTCAATGAAAAAGTATTCAGAGACAAAGTATTTGGAATATTATTTAAGAGTGAAAGAAACACTTTTCCTTCTGTCTCTGCTGTCAATGGCAAGCCCTTCCCCTTCCTCTCAAATGTGCTTCCAGTTTATTTTGCATAAAAAAGGAAAAGGTCATGTGACTAATATGGGGTGAGAAAGTAGAAAGGTACACCATAACCATAATAAAATACAATTGAGTAATAAAATATGATGATTGTATCACATTAGAATTTAGAGCCAAAACAATTGCATAAAAGGAAATTACATTCTGTTCCTGGGCCAAGAGACTGACACTGAAATACTGAGGGACAACACAAGAAGCTTGGAAGACTGAATATAGATGTAATTTTTTTTCCAACAGGTACCAAAGTGCCTGTAATGTATTTGAAAATTAAAGCCCAGGAATCTTCCAGTGCTGTAGAAAATGGTAGAAATGTTTGGATTGATATGAATGGGGAGTGAAAATGAAGCCATGCGTTCAAAATACTAACACAAAGGTTGTTAATAAGATGTGTTTTGCTGACAGCTCCAGCATTTGGTCATCATCTTTCTAGCATGCATCAATGGGAGGTTCTCATGACAACCAGATCTGAAAGAGTAACTAAATACTGATACGTCACAGAGGTAGAACAGAAAAAAATAATCACAGCTTCTGAAGAATCTAGTGAGAAAAATCCAAATCCAGCATGATCCTATGAAGAAGTTGGGAAGGGAATGTAGGGAGGGGTGCAAAAACTGATGTCCCTTGTTATCCTCTAATAAGTAACTTATTAATCACTTAGTAAAGCTGTGATGGTGATGGACTAGAATAATTTTTTTCTTTAAATTGTTGCTAGAAGTACCTGACACTCATACTTGCATTTTCTCCTCAATGAAAGCACATCTTTTCTCTAAGGAGGCTTTCATGGATTGTTGAATACAGAAACTCACAGAATGTTTGTCCCATTTCTTATGCTATTATTTTTTGACTAAGGTTTTATTCTTTAAAATATATTGCAGTTTTTTAATCTGCAGTTGAGTCAATTCATAGCTGCCATTCATTTTAGAGATAATAAGAAAGCCCTGAAAATGTATATGCAACATAAACAAGAAAACTTATTAACCAGATTAATTTTCTTTAGAAAAGAATGTGAAGTCAACTCTCAAGAAAAAAAATAGTATTGTTGTTCCAAATGCCTCCGTAATGTGCAGTCCTGTGTTTTAGTTAGGCCTTTGACAATCTTCCATTCTTATTTTCAAAAGATATCCAACAGCTGTATACATTTATTAAGTCTGTTTTGACTTCTCTTATCAGCATTTGATTTAAGAAAACTTATTAACTTAACTTTCATAAGAGTCTGCGGAAATTGTTTTAGGATTCCTTTCAGGATAAAATGCCCTGAAGTAATTATGTCTTGGAGGTATTCCCATCTTAATCTTTTCCATTACTAACATAACTCATGTTTGGTTAAACCTTACTGGGTGTTTTGGTTTTCTTCCCATAAGTGGGGAATAGACATCTAGGTGTACAAGTCAAACTCATACCAAAGTATCCAATGTAAAGTCCTACAGGAGCAATGTATGTCTTAAATGTTCATTGGAGAGGGAACCCCATCTTGGCGCTCATGGAGTTTGAAAAGAGCAAATTCTGGTTGCTAGTCACAACATGAGTTTCCCACGTAGCTCTCTGGTCAGAAAAGGGTGAACTAACAATTGTATGCACATACTGAAGAATAATCCTTCAAAGTAAACAGGATTGTGTGTCATTTGGCTCTTTTCTGACTTGAAGAGAATTCCAGTTATGGTATCCATTTCAAGCACCATAAGATGGGCCTTAAATCACAAGTGACTATTTTTCTTGAAACACTCATGAAAATCATTTCATGTTTCATACCCATGTATCAAGGAAGACTGTAAGAAAGGTAAGGATACTCTTGACATAACAGAGCTCACTGCTGAGCTGGGTTTGCAATCAGCCTGTGAGACTCACTGGTAACAGCACAAATGTTTTCTAGTAACTTGCTTTTCCCCACACCTTCTTTACTCCAAAGACCTAATGCTAACTAATGTGTTGGCATTTAATTGCCTGTTCCAGAGGGGTGCAGACATACAGTCAACTAAATTACTTAGACAAGTTAAAATGGGTTATTTTGTCAAGGACTGTAAAAACCCTGATAGGGAATGATAAGTTGATAGCAAAGTATAATATACTGTAAAGGGTATGACTAGATGCAACCAACAGAAGACAAAGACAAATAAAATCAGTGTTAAAAAACAAATTCTAGTTTCTCCATGTAACTTAAAAATTACGTCAGAAAAAGTAGCATCTGTGGTAGTGCTAAGTCTGCTAGTGTTGAAATCACTCCAAATTGGCTTATAGGAAGCTGGAGAGTCAAATTCTTCTAACTAAGATAATTCATGATGGAAGTTAGTTCAACTCAAATTATATAAGTAGCTCAAATTATATAATTAGCTGCAGAATGCATATGATGTCCAAGAATATCCATAACTCATAAGACAAATAGGTTTCTGCCATGTATTGCTTGCATAATATGTTTAGAAATGTACTGTTGCAATAGATTCACAGCCTGGGACAGCCTGGGATGGTGCATTCTTGCTGAATTAAACTGAGAAGTGTTTTTTAACAAAAGGAAAGTGCTGTCCATTCCCTTCTTTCCTGATATGACTTTTGTCATATCAAGGAAAGGGCTTCTCAAGAACTAACAAAGCAAAGATATACCTCCTTACATACATTCTGTATTTGGCTGGATAAGTAAGTAAAGATGGGGTACCAAAGCAGGTAGACAAAGAAATGCAAATGAGCAATTAAGTTTATATTTTCAGAGCCATCCACAGTGTAAATACATTTAAGCCACTTATTTTTTGGTGGGGGGGAGAAGGGGGGGGTGTCAATCACGGACATGTAGCAACACACCATATCCCTTCTGAGTTAGTTTTCATGTTTCAGGCATGCTGTATTTGCAACCACAGCAAAGAATCTTGTTTTACATTCAGGCCATAGTCAAGGGAGGGGATTTAAAGTACTAATAATAGTGTTATCCTTATTTACTATTATATACATGATCTACTCCAGACAAAGAAAGGTGTCTTCTTTTTTTGAGAAGAATTCTTTCTACCTGTTTCTAGCAGGAGTCTTTTGTAGCTATTCCACTGTGGTAATGTTCACATTGCCTGTACTTGCCAAATATTTTCGATTAAGGTTTATAATCTTAATCTTTCAGCATTAAATGCTAAACCCCTTATTAGCAAAAATGGGAGCTCAGTGTGTATGTGTGTATCAAACACACATACAAAAAAAGATGTATTTGCCAAAACCTGATCATGTTTAAGAGAAAGGCCAGCAGCAGCAGGATTAACCTGTAAGGGGGGAACTTTACCAAAAAAAAAAATCTTAAAAGAAATATAAAAGAAGCATGAAAGTTCATAGCAGTAGTTGGAGACCTTGGAGTGGAATAAGTAGCTATCAAAACTTGGTCTGACACTGCCAGAATTTGCCAATCAGTATCACCTCTTTGCTTTGGCCAGCAAGAACAGCCTCCCTGTCAGACACCACGAGCTGCCTGCTCTGCAGCTTAAGGGGCAGCAGTGCAGTCTTCCCTTGAGGATGGGATGGATGTGATGGTAGCTCTGTGAATATCTAGCATGCTTGTGATTAGAAATTTTGTTTACATGTTATTAAAAAATACTTAGAAATTTGTGGATGCTTGCTAGCATTTTCTGATTGTCTCGTATCATGATTTATATGTTGTATTACTGATGTTGACTTTGAAAATAGAGATGATTGATGGTTTGTTTTATATCCTTAGTAAATCTGTAACCTGCTTGTATCCTGATTCAGGTTTAAACTAAGTGAACTGAGAAATTTTTCCCTATGACATAGTATTTCATCAACTTTCCCATTAACTAACAGCAAGAACTTTGTGTTTACTGACAGTGCAGGTTTCCCTTATATTGTTATGCAAATTAGGTTGGTTTTCATCTTGTGCTGCTGGAGACCACATTGTTTGTACAGACATAGTCCAAAACACTGTAATTCCAATGTCTACACTAGGAATGTAAGCAAGCAGCAAGCTCCTTATTCCTCAAGCCATTTGCTGTGTTTTGAAATGAGAGTGTGATGAGGCTGGAACTCAAGCGGCTTCATCAAATATCTTGCAAGCCTGTCCAGTGGGAAGGTGGTGGTGTAAGTTGATATACTTTTATTTTTTTCTGTCTCCTTTTTCAATAGATAGATGAGGAGAAAACAGCTGTCAATTAGAGATAGATCAAAAAAGGGATCATATGGAAAAAAGTGAAAGTTGCATCATATTGAAGACTTGGAATGTGGAAATACTATAAGTAACATAGGTGAAATTATTTTATTTACATGAATTTCAGAGTACCTAGGGCAATAAGTTACACAGGCTTAAAAATGGATTCCAGGCAACCCTTCTATTTTCAGTAATCCCAGCTTAGTTAAAAACAGCATGACTAACACTACTAAACACAATCGCATACTCAGATCTTAATATAAGTGATAGTAAAGGAAAAGCAATAGAATCAAGGAACAAGGAAACCTCCAATACAAGGGAGGCCACTTCCACTTTAAGGATCTGTCATTTCTAGTATATAATTTTTCTAAAACACAGATGACTATTTGACTGAAAGATTAGATGCATCAGAAAGTATTGATGTAGTAGCTGGTTATTATTTCTCAGCTGAATGTCATGCTATTAATACTAGGTCTATGCAGCATATCAATCTAAAGAATAAAAGTATTGGAATTCCTGTTGAATAACAATCAGGTGTAAATTCCTTCAGGGACTCCAGATGACGTACAATTCTGAGGGCTGGTTTATATTTGGAGCAGTTCTTGAACTGCTCTTCAAATGCTTAGAGATTAGGATTTATGTCAGGTGGGATCCTATATACATCAAGAACAAATCTTGTCCTCATATTTAACTTGCTTGTTCTAGCTTCCAGGTAAATAATTTGATCTTCCCAGTAAAAACTGGAGCAAATAATCAATCAAAAATGCCTGAAAAAACCCCCATAATTAAAAGAATTTTTGCATAGTATTTTTAAATATATCCAGGCACTTCCACTGGCAATAGCTCTGTGCCTTCATTTCTATGGTTTGTGTCTTACCCTATCATATTGTCATGTGATATAAGTCCAAGAAGCAAAACTATAGAGTCACTGAAATGTAGAACAATAGAAAAGTCTAGGATGGAGCGGGCCTCTGGAGATCATCTGATCCAACTTAAATCATCCAGGGCCCTGCAAAGCACAGTCCTGTATATTTCCATATTTCCATCAAGGCAGATTCCATCACTCTCTACTCTGACATATAATTGTTGTCATGGTGAATGATCTTTCTCTTAGTCTGGGCGGAATTACCCCTGAAGCAGCTGTTACATTCTGTTCTCGCAGCATCTCACTTTTAACTTCAGACTCCAAGAGATTTCATCCACACAAATTCTTGCAAAGCCTTTGGTTCTTTGATACCTGAATTCACATCTGGAGAAAAGCTACACACTTCTTATAATTTCTTTTTATTTAGTGAGAAAATGGGTGTTTTGGCAAAAGGGTTTACAGGAGTAATGCAACCAAATGAAAAGATTACACAAAAGCATTACACTAAATAACAGGCAACTTGGAACAAGAGGACTTCCCTGTCTCCTTCCAAACAGCATTCTGAGCTCTGCCTCTTTACCCTTCCAAGGATATTACAAGCCAGCAGGCATTGCTGTGGAGTAGGGAACCTACTTCGCTTTGCACCCAGCAGACTCTAACCCCACATAATTTAGTGAATTACCATTCAATCAGTTATAAGTTACCCAAAAGAGAAAGAGAGAGGAGAGAAAAAAGTATTTACTGCCAAGAGGTCACATGTTGACAGGTTCCTGGAGAGAAGGCAGCACAAAATGGAGACTTTGTGCATCTCCATTTTATAGAGTTTGGCTACTGTGGCCACTCCCTCTAGGTGGGGCATCGGGTTCTCTGACCACTCAGTGCCCTCCCAGCCAAAGTGAAAGGTGCCACAGAGGCTCTGGGGGGTGTGGTGCTTTTGAGCTACTAGGAGGTATTGACTGACAGGTGCCCCAATGGCTCCTGTGCTGTGTGCCTTGATGCCGAAGGCCATTCTGGCTGCAGGCCTTACCACATGGACAGGCTTGGCCCCCTTCTCCCCCATACACACAGAAAAGATGGTTGATCTGACACAACAATAAACAATCCAGTGAGATACGAGTCTGGTTTTTTACAGCAGGTTGTGCCCACTGCCTGTTGACACTGGATTCCTGTGAAGAGAGCACCTTTACCTTCTCTGTAACTGTTTTTTAGAACTATGGCCATGCCACCCTGACGCCTGATCCTGTCAGATCTCAGAAGCTAAGCAGGGTCAGGCCCAGTTAGTACTTGGATGGGAGACCTCCTGGGAATACCAGGGGCTGTAGGTTCTAGTCCTGGGGACTTCATTGTCACTGTCTGTTATGGGTTTAGCTAGGTGTAGGCCTAAATTTAGGCTTTAGATTTCAGACTAGGCCTGAGACTATCAACTGACTTGAGCTGGGCTGGGCTAGCTGACAGCTGACTACTACTAGCCAATGTTATTCCATACCACATTTCGACATCATCTCAAAATATAAAAGTCAGAGTAGGAGTAGCTTGGTCAGTTCCTTCACGCTGTGGTCCCAGGAGGACACATTGTGCCATCCCAGAAGGGACAGGAGGCCCAGGCCCAGCACCGGCTTACCACCATGTTATCTTAGGGAAGTAAAATGTTTCTGCTTGGGTCTGTCTCTGAGGAATTGAGTTCTCCAGAGTGATTTGTAGCTAAAATAGTAGGATTTGTGTTTGATAGGGAGTGGGGAGTTATTTTTTGTTATTTCTAACTTGTTTAAGTGTGTGTTATATCGTAGTATTCTTTTAATTTTCTCCTTTCTATATAAATATATAAACCTGTTTTGAGTTTCCAGGTTTTTTTCTTTCTCCCTTTTCTCGGCAGGGGGAGGGAGGCTTTGATTCTGTATTGGGCAGTTGGCATTTTGCCAGCTCAACCCAAGACACCATCCAAGCTTGCTTGGCTGTGGTAGATGAACCTTAGGAGTTAAACGGTGGGGCCAGTTCTGTGCACGCTGTGCCTCATCTGAAAAATCCACTGTGCAGCCTCGAAGGACACACCCATGTGGGTAGAACCCTTCCCAAATCTTCATTTGCGAAGCTTTGCCATGATGAACTATCTTTTAGCTATTGGAAGACTGGATTCTCTGAGCCTTCTTTTTTTCTAGGCTAAACAAACACTGGTCCTCCAGCCTTTCTCTGCTTGTCATGTTCTCAAAGCATGAGCGCATTTTTGTGGGCTTCAGTGGGCCTTCTCACAGTTTTCAATCACTCTCTTGAACTAGGGAAACCAAACTGGACTTCTGCGAGTTACTAACATGGCCATAAAATCCTTGTTATTCTTGAAATTTCTTGCCACTTTGAGAGAGATCTGAGCCCTGCTTTGCCTTTCTGGGCCACTTCACCTACTGAGACCCAGCTAAATAACAAAGAGAAAATATGCACAGGCACCTGGTGGTCCTCTGTGAGGACTCTGCCCTGTAGGTCCCTTCTGAGGACATGATGAGCCACTCCCTTCCCATGCACCTCAACACTTCCCATGTGTTTCCATGCTTACCTCATGAGTATAGTTGCTACCACATACCGACACTGCCCTCACGACAAAGTTTAGGAAGAAATCACATTTGGTTTGTGGTTTCCTTTGGGTTGAGTTGGGGTTTTTTCCAGCTGATGTATTTTTATATATAAGCTCTTTCTAATAGTGGACTAATTTTCAAAAGCCAATTGGCTAGAGTAGGAAAAGTAGGGAAGAAAGATGCTGTATTTGTTGTTTGTAAGCTAATGGAAGACAAATAGAGATAGGGCAGAAAAGTACATGTATTTTCTTTTGTACCAGACTAGAAAACGATAATAAATAATTTGTCTTTCTGTTCAAAGAGTGATAGAAATAGATACCTGTCATGCTCTGGGGATGACAGGTAACACACCACATTATAGTGGACACAAAATAAGGAGGAGGAACCTAACTGTACTCTTCAGAATAAGTTCTCATATACTCAATTAAACAAATTGCAGACTGGCCCTACAATTTAGTTGGTAAATAATATGACATATCATTATGTTTTCACTTCTTTGGTCAACAAATTTGTGCAGATTGCTCTAGTCAACATAAAATTATTAGATGATAAAATAAAGTGTTCGAGTATGCAAAGGGCATAATTTTTAACCAGTTGTCAAAAGAAACAAATACTATCAACAATAGTAATTATGTGTCATGCTGCATTGCTGGTGGATCTGGATCGAGTGTTTACAGATGAGCCATCTAAATTATTGTGAATTATTGAAATTCTCTTTAACATCTGCAGTACTGGAAAAGTATTATGACAAAATCTGAAAAAGAATGCTGGTTCTAGTATGAACAAAGAAGTTAAAGCACTTGTGTGTCCACCAACTAATTCTGGATACAAATACAGATTTCAGTACTATTTATGCATGCATATGTGCATGTACAACAATGTAATACGGATAAATGATGTATTATGTTCAGTTGTGAAGGATTTTGTCTTCTTATTACAGTATGCATATATTGAAATGATGACAAAGGTTAGTCTGTGTACTGTACTTGGAAGCTATGGAATCTTTTGCCATTCAGACAGCATGTATTACAGAGTGTTGTAACCTGGCCATTATGGTCATTTTTCAAGAATGGACAACAATTAGGAAGAGAAAGAATTCTTTAATCCACAATCCTTCATCCCTGTCTTACATTGCAAAGACTTCCTACCTCATCAGGAGTCAACGTCCCATCCTGAGATGTTTCATATCAGCACAATTTTTAAGTTTGCAGCATTTGCACTATGCTGTTGTCACTGCCTAGAAAGATAATACAAAAAGCACTTTTAAAGTGTTTCAAAAAGTCAAAACATGAGATTCCATGGATATGTAAATCTGAATATGCAGGAAAGTCAGTCAACTCCATTGACACACTGAAATGAGACAATCCTTTTTGCTACTGTATATAAAATTGTCATCTCTGGGTGAATCTAAGCTGGAATTTCAAATATTATCATCCATTTTAGAGAACAAGGAACAACTAATGTATATCACTTTGCTGTAACAACATTTGGTATTCATCATCGCTGGAAATAGCATCTTTGTTATTTGAGTTGAAATGAAATAAACACAACACAAAACCAGTGACTTTCTTTTTCTAAAAGGAGACAATAGGTAATACAATAAAAAAAAAAAATCTCATTTTCCTGTAGCGAAATTAAATGTGGAATACTCATTGACATCAGATGCCTTATTTGTTGGTATGGTTAGGTGTAGTACAGTATTAATAAAAAATATTACACATATACAAATGCAGTAAGAAATCAATGGTTTTAATATTACAATTTTAAGTTCTTCATTTGATCTCTCTATATATTAATTTATGGGGCGGTCCCGCGGCGTAGTGGAGAGCACTCCAGTCTCCGACTCCCAAGGTCGCGAGTTCGAGTCTCAGTACGGGCGGCCCCGGCAGTTCAATGCCTCCCTGCCATCCCATCCCGTCAGATCTCGGATGCGAAGCAGGGCCAGCCCTGGTTAGTACCGAGTGCTGTAGATAGTCCTGAGGACTTCACTGTCACTGTCCAAGCTTGCTCGGCCGTGGCAAATGAACCTTAGAACTTAAACGGTGGGGCCAGTTCTGCGCATACTGAGCCTCACCTAAAAAATCCCCTGCGCAGGCTCGGAGGGCACACGTGGGGTGAGCCCTTCCCAAATCTTCGTTCGCGAAGATTGGCCATTATTATTATATTAATTTATAATACATTAAATATAAAATACTACCTTAATACATCTATAAGTATTCTCAAGCTTTTTTTCTAATAACCTTGTAAGAATCTAATAAGGTGGCAATATTTCATGACAGAATTTCATATCTGGGGTATAACATTATGTTGTACTCAAGCACCAACTCTTTCCTTTAGATAGCTAACATTAAATAATTAAAGCAGTTTCAAGCTTAGGGGAATAAGTTATAACTTTTTTGCATGTCTAGTTCGGTTTTTCAAAGTCAGGAGGTGGTTTTGGTTATTTTGTAGGAAACAACATCTGTGTTTCTGCCGATGTGGCATTCTCATAAATCAAAAACATATTTTTTGTGTGTTCCCTGTTTAAATGGTGGAAATGCTGAATAAAACTTTAGTGTGTCTTTTCTTTGCAAGTTCTATGCCAAAACAATGATTTACATATTTCAGCCCCCATCCTCAAGAGGTTTATAAGGAGAGTCCCTCTTCCTCAGACTATAGCCTGCCTTCAAGTGAAGAAATATGCAAGTCATTTTTTACCTCTTACTGGAATAAATCCTGGGTGGCTGTGTATGGGGTCGTCTAAGAGATTCTCCTTTCTGCTGTTATTTAAATTGAAAAGGTGATAAATAATTTGGACTTTTCAGCTCAGTCTGTCCTTTTCCTTTTCTTTACCTCCCAGTCTCATCACTACTAGACTACTGTGTGGTTGCCAGAGGCTTCATGTATTTTCAAAACCAGGAAACCATATTTTTCCTTTTCTTCCCTCCTTCATCCCAAATGTTTCACCATGTGACACAGTTTCAAACACAATTTCAGTTTCTATATGTTTTCCTTATGTAGCCAGTCATTACTCTGTCATTGGCTAAATTGGCAGTTACTGAATTTAGTGTAATAAAGTCTATTTACTTTAAATCTGTTGTTATTCAGGACTCTATATTCAAATAATAAAAATCTACTAAGTCACTATGCCCACTTCTAAATCTTTCAGGCAATGAATTTAATTTCTACATTTTTATTATATTTTCACAATAATTCTTTCACAGAGGTCCCTGAAGGATCTGTACAAAGCACTTTGATTAAACTTAAATTGAAGATAAAGACAGAATACTAAATTCTGATCTTTTGGTGTAGTAATTGAAAAAGAAAAGATATTAGATATACAATGTGACTTAAGCAAAACCTTTCTAAGAAGATAATATGCCATTTGTTTTTTACTGACACACCATATTTTTGGACTTGAGAGTTATCACAAACTTTTTCAAAATTTTATCTAAAATATTTAGTACTCAAGAATTTCATTCTGTTTGAAAATCACCAGTATTTGCATGAAAGAGAGAAAAATATAGCCTTTTTATTAGGAGTATGAATACAGTGAGCTTGCTTTTAGGTAAAAAGCCTTAAATCAAAACATTAAAGTTGGGTTACTCCCCAAAATTCCACGCAGTTCTGAAAAATATCAAGATGGGAGGACTACAGTATTAACTCTCATGCATGTTGTGAGATGCATGTGAAGTTCCTGAAGAAGCGGCATATACAAAAATAACAGCTGGAGCAACATATTTGTTTAAGAACTAGATGTTTGCACTGAATAGCATAGTTTGAACACTCTCATAAGGGTGAAAAAAGTTTCATTGTTCAACTTAGCTAAATGTTATTGAGAAATAAGGGCAAAATTATCTCAGATCATATTGCCTAGCTCTGGACTGTGGGAGGAGAGTGGTGTTCTCAATAGCTCTGTGAGCCATACAAAAGGAAACTCTACAGGAGATGAAGAATTTGATGTATTCCTCTTTCTGCCTACAAAACAGAGAAATTTATTCCCACTATAATGTTGCACATGTCAATAGACCCTGCTGAATCTAGAACTGTCATGATGCAGAAGCCACATCAATGTAGACATAGCACTGACATTAACACATTCTCTATATTTTTTTTTATTTTAAAGAGCCTTGTATAAGGTTTTCAAACCCTCTGCTTTCAGTCCTGCACAATGTCATGGAACATGTGACTTGATCTGAATATACTAAAATACATACTTCTTCCTGAAAGTCGTTGTTATTTATAAACTTTTTTTGCATATTTTCCAAAGCTGGAAGGTTTGATAGGACTTCTCAATAGTTTCCTTAACAATTGGAAATGCTAACAACCTGTTTAAAGCACTGCAAAATTAAAAAAAAATATCTTTGATGACCTGGCAATCTCTCCTGTAGAATCAATATCATGTGACTAATTGGTAATAAACAGTACTAATTCTTTTCCTGCCCTCAGATTTTATTCCATGCTTGTCTCATGATATTCTCTATTTGATCTGAAACATTGCCTTGAATCATTTCATAAGCTGATATACTATTGCAACAAAACTTTAAATTTAAGCATGGGATGAAATTAAGTTTTCTTTTCTGCAGTAAGTATGTATCAGAAGAAGGAAGTTCAGAATTTGTTTGCTAAAGCTGAAAAATCTTGACTGTTAAATGCAATTATGACATACAGATCATTGAAAGCCTAGCAGTATATTAATGACATTGACAAAGTATTGCAACTATATTATTGCAACAAGTTTAATAGATGCAGACCTTCTTCTCCAAGACAACTGACATTTTTCCAAAAACATACGTAATTTTGAGATAATAGAATTTACTTAAACAAGACATGTTGGTGACTGACATCCCTCTGAAAATTGTTGTCTCTGTAGATGAAAAAAAAGTCAATAACTCCCAGACTGAATGCAAATGCATAGCCAAAAAGAATTCTCTTTAATCTTTTTTCTTTGCTAGAGGTACACTCTGGAATTGCAATATCATCATGATTGATGAGAACCAGTTGCAGAACACACATTAGTTAAGCCAGAGAGTCTTGGCTGAATGAATCATTCAAAGGCTTAAGTCCCAGATTCTAATGAACACAGCTTACTCCTAAAAGATCCCTTGAAGACAGGATTCTTTGTATTTCTGAAGATGATGGAGCTCTGAAATTCCAATTATCCAAATGGCTTTTAAAAGATCTTTTTCATGTTAAATCCATTGCCTTTTTAGAATAGGAAGAAATGTGTGTATAGTACCCTTATCTGTGCTATAGCATATGAAAGAAAAACAGCCTCTAAGGGTAAATAAAACAGGCATCAGCTGATTTTCTTCACAGTATAAAACAGAAAACAAGGAAGAGAGGAACATGCTGAATTGCCATGGGAGAAGTTAGTGCTGTTTCCACATTTGGCTTGCACTACCCCAATTGTATTTTTATCACAGATCATAGTTCAGTGTCTAAAGCCAGCTCCTCTCCACCTGGATGTTAATACATATTCAGCAGTCCCTCAAGGGTCTTTAGCTAGGCCAAACAGTGTTTGCCCTTGAAGAGCTGCTCCAGAGCTCGACTATGAACTTAGGGAGCTTCAGCCTTCACAATTTTGTTGTGTGTTTGATCCATCATGATCTGTGTTACAGTGGAAGCACCATGGGAACAAAAGAAAACGGCTCACAATTCACAACACTGATGTTGAAACTAGCTTTCCCATCTGCTGTGATCAGGATCAGCTTGGTTAAATGGCAGTGAAGTGGAAAAGATTAGCAGCTTTCAGCCTTTGGCATGTCTGCTGGAGAAGGCAGTTTCAGCTACAAACTTCTGAGGAAACCTGTCAACCTATGTGCAGGGCATTCTTCATTCCAGGAGGTTTTGGTCTGTGTGGTTTATTGTGGTGGTTACCTTCTGCATGGGAAGGATGGGGTCCACTGTGCTTCAGGTTTGTATCTTGTTTTCATTTAGTTTTCAACACTGCACCCAGGCCATCTGATCTTAAAACAGTAATCTAGCTTACTACAATAGGTCCTTAACACAAGAAAAGGATCCAAGACGGTAAATGTTCACCATTTAATAATTAAGAAGTTTCTATATCCAAGTACATGGAAGTGTTTGAGTTGCAAAGATGTCACAGGGTTCAAGAGCAGGGCCAGATTTTCCATGATATTTCCGTGATGGTATTAAAGCTTTTGTAACTACATGTAGCAGGCTTTCTTTTTCCATGTTTGCTTGCATGAAAGAAGAATGTCTTAATTTTTGGTCACTATCGGAGAGCAATGGGATCTGTGTATATATGTGCATACAATCTAGCATATACTGGCACAAGGAAACTAAAAAAAAATAGCCAGGTTTTGCATCAATTCCTCTATCTAGACAAAACTATTATTTCAATCCTAATGAAGCAATTTTTTAGCTTAAAATTCCAAACTTCCACAGTACTCTATCCTAAGATGTACATTCACAGTGTTACAGATTTGGGATTGGAAAGGCATTTGATAGTGTATAGAGTGTAGTTTGCAGTTGGCACACCAATAGTTTTGTGGCGATGGAAAGGTGAGGAATCATCTGAGTGGGTCCCACCTGTCAACAACAGTCTGGGTCAACAGCCTAGAGAAAGCAATTTTGAAACTCTTTGGCATTTTAATCATAGACACGAAATTCGTGTAATTGTTAGTTAATTTTTCCCTATCATATACAGTGCATAGAGTATTTTCAACTACTAAGTTTGAAGTGCCAATCACCAATGCAAAAAATTTTTCCTATCCAAAAATCACCTTACTTTTTCCCTTCTATCTTTCTGGAGTGCAAGAAAAAAGCAATTAAAAAGTCCATTCTTTACTGTTTTGCATTGAGATTTCTGACTATTATTTTTAAGATTGCAGCCTCTTCCTTTAATCTTTGTGCTGGCATATTAGTCTGTTCAACTATAGCTCCAAAGCTGAATCAGTCCATGATAACCTTTTCCCACAGTATGCAGTTCCACTTTTTAGCAGACATTTCCAATTTCTCTTTCTCCAAACAGTTTAGCTCAACTCACTTTCTACCAGACTATCAGTATAGCAGCATAAGGCAGTAATGATTCGTAATTAAAATACATGGCTACCTGCAGTCTAATTTGAGCAGAATCCAATTTTAAGAGAAGAATTTTAGTGGAATCACACATTTCTTGCACCTCAGTGCTACTAAAGTGAGTTAATGCAATTGTCATTGATATGACATTAAGACATTTGGGGTTTCCAGAACTTACACTGCTGCAACACAGAGATAAAACATGAGTTTAGTTTTCTAACGTTTTATTGCCAAGTCTGCAGCAGTAAGTAGAATAGTACAAAACACATATAGATCCAAAAATGTTATTAAACTTTTACATATGATATTTGCAAACCAGTCTTGCTTATAGTCAACTGCTCTTCTAAAAATGATATACAGCAGGTAACTTGATACAGTGGTTTTTACATTATAAACATTAAACAACACTCCTCTGGTTGTTGAAAAGCCAATCTTTCATTCTGTCAAAGCATCTAAAGTTCTCCAAACCAATTTTGAGTTATTAGATTTGTATTTAGATGAGCTTTATATGTGTAATAGAATAGAATTGTATTGTATTTGTATTTTAATCAGTGCTGTACTAAAAGCCAAAATTCAAAAGTGCAGAGAATGTAGTTAATGAGATTTTAAGGGTGAGTGATTTTCACATACATTTGGAATTTCTTTTTTTTTTCTGTTCAGAATTATTTTCTTAAATGAAATTACTGGGCTTTTTGTTAAAAATAAAAAAGATTCTGTGACTGATCTTAATAAACAGGCTTACTAACTAGCAGAGGCTGTGACTCTTAAGAGTACTTTTGAAGCTTACATTTTACATTATAAAAATAATATTATGCTACATTTTGACACATGCAGACATGATTACAAAATCTCATCTGGAACATAAACTTTAGTGTGTCTATGTTACACACCAGATCAGTGATTATTGGGTCAGAACCACCTTGTGGGATGGGGTAGAGCCTCACAGAGGTGAGGTGGTGTTGTATCCCTCGTGGCAGCCCCTCTTGTGGGTAACTTACATACTTACTTTTTGTAAGTCATGGGTTATATAACCTAAGTTGCATAGAGTTTGTGTTTGCTGAGTATAATAAAGATTCCTCACTACAGCAATGCTTGCTAGTCCTGGTATATCTGTTGTAATGCTTTTGTGAAATTGCATGTTTATTTCTGTAAAATCCTTTGTGCCACAACACCCATATTCTCACCAAATAATAAGAAATCTATTGGAGAAAAATGTGTAGTTCTTCTCCAGATGTGAATTCAAGGTGCCAAAGAACCAACGGCTTTACAAATGTTTGTGTGGGTGAAATCTCTTGAAGCTTGAAATTAAAATCTAACACCTGGTGAAACTTAGGTCTTTGGAACCAGGGTGGAACAGCCTACTACAATCTAAAGGCTGAAAATAACTATAAATATCTACCACAACCTTACAGCAAACCTGAACTAACAAATCTTAGTTTTTTATTCACAAAGAATTTTACTAGACTTCCTAAATCAGGTTTCATAGTTCACGTTATAGTTCGCACTTTTTAATTGAATTTTTAATAGTTTTTCTGCATTTTAATACTAATGTAAACTTTCAAATAATAGTGTGTTAATTTTACTGTGTAAAATCCTTCAAAATATGTGTAGTATAGCTCACTTCCCCACATGTATCTTAGCATAGGAAGTTGCATATAAGAAACCATTTTTTCTGCATCTCAGAGACTATAACTCATTTTTACCTTGAGAACTAATCATAAAAGTGTGCTTTAAACCATATTTTCACATTTAAAAATAAAACCTCATGCAATATTAGTATTTCTGGTAGAAGATTTATTACTTAAAAATCCCATTTACCTTGATTACTTCAGCATAAAGTCTTCTGAAGTACAAACTAAACATCATAAAAAGGGTCCTGACCTCCAATGAGTTTCTCTGCTCCAAATGTTTCTTCTTGATACTGCTTCTCTCACAATCCGACATCAATATTTTACTACAGACCAAAAAACTTCTAAAATGCTTAGCAGGGACCTTTTACCTATCCCTTCCCAAACCTTCCCTTTTTTTGTTTTGTTTGTTTGTTTTTTGGTTTGTTTCACTTTTTTTCCCATTGTAAATCTCACAACTGTAACAACTCCACTATTTTAGGGAATAAACCCTAATAAGAAAGGACTGCACTGCACCAGTTTGCTAAGGAGAAGCATTCACCACCCTGGTCAATCTTACAGGCTGATGCAGATCTGGAATATCCTCTGCCCTTCTAGAAATTAAGAGAGTATACACTTGATAGAGTGGGGAGAGAAAACCTGCAAAACCTCAGTAATAAAACTTCTTCCATAAAACTCTATTAGAAAGAAGAGAACAGCCTTGTATCAAAAGACCAGGTGACCACAATTAACATGTAATGAACCTGCCCTGGAATGCCTTTGTTGTGCTTTCAAGTTGCAATTAACACAGTGCTAATTTGATGCCTTTTTGGATATTTTTAAAACGGCATGTGCTTTTGCACAGACTTCTGGAGGCTTGGGTTTGCTGCATTGCTGTACTTTGAAAGCAGTTGTGGGGACAGATTTTTTGTCATCTGTACTGTTAATTTATTTGTGATGGTTCCTAAAAGCATGGTGGTAGGTTACTGTAAGCCAGACCACCACTTTAAAACATCCTGTGCAAACCCAAACAGGCTTTTTTGAGACTGCCAGCTCCATTCAAAATACTGCAAGTAATTGCTGAGAGCTGGGAAACTGAGAAGGATCAGAAGGGATATTGTTGAACAGCTTTGAGCAGAGAAGGCATCCCAGATGGCTGCTCCTTCTGGGTGTTGAGCACAGCTCAACACAAGGAATCATGCAATTGTAGAGGTGTGGTTCTGCCCAGCCAGCTGCCATCCGGGGACAGAGGGAAGCCCCTACTGCAGCCCAAGGCCACCAGCTGGAACCAATGCAATACCTGTGTACCTGCTACCAGCAGCCCCCTCTCCTGTCAGCTGACCGGTTTGGAAAGGACTCATCAGAATGATGGGTCTTAGTTTAGAACTCTTAGTGGATGAAGTCTTATCCCATCAGGAACTGTGGGACCTTGGTGTGGGAGCAAAGTCTTACTTCTCAGAGAAAAGCAGACCCTTTTGGCTCCCATCTCCCACCAAACATGAAAAAAATAATTCAGTAAGTCTTCTGCCTTTCACACTGAGCACTTGCAATAGCTTTTGCTCAAGCACATTTCTAAATGTTACAATGTCCTTTTGCATTCTACAGCAGTTGTGTTCTGTGGCATTTCTTCTGTTGCTGTGACAGGTCCACGACCAGAATCGTCACCATGGCACAGCAATTCCCTTTGATGTTACATCAGAGATTAGTTTGTTTCCTAAAGCCGTTGCCATGATTGAGACATTACTCATTAAAAAGCAATGGTCTGCATTTTTTTGTCTCCCCTCTGTAGGCACCAAACCAAATTGTTTTCAGACCATTCAGCTGAAATCTGTACTCTTAAAATTAGGTCATTGCCCTGATAAATCCTTCCTAACTATATATCCAGAGAGCTGATTAAAATCCAATCTATTTGACATTATAATTAAGCCTCACATCTAGTTTACAGTTTTATAATTACAGCTCTGAACCCTGAGAAAGATCAGAGGTCTCTCTTGTTTAGCTGAGGGATCAGAACGGTTCTGCGGAGAGCATCTGAAGTGGGGAAGAACAGGTCTTTACACATATTTTGAAGATAGATAAATGCTGCTGAAAGAGGCCTTTGTTGATGAGCAGATCTGCCCAGACCTGCAGATGTGCCCTGCAGGAGCAATGTGACATTTGGAATATGAGAAGAGGACTGATTTTTCAGTGTGAGTTAGCAAGTGGATGACAGTGATCAAGAATAATACAGGTTGATGCTTTTTTATCGGTATGGCATGATCCGGCTCTCTACAAACATGGAAGTAAACCATCGAGTCTACTGTTGCTCTTATTTGTCCAATTTTTGTATGCGTCATTTACCCACCCAGTTTTTGATTTCTTATGTTTCTGGAAAGCAAGGGAGGGTACAGAAAAGGGAAGGGCTTCCCATAAATCCCCAAGGTTTTTCCTCACTCTAAACTTAAAATGGGCCAAGAGGAGTTGGAAATTTCTGATTTTCTTCTTCTCATTGGAGTGCCTCTGAAGTTATTTAGAAAATAAGGAGAGGAGGCTGAGATACAGAGTGACTTCTACTACACATCCCAGCAGAGAGTACCCATCTTCCAGTAAGATGCACAAAAATCCCTTGCATTTGCCATTAGACATCCACTTTCATTCTGTGTGGACTTCTCCTCTTCATTCAGAAGTTTTGTTTATTCAATCAATGCCTCTTCATCACCTAACATGGCCAGTTGCTTTCAACCTCACCCAGTGCTAATACCCCAGAAGTTTTGCTACTACACCATGATCTGAAGCATGCAGTTCCAGTTCTGCTGAGAGCAGTGAAAACTCAGGTGCACAGGAACAATCCAAGTGTTACTTCCGGTGGGTTTTTTTTTAAAAGGATAGCAACATCTGCCCTTACATACTTTAAAGATCAGTTACCTACTTACCTGTCAACCACCTATGTGAAAAGCAGCATTGTACTGTTGGTCATCATGATACTGTTTGAAATGTGTGTAAACAAGGGGACCTAGGAAGGAAAAAAAAGCTAAACAAAACCCAGCAACCTGATATTTATTATTGTGTCCAATCAGAAACAAAACCTCCATGTGTCCATTTAAGCTCCTCTTCAGTTTTCCTTTCAAAGCATGCCAGACAGGCTCAATTTCTAAATCACCTCTTGTCCCAATCCTGTACCAATCCAGTAGCAAAAAATTTCTCACTGACATATCTTTAAAAGAGAAAGAATTTTTATCAGATGATTAACTTTAGAAAATTCCTGTTCGTGGTAGAAAGATAATTTTCACAGCTGTTATGTAGCAGACTGGCCCATACTTTGGTTGCATTTTAGGTGTCCCCAGGGTTAGTGTTAGTTTGCATTTTGTCTGTTCTACTCAATTGCCATTACTCATCTTACATAGCATCATTTTGATAGAAAGACCTTTACCTCTATACTGCACAGCATGATAAGGAACATGCACTGATCAAATATTTTTCCCATTCAAACAGATGGTGTGCTACTCTTCATTACCCTGGGAAGCTTCCCAATTCATCCTAGTCTAATTTCACTCTTTGCTGTTTCACTGTTAAAAAAAAGAGCTGAATAGTACTATAGTTAGCTCTCCAAATAAACCCATTTATCAGCTTTTGAAATTATATTGGTTTAAAAAAGTGTAGTTCTTCCATACATAACATTTTTCTTTGATTTCTACTGTCCTATATACAGCTTTAAAAAATATTAATTTTTTTTATACTTTTGGGATCAATTGATTCAATGACTCCAGATCCCTTTCTTTTTTTTTTTTTTTTTTTTTTTTTTTTTTTTTTTTTTTTTGGTGAATGTGAAGAATTTTGTAAGGATATTTTGATATGCATCAGAAAATCTCAAATAAAGCATTTGCTACTGCTTTAACATGATGTTGCTTGCTCTGTTTACCAGAATACTGTGTGTGTTTAGATGATGCACTGAGGAGATTGGGAAGTATCCTCTTATCAGTGCTTTCTCCAGCTGAAATCTCATTTCCTTTTTTCTACATTCTCCCATTCAGTGATCTCCTTTTGTAAATGTGTTTCTAAGTATTTGCAATTCTAGATTTATCTACCCTTTTTATCAGGCAAATATATACTTCAAGATGATATTAAGTGCTTCCTTTTCTGGTGATGGACATACAGGTGGGAATTAGTTGCACAGACATATGTACTTTTAAAATTAATTTTTATTTTCTGTAAATGGTCAGTCAAATTCAGATTTTATTGTACAACACAGACTAACCAGTACATAAAATACACCTTGTATTACTTCTGTGATCTGCAAAATATTCTGTGGTAAGACAAATAGGTGCAGTTTTTTCCATCTGCATGTCTTTCTCTTGCCTGTTTTGATTGGTAAAATGCACCTCTTGCTCCATAAGAATCAATCCCATCTGTTTATGACAGATTGTTTTTCCTTGTTTCAGTCATATAACTCAGCTTCTAATTCTTGGGATATCCTGTGCAGGGCCAGGAGTTGGACTCAATAGTCCTGATGGGTCCCTTCCAACTCAGTATATTCATGGTTCTGTGGTTCTCTTTCCATATCCAACTTTCATCTCTGTCAACCATGAATGAATAAAATTTTTGTGGTCTGTTACCTTCCAGCTGCACACACAGAGGCAAAGTTACTGTAATGTCAGCTAACAGCACCATTTGGCAAAGCTTTTTGTCTGGCATCAGTTTCATTCAGTTACACATTCCTGTTAGGAACCCACGAGCCATTCAGTGCTGTCCCTCTCAAATACAGATCTGTGCTGCAAGATGGCATTTATATTGTTACCATTTCATTTATGTAGACCAGTCTGAGTTTCTCTTTTTTTCTGCTTCCTCTGTGTCTCAGTACATGTGAAGAAGCTTTGCTCTGCAATCAAGCTTGAAAGAAAGGAGAAAAAGAATATTTAGCTAAGTCAATAACAATTCTCTCTGAGCCCTATTCCCTCCATGCAATTAATTCAGCTGTAGACTTGTCTGAGAGTTTCAGACAGAAAATTCTTCTTACTCATTGCATTGTGCATCCAGGAAAACATTTGCAGTTGATTGTTTTGTGTTTGTGTAGGCTCTAGACATTTTTTCATATCAATATTAACATTACTTGGAAATCAGTTAAGCAATTTCTGTCTAGACAACTGTATAAATCCCTAATTCATTGAGGTACTAAAATTTTATATGTAAAAGAATAGCATTATGAGTGTATTTGTGCGTCTGTGTCTATGTCTGTGTGTGCACTTTTAATTAAGACACATATAACTTGAAGATCTAATACAGTCTTCTGCTCTATTGGCTTATGTAGTTCACCTTTCCAATTGTTTCACAGTAACAGATACTCATATTCATGTAGGAGTAGAAACTCACCACACTTACTAAAATTCCGTCATTGATTAGCAAGACAACACTAGTTACTTAAGGCCTAATTCCCATTTATATCAATGTAACAGCACCCTGAGGAAAGTAATGGAACACAATCTGTTCAAAACCCAAAATTATTTGGAAGAATAACCCCTTGTGTTTATGATTCAGTAACATTCCCTGCACATTGATTGTTGAATTGGAAACCACTAAAAATTGGTTATAATGAAAGCACAATGACGACAAGCCCAGTGCCTGAGTCTAGCTGTTAAATTTTTTCCTAAATACTAAAATGCTGCATTTTCAGAGAGAAGATATAGCAAAAGATGGCAAGACAATGAATAAAGTCTCAGTGCTAAACCCTTTTGCACTCCTACTATTATTTTAAAGATATTTATAGTTGAATTTTCATGGGAAAAGTAATTGCTGTTATACATAACCTGTGACAGAGGACTAAAAGAAGGAAGTATTCAAAGATAAAGCAAAACAAAAGAATAAAAAAAGGAAGAAGATGCTGGCACTATTTTAAACACCCTGTATATAATTTCTTGTTATTTATTCACTTTCAGAAGTCAAAATGGAGTAAAATCTAATTAGTTCCTCCACTTGCTGATAAACTTATTTTTTAAATGAAAGACTGGCACAAAGTAGACTAAAAATGTTTTATCTACCTAATGAGAATGACAAATTAAGTGTGACAGTCCAAGTGTAAAATAAATCCAGTCACTAGGGTCAAGTGTTCCCTGTGTGCACCGGATTTTCAAAAGGGTTGTAACTGGATAATTTCTATTATGATAGATGAACACTTTAATGCAAAATTTCTGCTCTTACCGATATTACTTTGTATTAATGAATCCAAAGTATCGTGAAATAGACAACTGCACAAAGTTAGTGTTGTCCTGAGCAAAATGAAGCAAGAAAGTGGAAAGTGGGAGAATGAGTAACTATGTGTGAGCAACATCTAGTGGCTAACATCTCATTATGAAGCCTGGAGGCACTGGACATTATTTTAAGTCTATTTTTGACATTAACTGCTTCTGTGAGGAAGCAAAGCATATGAGGGAAAAAGGCAGCACTACCTGCTTCTTTAGCTTCTGAACAAAAAGTTCCCAGGAACTCCTCTAGACTCTTTCTTCACCTCGTGGCCTCAGGTAATAAACTGTGCTTTTTAAGGATAAGCCAATACCTGCACATCACTGTGTTTTGTGTTGAATGAACAGGAGATATGACACGAAGCCCTTTTTATGGTGTGCACTATGGCACTGCAACTTCATTCCTTCAGTGAGCTGGAATGTGTCCATAACAGCCCTTTCCAGCTGTGCAGTAAAAAGAAGGAGGGGGAACACTGCAACCCTGTTTTCTAAGAGTCATTTTTATTCTGCCTGAAGAGTCACTGAACTCTCATATCAGCCACAGGTTGTATAGATGAGGAAAAGGATCCTATCATAATCCTTTCTCTCATGCCTTCTCTTCATCAAGGACACAAAATTGAGGATATTTAAAGGATATATAGAGATGTTTTAAAGATAGCTGTTTTAAAGGAGTTTCTGACTACTTTGCACTGCTAGAGAAACAGGCAACCCAAGTGACTGAATAACCTATAATTTTTTCACCTCATCCCGTTGGAGAAACAAAGCAGCTGTAGAGAATGAGATCTCGTTGTACTTCTACCTAGGTGGGAGGAAAACCAATCCCCAACATGAGTATTTTTTGCACCTTGCAGTAGAAAAGCAATAGATTGGATATCCACACATGTCCATGGACAGCCCTTAAAGCAATGTTGAAAGAATATAGTGAAAAAAACAATACTATGCTCTATGCAAATGTTTTCTGCTCTCTCTTTTCAAAAATTTTGCAGATGTACTAAATTGCTGTTTCTCCATGCCTTATCTGCGTTAAATAGGAAGTAGACATAGCAGAGAATAAAAAAATAATGAAAAAAAATTACATACATCTCTGCGTGGTTGTACCATGTTCTGAAGCAATAGTTTTTCATCAAGAATCTTATTTTTTCTACAATTTATTATGATCTCATTCACTGTTTCTTCAAGAAACCATTTTCTGTTACTGCCTCTATTGAATCAAATCCCACTCCCTCAGATCAGCTTTAATTTTTTTCTAGCTATATTCTAAAAGTGGATAACAACATGCCTTCTTTTAGCAAGATTTATCTAAAACTGCCATAAAAATCATTTAACTTCACTGCTTAAAATATTTGATGTTTAAACTGTAACTCCTACTCTTTGAGACAGAATACTGCTGTATCAGGAACAGGTGAATACATTTTCTAATATTCTTACCTTCTTATTTTTACAGTGGATTACTGTTGACAGCCTTGTCCCTGGAATTTTGCCCTCTTCTGTAGCTAGTGTGGATCCCTTTTTGCTTTTGTTTTGCAAACCCTCAAAATCTTCTCAGAAGTTGAGAAGTAACTCTGAAGACTGTAATGTGGAGAGCCAGAACACAGTCCTCACTGAGAAGCCTAGAGGAATGATAAGATATTCTCTATAGGTACCTGAGAGGTGTGGGTGAAGACAAAGAGAAGTATGACTTCTTTTGACCTATTCCATATTTTGGAGGCCTTCTAAAATAAAGGAATTGTAAAAGATGCAGTCAAAGAACACAATTTGTACATGAAGATCATCAACGCAGTTCCTTTGCAGTGAGTCTGGAGCCACAGGTTCATTTTGTTGAGTTTTGATGTACAGAAACAGACCTGTTTGTAAGACACTTTTGCTAAATCTCCAGGTAGTATTTCAGTGTATTTTCAGAGTATTTTTCATATGTCAGTGGAACAGTTGAACATCAGTACCTACTCTGTTCCCTTTGGAAATGCTGAAAGCGTAAGAGAAACAAAAAAGTTGAGACAGCAGAACAAGTTTGGAGGCCCCTTGTGCAAGTCCTCTCTAGCACAAGCTGGACAGATACCTACAGCTCTCTTTCAACCATGTTTAGCTATAGAGATATTATATTTTGTGCAAATGCACAGTCAGTTAAAACTGTTCCTTCTTATTTAAAATGCAATAGCATCTCCTCATGCTGTTGAGCCCATCACAGTTTGGCAAAAACACATTTTGGAGAATGCATCCTTTAATTTTACAATACATTGAACATGACACCTTTTATTCCATCTTACCCTGCTTTGGGAAAAGAGTTCTGCTTGTCTTAAATTAATAAAAGTAATTGAGAAGTTATTTAGAAACTTTCCCGTTTTCTTGTTGTATGCCCTGCTTGTGAGCTTCAAGAGGTGATCAGCTGCAGAAATTATCAGGTGACTTCAGGAGCAGTTGTCTTCCCCATGTCAAAAGCTTTCCTGAGAAAAAGCAATGGGAAAATACTTCCATATTAACTCTGAACTGTGAGCTGCTACCTTTTGGCACCCTATCGTATCATGGATTTAAAAGGATAGCTGGGACCCATTCTGAATAGGAGGCTGTACAAGATGACCTTCAGACTACCCTTCAGTTTCTTTAATTCCATGAAATAATCCCACACTGAATGTCCAGACTGATATATCAGCCCATAAAGGAATCTGGCTAGAAGCAGAATTCAGAACCTCAACACACGCCCAAAAGAGTAGTTTTCTTCATCTTGAAACCTCAGAATATATCACTTAATTGCCTCCTACCCTCAGCTGTCATTTTTAGTTCTTCATTCTAAAGCTCTAACTGAACTCGGAAATGGGCTACTCATTTTTCTGCAGGCATCTTTCAGATCTTTGGACTTTATGCCATACAGGAAAGATTTTTTAAAAGGGTCAACAACCTTATCAGGCAGTGCTGAAGAAATATAATCAGGATCCAACCATTCTAAATTGCAATAGATTCTAAATTACATATTTTGCACTTTCAAAATGTGATTCACAATTTTCTAACACCTCAGCTGATGTGTTTTAAATTGGTACTTCAAAATATCTGCCTTTTAGCACCCAGATGCTGACCTGAAGCCTGTTAATTCAATTATATAATTAAAAAAAATGAAAATAGGAAGATAACTGGAAAAGTGCGTGGAAATGCAGCAAAAGCAATTCAAGAAAACACCACCTTATTGCACAGATTTGTTTACTACGAGAAGTACATTTTTATTTTCATGTTCTGTGGTTAATATCAAGGTGATACTTTGAGGCTATATTTAAGCAATAGCAATACGTCTTTGTTCCCATTATCCTTGTGTGTTCACTGGTCTTTTTTGAATTAAACTGTTTGGGTTGTGACAGAATAACCAGGAAATTTTTTGAAGGACAGTTTTTCCTCAGAAATTTTAGGATAAAGGAATACTGATATACAACAAGGTAGGAAGAAGAACTATTTTTTTTTTCATATCGAAAAGATCATAATGTCATGTACTTCAAGAAGGTCCAAAATTTAAGAAACAAAGGTTTGGGAAATCTTAATGTGTATGACTATTTGATGAGTGAGACTGAGGAAGATGGAGACAGACTCTTTACAGTGAGTCCATTTAAAGGGCAAGAGAAAATAGGCAAAATTTAAAATACTGCAAATTCCACTTAGACCTACGATTTGCCCAGAGGTTATGGAATCTCTGTGGCTGGAGGTAATCAAAACACAATTGTGCAAGGCCAAAGAATAGCAAAGACATCCTCAGTGTCCCTTTCCAACCTCAATGATTCTGTGATGCTACAAGACTGTGATATGGATCCTGGGACAGAACTGTCTGGAAGCAGATTAAGACTAGATTTGTCTGGGAAAGCAGCAGAACAGAAGAGAAAAAAGAAGAAAATAATAGGAAAATAGTCAATGTAGAAAGATATTTGGATTTGGATAAATGTTCAGAACAACTTGAAGAGGTGATTCAAATGAAGTGGCACTAATTTGCAAAACTGATGGTGGTTATTCTTGGTGATGATGTAATTGCAGAATCACAGAGAATGTTGAGTTGGAAAGGACCTCCAAGAATTATCAAGTCCAACTCTTAGCCTTGCACCATCCCCAAGAAAAGGCACAGGGAATCTCTGATTTTGTTTCACAGAGCATCAAGGACAGGGTTGTTGCACAACAGGGGCTGAGCTGGCAAACAAGTGATCATGTGGACAGCAGGAGACAAAGCTGGAGACGAGTGGAGGCAAGGCTGTAACATAGGTTCAAGGTCTGTGCAGGAGACAGGGATGGAGACAAGCTACCTACAGAGTGCGATCAAGGGCCATCAGGAAACAAGGCCAGAGAGGAGACTGGAGACAAGTATACTTACAGCATCGTGTAGGCCAGCAAACAAGGTTCAGATCTGAACTTAAACGGACAATAAGGCAGAGTACAAGTGAATGGACACTGCAGGTGAGACTCTTCAGGGCAGTGGAGGACCATTTGTGCACACAAAGCCATGGCACATTGAGACTGTCGGGTTTTAATGCTTAGCTTTGAAGACTTCATTTTCTTTAAATATTGTACTTGATATCCCAAATCCTTGAATGAACAACCAAAACTCAGTCATTCTATCATACTGACATCTACCCTGATCATAAGTATGATTAGCACCACTAGAATCCTCATGTTTACTACTATTTGTGTCACTGATTGTAGATTTTTGAAATCAATAGGTCAAGGGTGTCTGGCTTAACATTAAAAATCAGTTAATCCACACTCCATTGTTTAGCAGGTATGACATGCAAAATAAAGACCTGTGAGGAATTAAAACATATTCCCTGGAAAAAAAGCAGAAATTTTACCCACTGTACTCTATGTAACACCCATAGAATGTGCATAAACTGGGAATATTTTCAAAAATTAACTTTGTGTAGTTTTTCACTAGGCCATGCAAAAAAGCATATCCAGTATGAGGGGCACCTTTATGGACGTTTCAAGTGCCAGTAACAAGCAAAGGAGCGCTGAGAGAGGAGATAAAAAGAAACTACTATATTATTTAGTTCCAATATTGCTATAGTTAATAATGCACATGTTTCTCATCATCTTATTGTCAGGACTTACTTGCATGATTCCTTTCCAGAATAAAAGCAAATCTCTTCAATCTGACAGAACATCAACAAAGAGAATTTAATTCTCAGATTTTACACTGATAGAGAACTGATCCCTAATAAAGGCTATCATGGAAATTATTAGATTAGATTGAGTAATATGACAACACCACTCCCCTAATATTTCCATTGGTAGTAAGGTTTGAAATCATGAAGCTTTAATTTATTATCCCATTTACTGAACAGAAATGTCTTTGGTGCAATAATACAGTACAGTTCTGCTTATACAGCAGTACAAGATTCTCAGCATTAACTCTAACTAGGAACTCTAACTGGTCTAACTGATGTTGGAAACAGCCACTTAAAAAGACAGTAACTTAAGACTTTTTTTTCTTTTTTCTTTTCCTGTGGTTTCATTTTCTTTGTCTTCTGATAGTGATGTAATTCAGGACTGGACTATTTTTTCTGTGTTGGATAGTACCCATCTTATGTCAATACACTTGCCACAACTGAATCCTTTCAGAGAAGTACTGAAAAAAATTTCATGTCCAAATGTCTATCAGTTATATGTGCAAATATTAACTGAATTTGTAAGAATGAATTAGAAGAAAAAGCACAGGGATTTTTTTGAGTTTTCTGCTTTTTTTCTGCCGTGACAATATTCATACAGTTAAAATGTCAAACTGAAGTAGTAGTAGGAGTGAGAGATTTCAAAATAAAGATAAAGGTGTATTGTCACATTGCTATGGAATTTGTGTATATTCTTATTTCATAGCCTATCTAGAAATGGTTCCTTCACTTTTAGAAGAAAATAATCCCCATGCACCTATTGAAACAGATGGCACTGACTCCTCGAAATATTGTATGAAGAACTCAGTCAGTTATGTGAAGATCTATTAGCAGTATCACATGTTTTAGACACATGAACTCTGTGTAGGATGAAATATTTAACAGCCCTATTTTGCCCTAGATGCATCAGAGATAAGAAACAAATCCTAAGACTTTTATCCCACATAATGCACAGAGACTGATGACTCATTTAATTGGCATTAATATTTCTCATGCAAAAGGTATAGTAAAAAACTTTGGGTTTATAATCTATTTAAAGTCAATTTAAGTGTCAGATAATAACCAGAATTAATTATTCTTAAAGCATGTATCGACTCAAAGGTCACATTCAGTGAGTCCTTCTTCTGCCCTTGCCTGGCATTTTGTTCCCTGAAATAAAATACTTTCTGCCTCTGTCTATTATGAACATAGTGCAGCCGTATAATGCTTTCTGTATTTAGATCTGGTTAGTTGAGAAGTTTATTATTCTAATTCACTTATTTGATTCAAGTCAACAAATGACTGTTCAGGGCAAGGACCAGGAAGGGAGGAGTAGCTCAGGCTATGTCATTCCTCAGTAGTTGCTTTACAGCAGTTTAGCCATCAGCTTGGATTATTTGGCCTCCATTCCTGCTAGCCTACAACAGAATTCCAACCACGAACAGAAGAAGCCTACAATCAATAACAAAAATCAAAAGAACTACGGTTAGTTTATGAGGGAAAATTTAGGCAGTAAAATAGGGCCGATTTCTGAAGGCACAATACTGGAATCCGAGCCCTCTCAAAAGTATCCCAACAAGTTTGACACATCCACTCTTGTAATAGATCAGTGTGGAAGACAAGAAAAACAAACAGACTTCTTGTTTTGAGAAGACTTTTATCCCTAGATTTCGCTTATAACAGTGCAAGAAGAAACATGTTTTGGACCTCCAAGGAAAGAAATGTTATTACTCTAGTCCAGATGCCAGCCTAGGCACAAGAGAAGTGGGAAAATTTCACCAAGGAACCCAGAAAGGCAAAACTTTTGTCATGTAGGAGAACAACATGGAGACACTAACTAAAGGTGAATCAAATCCTTTCATATGAACTCCTGACAATTCCTGGATAACAAAATGAAGAGTTCTTTAATTTTGAAGTTCTACATTTTCATAGAAAAGTATTCTTATTCACATTATGCATTTACATATAGGGTTTTTCTAGCAATGAGTATTGAATTTTCAAGGAAAACTTGGACTCAACATGTGTGACATGAATTATCTTTCCTATGTGAGTCCATCTTGTTGCTCACCACTCTCCCCGAATGAAAACACCCCACACTTGGAACAGAGGTTGAGGAAGTTAGGTAGCCCCATTATCCTGCCACAGTTTGGGACTAACCCTTCACAGTGCTTTGCTATCTCAGTTCTTGCTACAAAAAGTAGTGTTGTGCCTGAAGAGAGTTACTGGCTGTTACCATAAAGCTTCCTGACTGCTATCATAAAACTTTTGTACATCTCCTTATATGTGGTCTAGATCACTGGATGACTTACAAATGAAACCTTGAATTCAAGGGTGGGAAGAAGTGCAGTAAGTTCAAGGTAGCCTGCAAAGTATAAAAGCTGCACCATTTTCTGATATAGAAATAAAATACACTCTCCTCTATTCTTGATGGCAAATCTCACCAGTTAAAGAAAATCTATGCATGACAATGTATTAAAAGCCACAATTACACATTTTAGTGTCTCTCCTTTTATGAGATATTATCCACTTTTGGTACTCAGTCACTTCTCCTTTTGCTGCTTCTCAGCTGGCTGTGGCTTAAAGACAAAAAGGGCACAGCTGTGTGGTTTACCTTATCACTCAGTTAGAACTTTTCAATGCTTCCTGTAAATTAATTTGTTCAATTCTGAAGACCGGCTATATAAAATAAATGCGTACTGTATAAAACCATTATTTCTATTACAGTAAAATAAGCAATACTGTGTATGAAAACCTTTATTGCAGTTCCAACATTGTAAATTACCTGAAAGCCATTAGGGCATTTCTCTTTGAAGTTTATTGTATATAAAATGCATTATTAACTTATTAAATGTTATTGAAATGTACAGTTACAGACAGTGACTTTAAACTCAAATTTTCCTTTCCATTAAAAAGTAGAGTTCTCTTTTTTAACAGACTATAGAGGAGCTTAGTTTACTAAGTGAAAAATTTACTTTATAAAGAGAATATTTTACTTCTCTCTCAGCTGGAAATATTCATTTATGGCAGAAGCTTTCAAGCATTTAAGGAATAAAGAATAGATTTGAATAAAAGATATTCAAACATGTTTCTGCATTTTCAATCTACTGATGATAGAAGCTGATTTGTGGAAAACGAAGGAATTACAGCAAAGACCTCTGAGATCATTGAGTGAAACCATTAACCCAGCGCTGCCAAGTCCACCACTAGACCATATCCCTCAGTACCACATCTACACATCTTTTAAATATCTGCAGGGATGGTGACTCCACCATTTTCCTGGTCAGCCTGTTTCAATGCTTGACCACTGCTTTGATGAAGAAGATTTTCCCAATATCCAATCTAACCCTCCCCTGGCATAATTTGATGCCATGTCCTCTTGTCCTACCACTTGTTACTTGGGAGAAGAGACCCACACCCACCTCACTACAACCTGCTTTCAGGTAGCTGTAGAGAGACGTAAGTTCACATGAGTATGTCATCCCCAATCTCAATACACAGGGAAAGCAACAGACCAACAGGGATGTTGGACCTTGCAAAGTTCTAGTTGAATCCTTATAGTAGAAGGATGCTGACAAGCATAAGTGATACACAGTTGTCTGCTTTTGTAACAGGGTTGAGCAAGCATTACTCCCACTTGTGACTAGAAGTACATGCGAGCTATAACCAAAAAGCTGGCCATGCATGCGCATCCTGGCTGTGCTCCTAATCTGTTAGGGGCAACATCTTGCAGACATCCACTTTTTTTGTCTTTTTTGAGAGAAGGGAGTCTTCTTGAATGACAAGAAAGGTGCTATACAGTGCCCTAGGTGGGTCCCTGACTAGGACTGTCAGGGTGTCAGTGCTACAGAAAACATCTTGGCATATTCTCACTCTTGATTCAGACTAAAAGAGGATGATGGAAAGGGTGTTCAGAAGTCACGCATTGTCACATTTGGTCACTCTGACAGCTTTCACCCTTCAGGCAATTAAACAGACTGTATGAAAACTTGGTCTTGGTTCTCCCCATGTAATCAAGTCTTCAAAATCACTCAACTTCATTTTTCATTTTACCCATCCCTGCAAATCCTCTCTTGAAAAACTTCTACTCCCTGCAGAATACGAGCTTTTGGAAAGGATGTAAATATCATTTCTATCCTGACATGTGATCTGAATGTCACTTTTGTACTTATTCTGATTTGTGTTAATATAGGAGTAGCACTAGACAAGGAAACACAGTGTGCTGTGCCAGGTGAAACTAAAAAGCGGTGCCTGACTTGATCTTATGGTATAATCAGTGAAACTCTTCATTTGCCAGTGTATGTTGTTGAATGACTGTGTGGAAGAGAAACATCTTATTATGCAAAGTCAAAGAGGAAAAGCCTGGAATTTCTTGTATATACTGGAATAATTTTGAGTAATGCAATTTCAGTGAACTATGAAGTATCAATTCACAAGGATTTTGAAACAAATCAAATCTTTTAGGTCACCTGGGAAAATGCACTAAGTTTTACTCTGTTCCCTGCAGTGAAACATGAAATTACAGAATGAATTATTTACAGCTTCAGAGGTCTGCAGCTGTTCTTATTTTGCAATACTGACATTGTACATGCACTTCTTTATAACTTATTTGATCTGGTATCTGTCTTCCATTCTTAATAATTCACTTCCTGCTCCATAATCTGTTAATACTGCAGCCAATTCCCAGATTGATGTCTTCAAGAGCTCTTCAGTGATCCTTGTGTATATAAACCACTAGCTAACTATACAAATATTACAATCAGATAAGTAAAGTTGTAAATTTCTAGACATCTTTGAAATAATTAGCCTTATTTACAGCATTATTGAAGCAGCTGTTACACATCTGAGATTGGAGAGTTGCTGGTAATTGTATAATACTCTAGGCAAGAACATGTTTATTAAATCACAACTGGATTGAAAATTACTTAAAAATATGTACATATTTTCATATTAACACTTGGAAAGAAATATAGAAGCTCCTTTTGTTGGTTTTAGTATGACTAATAGTTAATAATATAGGCACAATCTTCAAGGCTAATCTCCTTTTATCATTTTAGGAGCTCCAGTTTTCTCACACTTTCTTGACTGTTAAACAGGCCACATGCAATGTAAGATTAAAGGAAAAACTAATATTTCCTTCAAGAGCAATACATAGCATACAGTCATAGAGTTTATCTGCCTAGGAAGAATATGTTCACATATGATGAAAAAGAAAAGCAAGTGAAATATTTTCATCAAATATAAGAAATCAGGGATGACAAATTTTACGTTTTATATGGAGAAACATTATGTCATTTACTGTGATATTTTTAAGACTTCAAATGTGGAAGATCCACTCTTCCTGTTCCTTTTACTCTAATCCTAGTCAAACAGATACCAAAGAGCCTGATTTTGGGCAAATGTTCAAGCCACTTTACTTCATCTGAACTCTTTCACTCAAAAAGCAATAAACATGTGCTGATACTGTTATGGTCTCTGGGGTCAGCAGGCCACCCTTTGTTGCTGCTGGCTTTCATTGTCAGTGAATGGACAGCAATATCCTCGAGAAAAAAAAGAACCTACATTCTTGGTTTTATTAGTATATTTTCTGTTCATTGTGTTGTGTTCTGTGTTTCACTGCAGCTGTCACTGTAGTGTCTTGCACTGAGAGATGTGTATTTCATAAAATGCTTTCTCCTAGTACAGCCACAATGCTGCATTGTGTGAACTGCACAGTTTTCACCTGTATGTTTATTTACTCTAGCACTGCATTTATGCCTTGGTATGCACTTTTGATTCTATAATCTTTTTTTTTTTCAGATTCTTTTTTAAGGTTAACTGTTTTAACTGACTGAAAAATATCTCTGTATCTTTGCAGTACCCAGAGCCTACCCAGACCAAGCTAAACTAGACAGTCAGTCCTCTTGCTGACATTAAATATTGTGGGGTTTTGTTTGTTTGTTTGTTTTATTATTTGCATAACAAGGCCTTTACTGTCAATTTCTTTATTTACATATCATTCACAACCCTTTTCATAGTGTGGTAGGAAAAAGAACAGAGATACATTACAAGCCTTTAAGCACTTAGCCCAGAGCCACAAATTCCTTTCTGAGAATTTTCAAGGTAGGTAGGTTCAGAGTTGTGACACCTTGGACTGCAGTGAATGAATCAGCCCTTCAGCTTCAGGTAAATGATTCTTATAACAAAGCCTTTCCGTGCATTATTTCATTGCCATACTTGAGTGCTGCTTTTTCATCACAGTGGCTGCACTTTGTGACTGAAGATTTGAGAAGGGCTCTACCCACGTGGGTGTCCTTCGAGGCTGCATAGTAGATTTTTTAGATGAGGCACAGTGTGTGCAGAACTGGCCCCACCCTTTAACTCGTAAGGTTCATCTGCCACGGCCGTGCGAGCTTGGACGGTGACAGTGAAGTCCTCAGGACTAGAACCTACAGCCCCTGGTATTCCCAGGAGGTCTCCCATCCAAGTACTAACCGGCCTGACCCTGCTTAGCTTCTGAGATATTATGGGATCGGGTGTCAAGGTGCCACTTTTTAATGTGTTGATATATGCCTTTCTCAAGGGATGTTGGGGAACAGAAGACACACTATCCAGTGGTGTTTCCTCTTTGCAATCTTTCTCTCCAGGTAAGTCTTGGGTCTTAGGAACACATGTTATGTATATTATCATTTTGCATTACACCAAGAGATACGTTAAAAACTTTTGGCAGCATGGGAGAAGGACAAACTTCCATGTTCCTCTATGTTCTTTAACATATGTTAACACAAAGGTATTCTTTCACATGGCTAAATGAAGGTATTGTTTGGCTATGCGGCAGATCATATTCTTTTACCTATAGTCTAAATATAATTGAAATATTTTTAATACTGCAAGGCTGAATTCATCTCCATGTGGAACTCATTCCACACCTTAAAGAGGGTATACCATAAGACTGGTTTTTGCATCTTAAGAATACTTCTTTGTTTCTGTGTTCTATCAGTTTCTTTCAAGAAATTTAGGTAGATGAAAGGACCTCTTCTAACTTTACGTAAGGGTCCAGTCAGCCAGAGAGTGTATTCGCCTATTTTTTTTCCATAATTATTTTTCCCTTAGTACAATACAAAGACTAGGAGTAGAAGGAGTTTATTTACATTTCTGGCATTCAATAAAGGCCAGAGTTATAGCCAGTCCCAGTGCCAAGCTCTGTCTTTAGAGAATCCCTGTATGTAACTACATGAGGTGCCTCACAGAGAGGTGGAGCCAGCAAGCAACTGGTTGGGCATTTTGCAGTTCTCCAAGGCTAACCCACCACAAGAACTGAAAAGGATTTATGTATATCAATAGCCTTGAAACTACTACTTGCCACTATACCCACTAGGAAGAAATGTTTGCATATGCACATAGCTAGTTGTGGCAGTTTTAGTTAGGCCTCAAATTAGCAGGCTCAGAGAATCCTCATAGATTAGGGGAGACAAGTATCACCTGACTTAAGCAACCAAAAAAATATTTCATATCAGATGACACAAACCTGAGATAGGTAGGAGTTTCTCAGTTGCCATCATGTCTGCAGTGGAGGCAGGACATGCTGCAGCTGTCCTGCTGTCCTGGGCCTTGCTCCTTCCTCCACTACATCATATTTTGTTTTAGTTTCAGGAAAGTAGAAACATTTTATTATGCGCTCTCTCTCTCTTTTGCCTTGCTGGGTGTCTTTTAGAGTATTTTATGAATCTAAAGTAATTAAATCTGTTTTCAGTGGGACGTAAAAAATTGTCATATCTAATTTGTGTGTGTGTTATATTGTAGTTTCTTTTAATTTTATCTTTTCAGTATAAATATATATAGTTAGTTTAAGTATAAACTGCTTTGAGTTTTGTTGGTCCAGAAAAATCACAAATGAGCAACTCAGATCTATATAAGATCCTGTAAGACTGAAACCAGCCTGCACAAACCCTGTGAGACTGAAGGCAGTTAAGACTAAACAATTCACAGCTGCTTGGAGGAGGTTAGCTACTCCCTAGAAGTTTCTCATGGGAGCTCCTTAGGTTTCTCAGAGTACACTGGAGAGGTGCTTCAAAACATCCAGGATGAGGTAATATAAACATTGAACTTGTGAGATATGGATTATAACCAATTAAAGTTTGTGGCTTGATGATGTGAGGTTCAAACTTAGCCAATGATGTGTTGCTTAAACCCTGTATAAACCGTGTGTGGTGTATAATAAATCGGCATTCACTCGATCACATTGGTCTGTGTGTGGTGTCCAGTTCCTCCGCCGTATATTTATTTATTTCTTTAGAGTTTCTAGGCGTTTTTTTCCTTTCTCCCTTTTCTCACTGAGGGGGGGAAGGGAGGCTTTGACTCTGTGATGAGCACTTGGCGTTTTGCCAGTTCAACTCAAGACACTAGTAGATTTTTTTAACTGATGCTGTCACTTCAAGCTGCACATCACTGTTACACAGAGAGAGGCAAACCATTGCATCCTCCATCATCAGTGACCTGAGTAAAAGGTATATCATGTGTGTCTTTACGGGCAACGGTGTCTTTACAAAGATCTTTACAAAAATATCCTGTGAAAAGAGTAAAAATATTCTTCATTCCGTATGTGGGGGTTTTTTTGCTGTAGTTGAAGAGAATTACTCTTTCAATGAATATTAATAAATGTAGAAAACATTAAACTGGGAGTTCGATCTTTAAAGGAAAAAAATTCAATAATTTCAATTTTAATTAATTTACTCATTAAATCTCTCTATCTGCAGACACCATTTATTTGGAAAGAACAAATGAGAACAGGTTTAACAGTGCAGAATAAGATAGCACACTTATTAGACAGCAATTGTAAAGTTAGCTCAAGCTTCTTTGAAAGAGACAGTCACTGTTTCACTGATGGTGCAATGAGAAAATAGATAGAAAAAAATCACAATGAGAAAGAAAATATCTCTTTTACATTTATAAATATTGCTTAGTTCCTGGCTATTTTATAAAAGCAAGCAAAATTTTTGTCCACTATATATAAAGCTATTCCAAATGAGTTCATAATATATACAAAAAATGAAAAGCAAAAATCAAAAAATACAGAAAGAAAAGTGAAGAGGGAATAAAAATTCCTCATCTGAGGGCAGGGATTTACTGATCTTTCTTAAAAAAGAAAATGCATTTGAATGTTATCTTGATATCTAGGTATTTATAGAATGCAATTTCCTTCCTAATAACTAGATCTAGAAAATCTAGATCCAATGATACTATCTTTTTTATTTGTGAATGAGTCATAAGCAGGCAGTGACTTAGAATCATAGAATCGATTGGGTTGGAAAAGACCTCCAAGATCATCAAGTCCAACCCTTGGTCCAACTCCAGTCCATTTACTAGATCATGGCACTCAGTGCCACGGCCAATCTCAGTTTAAAAACCTCCAGGGATGG
>VWZD01006856.1:55373-74112 GCA_013396695.1 Sakesphorus luctuosus
CCCAGGTCCCTTTCTGCCTGGCTGCTCTCCAGCCACTCTGTGCCCAGCCTGTAGCACTGCATGGGGTTGTTGTGGCCATAGTGCAGGACCCGGCACTTGGCCTTATTGAACTTCATCCCATTGCAATCAGCCCATCTCTCAAGTCTATCCAGATCCCTCTGCAGAGCCCTCCTGCCTTCTAGCAGGTTGACATTCCCTCCCAACTTGGTGTCATCAGCAAATTTGCTGATGATGGACTCAATCCCCTCATCTAAATCATCACTAAAGATGTTAAACAGGACTGGACCTAACACAGACCCCTGGGGAACACCACTAGTGACCGGCCGCCAGCTGGATGCAGCTCCATTCACCAGCACTCTCTGGGCCCAATCCTCCAGCCAGCTCCTAATCCAGGAGAGGGTACACTTGTCCAAGCCATGGGCTACCAGCTTCTCCAGGAGTATATTATGACAGTCACTTATTCCTTGAAAAACAGATTTGTATGTTTGCAAGGATTTCACAGAGCTGGTTAAGACAATCAACACAAAACTTACAGGTTGAAATTAATCTGAATGGTGGATAAATGCAGAAAAATTATGATCCTGCTTACATACACCCAGTTAACAGAAGAAGTTAATTTAACTGAATAAATTATTTACTCATCTGTAGTCTTAAACAGTCTTGCTAAATGACATTACTCCCAGCTCTACAAATTTCAAAATGATTTGGCTATTGAAGTTATGTTTCTGTTTCAATTATATCGGTAATAAACTTCTTTTACACTCAGCAGTTTCATCTGGCCCAATTATTACTATGGTCTGTAAACACAGCCCTTATATTTTGCCATTAAGGACTATTCTGAAATCTACATGGCTAAAAAATTACTTACAGTAACTTTACTGAAATGAGATTATTATGTTACCATAAATCTTCAGTATTTAGTATGAAAATGCACTCCCACATTATACTGATGCTTTTCATACATTTCTGTTCAAAATGTAAAAGGAACAGAAATCTGTGGGTTGGTCATTTTACACCTGAGCTTTTTATGAAGAACAAAATGTGCAAAATACATGATCTGTAAAACTTCTTTACTGTATACATAATTGCTACCTAATAAGATTATTCAACTCCTAATTGAAGGTACTGAAACCTCAGGAATGTAAAGGATTAGGGATTCTGTGAAAATGACTATTAGAAATAGTCACTCAAACTCAGGAACTGGAAGACTTGAGTATGGATTGTGAATGATTTTTATGAGGTCAGCCTTGATGGGAGGAGAGGCACACTGGAAATCATGAAAACTCAGAAGTATAACAAAACTATAAATCTCTTGCAATACAGCACATAGTGAGATCCAAGCCCAAAATGTCTAAAATGCCCAAGTGTGTTCACAAAACTAAAATATAATAAATGTTTGATAACTTTTTATACTTTAGTGGGACTCCAAAATATTTCATCTTCTAGGATGTCACGGTGTGCTTGTTGGAGACAGTAATTCAAGGATTGCATTTCTCTGATGTAGTATATTAATTTACAAAAAATGCTTCATTTTCATATCATTTTTTCATCATGGAACTATACAGCATAGTTGATTTGTCTCTATTATACCTGATTAAACCAAACATTCACAAAAATGTGCTTTCTTTTCCCCATAGCAATTTATAAATTAGGAAATGTAACACAAAAACATAGGTTTCAATTTTGCGATGTAATAGAAACTGTATGTTACAATTTTTTCAGCTATATTTCTACATTTTATTTTACTAATTTAATCATTCATTTCAGGAAAAAAAATGAAAACTTTTTTTAAAAAGTTATATCTATTCAGAAAAATGAACTACTTTTTCTCATTATGCAGGTGCATGGATAGAAATAACTCATATGTAGTAAGACACATATATCTTTAGTGGGTTTTTTATAATGACACAGAGGAAAGAACAGTGGTATATCTGTGCCATTCTTTGATTTTCAAGAAACCACAAACTCCCATTGGCTGTTGAAGAAACATAATTTTTAAGACTGGTTAAAGGTAAAGGTTTCCCAGATCCTAACTTGGATGAAAGTCCTATTCTCATGCATAGAAGAAACATCCATGTGAATAAGGATTGGGTTTTTTCCTCATTTTAAGTGCAGAGCTGACTCACATAGATATTTTGGTTAAGAAAAATCAAGACTGTAAACTATACATCCACAAAAAGAAACATACTGACAGCATGCAAGGAGTTTTAACACTGCATTAAATTCAAGGTAAAAAACTCTATTTCTAGAGTAGATTCTAACCTTAGAGCCAATTCTTATGAACAGTTTTAAAAATATTCTTCTGCCCCCAAAGACTTTTCATTTCTGGGCTCCATAATCCCAGTTCTCTCAGCCTTTCCTCATATGAGAGGTGCTCCATACGTCTAATCAGCTTGGTGACCCTCCTCTGAACTCACTGTCTCAGGTTTATATCCCTCCTGTGCTGAGGACCCCAGAGCTGCATGCAGCACTCCAAGTGGGGTCTCATGAGAGTAGAGGGTTAGAATCCCCTCCCTCACCCTACTGGCCATGCTGCTTTTGATGCAGGCCACAACACAATTGTGTTTCTGGGCTGCAGATGCACATTGCTGGGTCGTGTCCAGCCCCTCAGGCACGAGCATTCCCAAGTCCTTCTCAACAGAGCTGCTCTCAGTCGCTTCATCCCCCAGCCTATATTGAGTCTGTGGGTGGCTCCAAGACAGGTGCAGCACCTTGCCTTTGGTCTTTTTAAACCTCAGGAGGTTCCCATAGGCCCAGTTCTAGAGCCTGTCCAGGTCCCTCTGGATGACATCCTGTCCTTCAAGTGTGTCAACTGTGCCACTCAGCCTGGTGTCATCTGCAAATTTGCTGAGGGTGCATGTGATCCCTTTGTTTGCAACATTGATGAAGATATTTAATAACACCGGTCCCAACACAGACTTCTGAGGGACAACACTCATCACTTACGTCCACTGGGACTCTGAACCATTGACCACTGTCCTGTGGATGCAACCATCCAACCACCTTCTCATTCATTTAACAGTCCACTCTTCAAATCCATCTCCCTCCAGTTTAGAGAAAAGGATGATATGGGGGCCCATGTCATAGGCTTTATTGAAGTCCACATAAATGACATCTGTGACCTTGTCTACTGATGTAATCGCTTCATCATAGAAGGCCATTAGGTTAGTCAGTCAGGACTTGCCCCTGGTGGAGCCATGCTGGCTGTCTCAAATCACCTCTCTGTCCTCCATATAATTCAGCATAGCTTCCAGGAGGACCTGTTCTGTGATCTTCCCAGGCACAGAGGTGAGGAGGACAGGTCAGTAGTTCCCATGATCCTCCTTTCTATTTGTAAACCGAGAAGGTCACAGGGTCACAAACTCATGTGACCAAAATCAGGGGCCCTCAGGAACAAGTTTATCTCTCCTGCTTGTTCCCTTTTGGTCAACAGCTGTTCCAAAGAGTGAACAACTGATATATTTCTCCCTTTCAGGAGTATTTTCAGTATTAATCTAGAACTGTTACTTTGAGAGCCTAAATTTGAAAGCAAATAACTTTTATGCCATTCAGAAGTTTCAGAAAAAATATGGATTAATTTACTGTGCTCGTTGTCTAAGATCGTTAGATAAGGAACCTAAGCACCTCTTGTGTTTGTGGACTGTCTTTGTGATCCTGAATAATTTACACCGATACAATTTTGAACTCACTTTTCTTCCTCTAGATTGTGTTTAAATTCCTTTATTTCACTCTTGCTTTTCAAGTTCAGAAGAAATCTCATTTTTCATTACAAATAGATTGAACTCAGATACGAAAGGGGCAGAGAGGAAACTGACACATAAGAAAGGTACCTACCGAGGAGGTTCAGTATTTTGAATGAAGAGTCTGATAAGTTGTAGCACATACTATGCATCATATGCATGTTATTTATTAATAAAGTAGATTGAATCATCCTAAAAGGCTATTTGCATTTAAATTCAGTTCAATATTTCATTTTACCACAGAGATGGGTAAAGAGGCTTGTCAAAAACTAGACATGACCTCAGATAAGAGCATTCTTAAAGTTTTGAAAGATTTGATTAGTCTTTTATTTTCTTCATTGTTTTTGTACAATTTTCCTAATCTCTAAAAGGTTTTAAATGGACAATAAAAGCACAATTAAAAATAGGGAAACTGTCAGGTAATCCCAAACAATCCACATTATTGCACATTATAGAATTCAAAGGAACTTACAAATGTTTAGCTTAATTGTGAAACTGGCCTATTTTTTCATAATGGAGTTTAAACAAGCAGTATTTATAATTTATCAAGGAAAAAAAAAGAAAACTAGTGCATATATTGCTATTATTACTTACTACCTTATCCAGTATACTTTAAGAAAACCTTAAAAAAAAAAAGAAGAGGAAACAAATATCATGAGCATCAACATTTTAAGTGAAATGAGAGGCACAGAATGTCAATTTTACTTGCACATGAATTATGGTGTCCATCTGGTTTGCTTGCAGTCATCTCCAATTAGAACCAAAATATCAAAGCCTTGTAATGATTGTAAATTGCATGGATTTCCCATTCTCATGAGCTAGTTCTGGTTTGGATATTAAAGCCACAGCCCATACAAAGATTTCTTTCTATAAATATCAATCTCTCTACTGATGATGCATGAAACATACCTAGCAACATAAGATATTAAGATCATCCATCAGTAGCCTTATAGTAATCAAAAAGGTTTCATCACTTTCTTCCGTTGGTTGGCTTTTCTAAATGCCAAATAAAACTTAGCGATATTGATATCTCAGAGAGACTGTGAGCCATTAAACATGTCTCCATACATTACAATTTGTATGAGAAAATGTTGACATTTGCACTGGCAGGATTAGCAGTGACTAAAGTGTTTTGCTTTCATTCCCAATATTTCTTTGACCAAGAAAGTACAGGTTTTTAGGAACAGAGAATTTCTTGCAAACTCTCTGTGCTATTGAAGTCCTTTGTTTTGTAAATGTGATGTTTTTCAACTGTGTAGCAGTGAAGAGAAATATTACCTTGTTATAATGCCTCTCTTTCTGATAACCTAATACATTTCAATATGTGCTAAAAGAAATGGGAGGGAGAAATCATATGCAGGTGAACAGCCATGTACTCTTAAAATAAATGCTTTCTTATGAAATAAAATGAAGGAAGTGAAGAATTTAAATGCAAATTGCAAAGATTTAAATTTAATCTCAATAATAAAAAGATTTATTAATTCTCTCCTAGTATTTCACTCTTTTTATAGTTCAGAACTGAAAGGTCAACACATTGCTCACTATGTCACAGTCTTTTCTACAAAATAATTTATCAGACCAGTAACTAAAAATATACTAAATCAAAGTATTTGAAGATAATCACAATTATCTTGTTCCTATGATTGCTCATGTTTGACCAAGCTAATTATGCCTTGCTTCTTTCCAGATTTATGCAGTAATTGCCAAAGCATGTTTTTAGAAGGATTGCTGCCAGAAGGGCAAAAGAGACAGCTTAGAGAATGCTAATGGGACTTATAAACAGCAGCTTTTCAAAGGGCTGTGACCTGTCATACCAGAGTATCTGACTGCTGCATCTTAAATAAGAAGAGGAGAATGGGGACAGTAGTTTGATTTTGTGCTTTGACTTCAAACTGATGACACGGCTTCAATCCACAGAATAACAAAATTTATATGGCAGAGATCATATAATTTATTATTCACAGGAAGGAGTAGGTGTTGCCCTAAGGTTCATTTTAATACATCACTGGCAATGAACATCTTTATGATTAGCCAGATCAGCAAGCTAAAAAAAAAAAAGACTCATTTTCAATTTAATGTATTTGTTTATGCTCAATAGGCACTTGAGTTTAAAGAACAACGAAGCGATACAATTTTGTAATTAATATCTTAATTCTTCTCACTGCACTATAAATACAATTCCAAATTTCTTATATAGATCAGCAAAAACATATTGCAGTATCTTGAATTTTCAATATCAGATTACTGACATTGTTCTAGCAAAGTGTTTGCAGTCAAACCTTAATTTTTTTAAAAGTAAGAGTGTAAATTTAAACTTCTATTAACCTCAAAGATATTATCCTTTACTTAGATGTCTAAGGCAATAAAAAGAAGCTAAAGTTGAGAAGCACATTATTTAAAGTACATAGTTTCTTTTGCCCTTTGAACATGCAGAGATATTTCTGAAAGCTGCAGCAACACAACTATGCTAACCTACATTCTCTGTTTTTGTAGCAGTACTAAGTAAATGGCTGGTGTGACCTGGTGGAAAGGTAATTTTTAGAATTGACTATTTTAATATTCCCATTAATACAAGTTTTATACTGATTAAGCTGCCACTATTACCTAAACAAAGCAGGCTCTTAGAGCCATAATATAAGCCAAAATACCATATGGGTCTAACCATGATTGAGATTTAAAGTTGCAAATGTCATCAATCTTAATCCAGTAATTTGCACTAGGAAAGTCCTGACCAATTCGAGGCTATGAGAGGCAGATCCAGCTCCACCTGCAACTTGATACAGTTTAAATTCACTCTTGGAATATTCTCAAATGTGTTAGGCTGTTGGCCCTTCCAGGTGAAAGCACTGAAATTGATGATTTTTGTTAAAATATTCAAAAGGCACTAGACCAGAGAAAGGAATTGAGAACTGCAGTAAGCATGACTTCAAAGATTAGTGATTAAACAAGCAGGATCAAAAGAATCATCACTGTCAAGCACTATTCAAAGAACTGGTAATATTCTCCATATAGTGACTTCATCTGAGAACCATGCTCAGATTTCCCATTGAGGACATAATTTCTGTCACGCTTTAACAACCCTGTGTCAGCTAGCACTGAGCCAAAGGCAAAAGGAAATGAAGGATGTGCTCTGAAGACCCAGCAGCTGACCAGCAAAAGTCCAGTGGAAGTACAGCCTTTATGTACACTAATATAGTGTTATTCCTTTGATTAGTTGTTTGCTTATATGCCCGTTTTAACTCTTAAAATTCTAATATTTTGTCCATCAACATATCACATAAGATCTTTTGCTTTATTTGTCTCATTATGTGCTAATTTTTACATTGTTTCTTATTCTGCAGGATACACCTGAGTTAAGAACGCACTGTTGCCAACACCTAATTTGTATTGACTGCACTTTGTAGAAAGGTTATGAAATTTTATGGTACTAAAACATTTAGTTAAGTACCAGCACTCAGCCTTCCAGCACTGTCTTACAGGTAATATGAATTACTTTCTTCTGACACATCAGTGATTTTATTCCATTTTCTTAGATATCATTAGCACATTTAAGTATTAAAGCTAATAATGATATCCTAAGATTGTGGGTTTCACTGTGCCACTGGAAGTACTGATCAATCAGTATCTAGGGAGAGAAGAAACCAATTTACTTTAATATCTCTGAAAATGGTGTGCCTATACAAGATGTATGAGCTATTTAACAGCTTAAATAGCCCCTCTACTGAATTAGTGTATCTCATTTGTTTTGTACAGAAGATGGAGTGCAATAGTGTCTGAGAAACCATGTATGGTATTTCGTGATATTTGAATACTTTTGGGTGCTCCTCTAACAGAAATTCCAGTTCTGATCTAATTAGTTATGGGAATTAGCTAAATGTGGGAATGATCTTCCATTTTTAATATACTGAGCTTAGTGAAACAGTGACACAAAGGGTAACGGGGTGAAACTGCCGATATTGCTGTTTTCAGAGGATTCTTTCAATATGACCCTTTTCAGCTAGACCATGCAAGCCTTGTTGATAGCATTATATTACTGTGGCTTTATTTATTGCAGAATCAAGAAACAATAAATGCTTATATTTTCAAAAATTTCTTTCTTATAAAGGAAAGTATGTGCTATAAATGAACACCACATTGAGACTCTTCATCATCTAACAGCTACAAAATGCGTGGCTTGTTCCAGGCAGGGTTGATCTGGTACTGAAATTGACTCTATTACTTGTTGGAAAAACCCTTCAAGAGTCTCGCTTTTGCCCACACTGCCGGAAGACATCTCTTCTACTATGTCTTCACTATGAGCAGGTCCTTCCTGGACTACCCAGATAATTTACTGTCTCTGGGATTTGAACAAAATGGGAGGACTGGAATAAATCAGTCCCAAACGAGGACAGTTTAAGTCAGCATTCTAATTCTTGGTGTGAAAATGACGTGAGAGAATTTTCTCAATAATATGTACTTGGATTTGATGCAAGAGTTTGGAAATTATGGATAAGTATCTTTTTGCAGTATTGATGTTGATTTGCAATAGCACCTGGAATGTTGGTAATGATCCAAAAGGCTGAAATAAAACACACATTGTGATTGTATTTAGAGAGACACAGGCAAGAAAAATGGTCTGACAGGAACACAATCAGTCCAAGAAATCAAAGTGCAAAGTCTCAAGTCTGAGGAGGGGCAACCTGATGCACCAGTATATGCTGGGAACATCCAGCTGGAAAGCAACTCTGCAGAAAAGAAGCTGGTGTTTTTAGTGGACACCTAGCTGAACGTGTCTGGCCAGGAAATTGGCTGAGACCCTAACCCTGGAAATACTTAAAAGACCTATAGGTATGGCACTTAAAGGCATGTTTTACTGCTGGGCTTGATAGTGCTGGGTTAATTGTTGAACTTAATGATCTTAGGGGTCTTTTCTGATCTAAATTAATCTATGAGCCTGCACTTGCCACAAAGAATCCTGATGATAATCTGGGTTGCCTTAGGCAAAGCATTGCCAGCACTTAAAAGGAGGTGACCCTTTCCCTTTATTTAGCACTAGTGAGACCATGTCTGATGTACTTGGTCCAGTTCTTGTATAATTCTCAGTTAAAAACTGAAGAAATGAAATATAAATTAAAAATATTGTGATAGCTCATGTGTGTTTTAGTTGTTCATTTCATATTGCAATGTCCAATCTTTAGAATGAGTGACCAGATCATGTGGATTTTTTATGGAGGGTGATGTGACGGCTTTTTTTTTTTATCAAGTCATCTGACTATTGTAATGGAAAGAAGATTTAAACATGGGATAGAAAAAGAACGGCTGAAGCTGATTTTTAGCACAAAGTTGTTTACTCTTTTAGCAGTGATCAGTGTTATTGTGAGATTTGGAAGGATTACAGGCTGAAACAATGACAGCATTTAAAATTCAAGCAAACAGCATTTATTGTGGAGAAATAGCAAAAGAAAGGGAAAAAAACCTGAGAAAAGAAAAAAAACAAACCCAAAGACAACTTTCACTCACCATTCGCTGCTCACAGTTACTGTACATACATACCCCAAAGTGCTGAAGATCCCCAGTATGACCAGCTGCTGCATCCTTGGGCATTGGTAGGCTCAACACACTTAGCGGGTACCCCCCAAGAGAGGCAACCTTGTCCTCTGTGCCAGCACACACCTCCACCTGCAGGAGGAACTTTCTGGTTTTATACACTCGGTCTGTGACATCTGTCTGGGCATATGTGGCCAGAACATGCCCAGATAGAGGCCTCCAGTCCCTCCCCCTGTTATGTAACTGGAAATCCCCCTGCATTTGCACAGTGTATATGGAGGATCTCCTTTTTTTGGGTCAGTGGTTGTAACTTCATGACTCTCTTCTTTTTGTCCTTGACTTGTCTTTGACAGGCTATTGGCAAGCAGACAGGCTGCAAAACACCTACACAAGATGTTTCTCCTTCAAGGACAAAGTCCTGATTATCAGTTCTTGTTTTCCATAACTTGGCAAGTAAAGAACAGGCTCTTGCATGCAGCAAGGCCAGGCAGAGACCAAAATAATAGCGTCTCATTGCACACAGATACAATCAGAAAACAAGTTACTGAGACAGTTTACAGATTACACAAAAAAACTGAGGAAGTGGTGAATGGAGAACGAATCAGCAAGACAAAACTTTCTAAGTTTCAGTGTAGCCAGATATAAAGTCAAATCATTTAAAAGAATTTTGGCTATACATATCTGGCAGGAAACATTGGCTCTTAGAAAGACTTGTTGCGAGTGGTAAACTACCATGAACTTTAATGTGACCTAAAAATATATCTATATGACAATTGTTATATAAAGGTGCTCATTGAGATTGAAAATATGAAGACTAACTGAATTAGACTGAGCCCTACCAACTAACGTTCCTACAAAACGTCAAGACCACCAAGGGTGAAGTAAATGGTAAAATCTAGAGCCAAATAGAAACAAACTAAAAATAGACAAATCAGTAAAAATCTTAGCAATAGAATTTGCCACCTTACATTATTTGGGTTGTTAAGAAGAGGTTATGTTTTTGGAAACAGCCCAGATTGACATCAGTAACAGCCAATGTTGACTAAGTGGACAGAAACCTGTCAATAGTTTCACAGTTGCCAAGTTAACTACCTGGTCTCTAGGCTACCGCAGGCAGAGTGAGAAATAAAGATCTAAAACCCAGTATATACTATATCGCCTTCACCCTGAAGGGAGACTTGACTCCTGCTGTCACTCCATTCTTCACAGGTCCTTCTGATTCCTCTTGGGATTTTTGCAGTCTGTTACTCAGATAGTAAAAATCTTCATTCCTTACACTATTGTTTTGTGTAGGCACACAGATAAGGAGAATATCTTGAAAAGCACATTGCTACAAATCTGTTGGGTTTCAGACCTTTGTTTCCAGAGCCAAAGTGGTAGGAGAAGGTGTAACAGGGAAGGTTGCAGGTGGACCAGTTTGCATATTTAATGCAGGGTTCACGGTTTTATCCTTTTATGTGCATGTTTATTTTATGGCAAAAAAAGACAGCATCAGTTTTGCAATGATCATGAAAACAATATCCAGGTTATTTTAAGTGACTTTCTCATTATTCAGGAAGACTAATTATAGCTACCTTTAATACCATTAAAAAGGCTGCAAAACCTTTGGTTTCCTTGAAAAGTGATAATAACAAGTCTTAAAAAGAAATCCTTATATAATATATTGCACTTTGATATGATAAAGTTTCTTTATCTGCATCTTTACTGAAAAGAATTCAAAAAAAAGAAAAAATTACTAGTTGCTATGCAACCAAGCAAATTGAGTTCTGTGCATTTGAAATGCCAAATGTTATTTAACATGTTATATAATTACTTAATATTGTACATGAATAGGTTTATCTGATATTGTTATCATTCTGAGTCAATTTCTTTAATCAGAAGTACTACAGCAGCTCCAAGTGCAATGATTATCCCAAAGGAATAGAGCAATACTCTGATTTATAAACATGGAAATCTCAAATGGCAGCAGCCGGAGTCCCCTACCTCTGAAACTGGCACTGCAGCAAATGCTAAGCACAGTCATGGTTTCACACCAAAAGCTGAATGTTAATACATTTTAGCTGGATAAGTACTGAAGAAATTAGAATGATGAAATCTCCAGGAAATATTTAGAGAAATATATATTCGAGTTTTGCATAATGAGAAGAAGAATAATTTTCTTAATTGTAACCTTACATTCATGCAAAGAGAAAGAATCTTTTAATTGGTGTGCTGGTTTAAGGGTAAACTGGCAGGAGAGAAATGAAACCAACTGAAAAGAGATTACAAGTCAGAGTTACAATTTACTAAAAATATACAGAGAAAAGTTGGTTTTAACCCACAAAAAAATAGATATATAACCTAGCATCCTGGGGCATGAACAGAATGATGTTTGTCAGCCCCTGTGCTGAGCCCCCCACATGGTCACTCTGAGTACAAAGTAAAAGGAAAGGAAAACCTGTTGGTGAGGATGATGGTTGCAGTCTTGCTGAGAGTGGCAGTCACAGTCCTGTTGAGGTTCTAGCCCTCGTCTTGATGCCTTGAGAGACCTGAGAAAGCAAGACTCTGACCCAGGTTAGTATGGGATAAGACAAAAAGTGAAAGTCCTTTAATATCAGGCCTAGGGCCTACAGGAATACATATCGACATCCATCCCAAACACTGATTTTCCATGGTTTTTATAATATTGTTCACCCAATACCCTATTCACACATCTCCTCGGTCCAGCCCTGTCCTGCCCCAGGCACACCCTGTCAAGAATTGAGTCTAGGGGAGAGTGAGACCCTCTTTTCAACATCTTCATCTTCCTCAGTACATGCTGGGCCCTTGAAGGTTTTCTAGTGTTCTATCTTCGAGGTCACTCTGCCACTGTTTATGTCTCATAGCACAGGCCTTAAGATATTATTCAGCCTTCTACCTTGAAAAGAAGACTAAATAGCTAAAATAATTTGAGGCATTGATATGGGATAGTTGGCATGTATAAATAGTGAACTTAATACTAACACATTAAAGTCTGCATTTTCACTACAATTACTTCTAAAATCTATAAAAATTAGAAAATCAGAAAAAATTAAAAACCCTCTGAAGGCATCACTCTGGATCTGACAAGTGGTACCAGAAGTCCCAAACCCCCAAGATTATACACCATCAGGTTCAGGTGAGAATGCCCAGCGCAGGGAGTTCCACAATGGATGATTTAACTCTGCGAGTCATGGGATATTGTCAGAATCTTTGATGGTCTAGCTTGTTGCAGCTTGCCTGTTGTGCCAGTCCCTAATAGCCCATTAGCAGACATGACCCCTCAGGCTGACTGTGGAGGTGCTAATGACTCCCTGGAGGGGAGTTATCACAGCTGAGTCATCGGCGTGAAGACAGAAACATTGCTATGCCTTGCAGGGTTCTTTAACACACAGGTTGTAGCCTGAGGTGTCAGGTGTGCCCTGGGCAGCTGCTCAGAATGATCCATTATTAACAGTTCATCAGAAATTATATAGAGGGTGTAGAATACACAGTTTAGATTACACCCACTCAGTGAGAAACTGGTCTCAGCCCCTGTAACTAGGACAATTAGTAAGAGCATTGTAGAAGCCCATGGCTAAAAACTGACAGTGGAGAAGTCCAAACCAGACTAAACTTGATCTATTGTAGCAGTTATGATATTCAGTGATTGAATTGGCTTTGTTTTCAAAAGTAATGTTAGATCCCTTTTTCTGTAGTAATGTTTAAACTGTGATAGGAATACAAGTATACCAGTATACTAGACATAAAATCAGACTACATTATCACAGCAGTCCACACTAGTTTTCCAAATGCTGACCTGAACAGTGGCCAATGCGGAACACATATGAGACAAAATTCAGAATCCAAAGCAATTGCACTTTTTTAGTTCAATTTACTCTCCCATGACTCTAGAGTTTCAGCTTCATAACAGTCCTTTTAGGTCGCTGGATGTAATTGGACTAGGGTAGAAGACAGGTAAACTACAGCACACAAATCTTTCTGTGTCCTCCACAGAAGACTTTGTAATGTTCCCAGAAATACTGAGTGAATTTCCTCCAAAAATATCACCTGAGTTACTTATGCTCCAGTATGGGTTTGGGGATTTTTTTGGTGTTTCGTTTGGCTGATTTTATTTGTTAGGTTTTTTTGGTTTGATGGCTTTTTTTTTTTGTTGTTGTTACCTAATCTTCAGGAATATACCTTGTAGGCTGTAACTTCATGAAGAACTGATGAAAACCATCTTTTATAGAGAAATTCACCTTAAATGCACTACAGAATTAAAAGATTCATTACAGATAATTTTCAGATCTGCATATAGCAGCATAAACATATCTGTTTTATATTCGTTGTAATCATTTAGGTGATGCTACTCAAATAGACGTTGTCAGCTGTCATACTTTCAACTCAAAAGGATTTAAGCAGAATAGTGGACAGTGTATATTTCTGTTTAACAGGTAGCAGTGTCATTTGCATGGCTGGAACACATACATGCATCACTAAAGTAATATTCCTTTTCATAGAATCATAGAATCGACTGGGATGGAAAAGACTTCCGAGATCATTAAGTCCAACCCTTGGTCCAATTCCAGTCCATTTACTAGATCATGGCACTCAGTGCCACATCCAATCTCAGTTTAAAAGTCTCCAGGGGCGGTGAATGCACCACCTCTCTGGGCCGGCCATTTCAATGTCTCTCCCCATAGGACTTATGCTCCAGTCCCTTCACCACCCTTATTGCTCTTCTCTGGACCTGCTCCAGGCCCTTAATATCTTTCCTGAACTGAGGGGCCCAGAACTGAACACAATACTCAAGGTGTGGCCTCACCAACACAGAGTACAGGGGAAGGATCACTGCCCTGGTCCTGCTGGCCACGCTATTTTTGATACAGGCCAGGATGCTATTGGCCTTCTTGGCCACCTGGGCACACTGTTGGCTCATGTTGAGCTTCCTGTCAGTTAGTACCCCCAGGTCCCTTTCTGCCTGGCTGCTCTCCAGCCACTCTGTGCCCAACCTGTAGCACTGCATGGGGTGTTGTGGCCAAAGTGCAGGACCCGGCACTTGGCCTTATTGAACTTCATCCCATTGGAATCAGCCCATCTCTCAAGTCTATCCAGATCCCTCTGCAGAGCCCTCCTGCCTTCCAGCAGGTTGACACTCCCTCCCAACTTGGTGTCATCAGCAAATTTGCTGATGATGGACTCAATCCCCATTTGCGTACAAATGTCTGCATAGTAAGATACATTTTCTAAAACCTTAATGCATACACTTATTTCAGCTCATGTTTTGGGATAAGCATAATACTATGTGCATGATCTGAAGGTATCGGCAACAGGCAAGATGGGACTAGAAGGACATAAACACCTCATTAGTGATACATAGGGCTAACTCAAAGAAGTAAACATAAAATACTTTTTTCTTATTTGCTGTTTCTATATAATCTTTACTTTAGCATCTTTACCTCCGATTCCTCAGAACTTACTTAGGACTGATGTATGAGAGCCAGAGCTGCTGGCTCAGCAGCTGCCACTCTACTCTAGTGGGATGATTGTTCTTTAGACAAAACTTAATTTGCATTACTGTAAAGGTCCTGCATCCTTTATAGTACTACAGAGCATTGATCTTGATATGTATTTCTCCCTATCTTCTTGCCTTTCTGAACAAAATACCTTATCCGAATGCATCAGCAGTTTTCAACTTGTATGTGTGAGCTGAATATGATAGGTACTCATAAAATATCTGTGCATAAAGTTGATAGGTCAGTGGGAATCTCCTTCCCTAGTACATATGTATTGAAAGGAACTGTACTTTCTACATAAGCATTTCCTGAAAGTGTTTAATTAAGATATGTTAGGTTATGTCTCTACTTTTAGCAATTCAGTCATCCTTCTTCTGAGGCTACTTGGTATTTATGCAGCTATTAACTGATGGTGTTCAGTTAATTGGTTTACTGAAAAATAAACCTACTAGAAGGAAACCTAGATCTTATGCAGCCAGAGTCCAGAAACTCATAGCAAATATAGCGAAAGAGACGGAATAGACCAGGACTACTCTCTTTCAAGACAATTTTCTGTTATATTTTCCTACTCTTTACATCAAGATATACCAATACTCAGAGGTGTGATACTATCCAAGGCTAAGAGAAATTTTGAATTATACTCCCCAGTTTGATTAAGCACAAGCTAACTAGATTTGTGAATGAGGTTTATGATGCTGCTGTTCATCATCATATGATTTGTGTTCTGCCTACTGAAAGTCAATAGTGATGCTCCTGTTCCTTATTTAGGACGGGGGAGCTGCTACAGCTGGCACAGGAGTAGGTTGGGTGGGTTTTTTTTTTCATTTTGTATGATTTATTGCACTTACTTTGCATGGTCAGTTTGAGTAACTGTGGAAAGCCTGAATATCAGCTTTCAGCTTTGTGGAAAAATATGTAAATATATAAACTAGCTATTTATGTCACAGCTGGAGAATTTGTTTGACATTGAACTTGCTGCCACCACTTCATGAATAACAGTAAATTTGTCTAAACATGTAATTTTGTATTATTATTAATACAGTTTACTTCCTGCAGGGTGTACATGTACTCAGTGTAAGTAGCCATAGGCTATTTTTCATAGCTATTAAATAAAACATCATAAAGAACTAAACGAATAGATAACATTCTATTTCATTTATAAGTGTTAGACAAATATTTTAGGTTTTAACAGGAAACATCCCTCCCTATATCTTATCTGAACAGATAAATCCCCCTCTATATATTTTAGTCCTCTCAGAATTTATACCATATTGCAAAAATGTGTATATTCAGCTGGTTAGGCATAGCTATAAGTAACTTACCATTGAGTAATATTGCAAAGAAAAATCTTAAAAATACACTGAATTTTTAATCCTACAGTTGAAACCAAATGAAACAGAACTAAGAGATATTCTGTCCTGGACAGGCTGCACAAGGAAATAAGCAATGGAGAGAACTCTTCAACTTTTGGTAGTAGGTAATACAGTTCAATATTTACCTTTTCCTATCTGTAAAACCTTGCTGATTTTTCTACAGAAAATTCAGATGCAAATAATAATATTTAAGTAGAGAGTCTTTTAGCACACTGTTGACAATTCCATTTAGGGATGCTCCTCTTCATGACTTTTATTTCAAGTGCAAATAGAAGGTGTATTTTCCACTAATTCTTGACCTGTCTCCTGTGAATATATATTGAGCATCAAAGGAAAATAGCAATGTTCCCTGAAGCTGTGGTCTCAAAGGACATGAACTCTCTAAACTGTTGTGCTTAGGATGTCATTGCAGCTTCTGCAAACATTGTGATGAATCCTCCTCCTGCATCTGCAGATTTGTGCCTTAATCCGTTGCTGACTTAGTAATAATAAGACAGTGATATGGCTACAAATATAAAGATAGCATAACTTCCAACTTGTTTTCCAGCTGACTTAGGGCATTTTTTAAGCAGTGAATTCTCAGAGTGACGATGGAGTTTGGCAGTGATCTGGATACTGAACTTGAGTACACACTAGGAAAGTTTTCCAATAATCCTAATTTAGGAGAGGTCATTGATTCCCTTAAGGATAGAGAGGCTGTACAGAGAGATCTTGACAGGTTGGAGTATTAGGCTATCACCAACCACATGAAATATAACAGGAACAAATGCTGGATTCTGCATCTGCACTGGTGTGATCCTGTATGTACATAAGGACTGGGAGACATGGTTGAAGGGCAGCCCCCACAGAAAAGGATCTGGGGATTTGGGTTGAATTTTGGCTCAATATAAGTCAACCGTTTGTACTGGCAGCCGAAATGGCCAACCATATGCTGGAGTGCATTAAACACAGTATAGCTGACAGCTCAAGAGACATGGTTATCAACATAGTAAGTACAAATTTTGAAGATTTTGTGATTCTTAACATCAAGAAATCACTCTCCTCCTCTGATCCAGAGTCTTCTGATAAATCATTATATTCAGAAAATCTGATCTATGCCCTAAAAAAAAAGATTTTACTGCTGAAAGCAAAATCAGTAGCCCTGTTCCTGCCTTAGGGGTGAGAATATGGGCTTTTCTTACCTATATGGATTGAGAATATTCAATGATGCAACTAGTTGTTTTAACAATAAAGATTAAATTACATGTCTTTGAAAAAATTATTTATGAAAGAGGAGCACAGAAATATTAGATAGCTAAATTAAGCATTCAACTGCTTTCATATCCAGTGTCTTCATTTAGTAATAATGAAAATCCAGAACAGTGTGACTTTCAACTAATGTTCACTGTGATTCACATTAGTCTCAGTCTGAGTGACAGCATAATGGTGTCCTGACTTGAGGTAATAACTGGTCATATGTTGTAATGGAGATTTTTTTTCTGTAGAAGTCCTCCGATATTAAAAAAAACAGTGTGAACTTCACTGATTTCCTTACTGAGAACTAGGCTATACTTACATTTGCAGTCTTATACCTTTGTTACCAATCACTGACTTCTGGGTTTGTTTGCATTGCCTTTTACAGTTGTTTTCAAATTCTTTCAAGAGCACATTCACTTCAGATTTACAAGGAACATTTGCCAGAGTATTTACTGATCATTGAACTATAGCACTACGATTACAAACCTGTTTTCATACAATTTCATGTCACTTGAAAAGATTAATGCGAGTGAGTAATATGTCTCTGCTGCCTAGAGTCATGAAGATCTGCAAGATCTCCTTCACTCATGACCTCTTTCTTCAAATGCATCAATTTCCTAGACTTAATACTAAAAGTGTAGTCATAAAATGCTCTGAAAGAATTTTCCTCTGGAGCTATTCTGAGATTTTTCCAATTAAGTTAAAAAATGACTGATGCTATAAAGGTCACGTATTCCTTCTCCTCTTCTGTAATACCACAGTGTCACAGAAAGATTTGCAATAGTCCCATACCATAGGATATTTTTTGTTCTTGTTTTTTTTTGAAATGTCTTTTAATTGTGATGTAACAAAATTCCAGTGTATGAAGGAAGGATCAATAGAAAAAAAAAAAAACAAACAAGAAAACCAAACCAAACCAGCAAATTAGCAATATAAAATAGTTTTTCTCTTGGAAGACACCCTCATTACTGATATTAGCTTAGCTTCCTAAGCAATTACAGTCTATAATTGCAGGTGCACATTTGTCCCCCGTAATTTTTAAAAGATTCCAGACATTAAAATGGAAGTCTTCCTACAGATGTTGGGGAGATAAGTGGAGCACAGAGTTCTCATCCCAAGAAAGCCTGTCTCAGTCATATCAGACATCAGAGAGTCCAGCTACAGGAGACTTCCACAATGAGCAAGGTTCCATTAATGATGTTGTAAATATAATTAACTGTTTGATTTAAATGTTTTCATTTGACTAAAAGACTGTGAAAAATAAAGAAAAAAATAGCATAATATTCTTTAGAAAACAAACATGTGATCCTTCATGAAAAGCCAAGAATGGAGAGGTATGTGGTTTGTAATTAAAATCTGTCATAAAACA
>VWZD01006856.1:74596-119666 GCA_013396695.1 Sakesphorus luctuosus
TGTTACTGGTGGCCTCAATTAATATATTTTGAACAAGGTTTTAGATCTGCTTCAGAGGGGAGATAAGATGAAAGTGGTAGAAGTATTTCTGTAGGAAACTTACCAGCTCCTATCGTATGTCCTTGGCATATTTACTGAGACCTGGTCACCAGATCAAGCTCTCTCAGTAATGAAAATAAAATATGTCTTCCTTGACATGTGTCAAAGGTCTGCTATCAAAGCAATCTCACTGGAAAGTGGGATACATTTTGCAAGGCTTCTATAAGCTTCTTTTGAAATTTGGCTGTTGGAAAACAAAGAAGTTAACCTGGAAACATGTCCATGCATATTACTGCCTTATACCATCAGTGTGACCCTGGGAGTAGTTAAAGATTCAGTAAGATTTAAAGAAATTGTAGTCAATATGTGACAAGCTGACATAACACTCAGAAAAATAATAAAACACCTTGAAACAGTGTCCTTTTCCTATAATTTTTAAATAAAGATTGCAAAGATGAAGTGTTAGAGTATTTATAGGAAGGTATGCTATCAAAAACAGCAGGAGGAAGGATTCTGTCATCTACTGGAGAGGTTCATGTTGTTATTACACTCTTATATTATTAAATGCAATCTGCTACACCTTATGCTAAAAAAAAAACCCGAAACAAAAAATAAAAACAAACAAATATAAGAAATTGAAAATAAAATTGGAAAAACTTCCATGGAAAGAAAAAAATGAAATACAGTAACAGCTTAGGGAAGGAGTAAAACATATTCCTCCACTGATGGCTCAAATTCACCTCTGGATGCTATGTGGTTGAATGAATTACAAGCTTCAGATGAGCACAAGAGGCCCATGCAAGGCCATGAAAGAACAAAGAAAATCTAGAGAGAGCAAGAAGGAATTCGAAAACGGGGTCTACTACTCGGAAGAAACAAAAAGAAGATTGAAGAGCCTTGTATAGGACACTTGCTAAATGAAAGATGTCCCTGTGTTGGTTTTTTCCACTGTGCTGCTAATGGAGAAATTAAAACTTAATTGAAATAATTTCTTCCAGGTAAAAACAATATAATTCTGAGGAAACAACTTAACTGTTTGTGCCTGCACTGAAGCATACCTTAAAACTAGAAAGGCTTCTTCAATTATCAGTTCTAAGCCCTTGTTGGTTGTGGGAAGCAGAATGCAAATCAGATCAGGTTACCCAGTTCTTAATCTGGGGCCACAAAAAAAGCTACAGGAAATGTTGGAAAACGTATCTCAAGTCTTAACCTGGAAAAAATAACTGCTTGCTTTCAGATTTAACTATCAAAACGTTCTTGTTGCTGTATCACTGTCCACAAAACTTCTGTCACGCCTGGAGTAACTGCATTATTTTTAAGAGCAACAGCACACTCTGCATTCAGTGAGGGGAGGACTGAGATTGAGAATTACATTGTTTTGCCACTTCCTAAGGAAGTACATCATGAGATAAATGCATGTTTTGCCTCAGACTTTTAAAATTAATTTAGTGAGACTATTTCTGAAATCTCCACATCTCAGCAGTGGTACAGGTAACTATTCCTCTGATTAAATCCTAATTTCAGTTTACCATACCTTTAATCATTGAATCATTTAATGCAGATCATTTTATTTCTTGTGAAATTATTTTGATGTTTTTTCCTCAACGTGTCTTGACAGAAGGTGTTATCCATCACCGCATCAATGGGATATGGCAGAGTAATTTCTGTAACTGAACAGATCATGACATGCTGAAAAGCAGTTTCTCAATTTAACACTCATTGAATTTAATATTAATAACATTAGCATTCTGGCTATGCAAGGAAATACAATGGCACAGGTTATTAAACTTCATGCTGGAGGGAGGAAGCTAATTGTCTGTAGAGGTCAGGAAAGAAGTTCCCTTTACTACAGTCTGTCATCTCACTATAGGTTGTTGTATTACCCAAGAGTTCACTTTCATTTACAGTATGAGCTTCAACCTCTCTCTCAAGGGAGAATACTGCCTGTGTTCTGCTCTTTTACAGTCATTCTTAAATTTTTGCATGTGAAAATTTGCTTCTTGTCAGTTATTTTCTATATTAGACAACTTCATTTTTGATACCCTACATGTTATGACTTTTGCTCCACTTGTTTGCGTGGAAAATAAGTCTCCTATGATCTCTTCATTTTGGTGGAGAATGCTGTTTAGTTTAAAGTCCTATAATCTCAAAATCATGTGCTCAGAAACTACTAAGTCTCCTTAGTAAAGCAGAAGTATTAAATATTATACAAAGTCTGTACTTTCTCACTGTATATTGTGCCATTTATATTGTTTAATTTCTGATGGCACAAAGCATTGCTCTATAAATATTAATCACATATTGAAACATGCAAAGCTGTTCATCCTATGTTAAAAAACACTTTAATCCTAAAAGTTAATTTATGTTCCTTTTGCATGTGCAGACCACTGCTAACAGAATTCTATATTCTGATAGGAAAATGAACTGACACAAAGGGCTATGTTTATAAAGAAACGTGCAAAAATATCTACCTATCTCACTATAGGGGGGTGACAGTGAGTGCATCCCTTAAGGAAAGGTGTTTGGAGTTCACTCTTAAGAGAACAGAGATACCTGGAGTATGTGTAGTGGCTTGTAGCCAATGAGAGGCTGTGGTGTATGTAAGGTGAATTGGTTAACCAATTATGTAGTGGCATGTTGGATGTGAGAGGGTATAAGAAATGTGGATGTTACTGAGTGAGAGAGAGATGATGTAATAGGAACTTCTATGAACTATCTACTTCTACCATGAGCTATAAGGATCTGTCTGTTATCTATCTTGAATAAACTCTCCAAGTTGTGAGCCTTCTGATCTAAGCCTTCTGATGTCTGCTATGCCTGAGCTCTTCTGACCGCCATCCATGCTGCGCCCCTGCTTGGGATTAAGAGGTGACCCCAATACCTCACAAGAGTATTTGAAATCCAAATACTCTGAAAAACACTTGATATTCCTTTGTGAAATAATATATGTTCAGCTTCATGCAATTGCAATATTCCTTTTGCTGTTACTTGTAAGCTGGTTTATATACCTAGTGTGCATGGGTCCCATAGAGATAGAAAGCACCAGTTATGTCAACTCTCTAGTTGACTTAACTCTCTGCTAGATGTATTTGAATATGGTAGACTTTGTGACACTGTCTGGTCCAGTAGAGCTAAACATGGTAGAGTCTAATATGTAGTGGACTCCTCCTGTCTCAGGTCCCACAGATGGGAGGATGCTGATGTTGTATCTTCCCAGGTCCAGCCAGGAATGAAGCTGAGCATGTACTTCCAGTAGAGACACACATATACATGTAAAGCACACACAGCTGGCCACACAGGCCAGTGCAGCTGGAAAGCAGTGACTTTACCAGGAACTTTGCACTACACACATTCAAAGTTCTTCTCAAACAATGCCTGAGCCACTCATGAGTAAAATTAAAATTCTTTATGTACATTCTTTATGTTAGAGCAAGGTCAGAGGAGGGAAATAATTTATTGGAGAACTTCAAAAGTAGGGAGAAATATTAAATGACACTGTTTCTTATCTAAAGGTAGCTTATGCTTTCATTTACCAAGTTTTTGACTGGAATCATACAATTACTCTGGAAAGTAGCTCTAGAGGTTTTTGGTTCAACATCCTACTTCAAGAATATTTAGATTCAAAGCTATATCTATTTGTTCAGGATGTTGGCCAGTAGAGTTTGAAGCTCTCAAAGCATGGAGATTCCATAGCAACTCTATTCAATGTTTCCAAATGCAAAATAATTTTCACAGTGATGATTTTTTCTTTTATCTTCATCTGAACATATGACCAAATTATTGAGTATTTATGTGCATTGCATAATCATATTAAAAGGCTAACAAGCACTAAACAGACATGTAAGAAAGAAATATTTACTGTCCCACTGAGCTATGAGAAAGGAGTAAAAAAGAAAAGACAATTATTTAAGAAACTAACTTCTTTATAAAGATATTTGTATTTGAAGGCAGGTAGTTGCTCCTTAATGGCCTTCTTCCTTAAAGAAAAACAGAATACTGTTGCCTTTTTTGACATGGCTAGCAAATGTTTGATTATGACAGTGTTTGCCTTCAAATGAAGAGTGTAAAGATGTAGGTATGAAATTAAGTGAACAGACAACATGCAGTTTCTTTTTCCATCTCACCTGCCATTTGTCTTATAACAGTATAGATGATTTCATATGGCATTGATTTTCATCATAAGTCACCTTCTGCATTAGGCCATCTCTTTTTCTCTTCTGGTGATATACCTGGCTTCCTGGGTAATGCTTAAACTGTCAGTGATTTGTCATACTTAACTGTCCCCAGTCTGCTACCATATAGCAAATTTATCAACATTTTTGATTACCTGTGGACAGCCTGTATCCTGCTTTGGTACTCCTTCTAGCATTGTGTTAAACTACCCAAACATTGGAAAGAATATTAAGCAATAAGTAATATGACCTTATCAAGGAAATATCATCTCAGGAAGTTGAATCTAGCAGCAGCCACAATATTGATTCACTGTTGTAAGCATGTGCTTGGAGCCTCAAGGTTTATTGCCAAGTCATATGAAGTATCATGCAGAACATAATCATGGGCCAATTCTGTTCATTTATTGCTGCATCCCAAGGGTGTGAATGCTGGCAGAACACCCTAATTTTATCTAGCACTGATGTAGTTCATTGGGTTTTTAACATGCTGTTCTCACAGGGAACGTTTACATCTGCTTAATCAGAAATTGCCTGAAGCCACCTTCCTCAATAACATTTATATGTTCTTTTCTTCCAGCACTCTTATTGATTTTATATTTGAAGCAGTGACAGATGTCCTTGACACCATTGTAAGGAATGTGAAATACCTCTAGAAAATATTCAGCTGGTTGAGGGACCATAAGGAGGGCCCTCAATTCCTGCAAATTGATGAGAGGAAAGGTCTGGTCTTTAGTCCAACTTTCCCCTTTTGTATTGAAATAAGTGCTTCTTTCATATTCTCTCTGGCAACTTTATTTCCCTAATTTTTTTCCCCCGTCTACAACCTAATAGCATCTAAATGACTCAGAACTCCAACTATGACCTACTACTACATGCAGGTAAAAGCTCTGCCATTCAGTGTGGCCTGCCCTGTCATGTTTTTCCATAAATTGCAGCCTCAGATGCAAGTCCATGGTCTGTGTCCTTCTTGCCCTTTCCTCCTTTCATCCTTGTGTAAGAACCATCTGCTAACTAAATTCCCTGCTCTACCAACCAACCATCCAGCTCCTCAGGAGACTGATGACTTTCCACAACAGTCTGACTAATTTTCAGTAACATTGATATTGAACAATGGAAAAAGGAAAACAACCATCCACTTTACAATGTCCTCCAGGATAGAGCATTATCTGATTGCTCTCTAAAAGCAAAGATGTTGTTAGCTATCATTTATCCCTTTCTGTTGATCCAAATCATCTTCCATGGCTCCTCCAAGCCCCTGATGGTACCCTGCCTTGGCAACAGGATTGATGTCAAGATGTTTGTGCTGAGCACTTGCTGATGGGAAATTGGTTTCTGCATTTTTATTTATAAAACACTAGGCCCTACTCAAAATTCAGGGTCATGAGCTGGTTTTGCTCTGTTACCATTAGGATCTTCTTCTGAAGTGTCACAGAGGTTGAAGCAGTATTCCATGTGGGTCTGCTCCCATCCACCTTTATCGTGACAAACTAAAACCACCACTTGAGTGTATAGCTATCAGAGGTACTGCAAACAACTAGTTCCAATTCTCTTCATGCACAAAAGAGGATATTCCAAAATAACTTTTCTTGCGTCCATGAGGCAAGAAACGGGTACTCAGATTTTCCAAACTCTGCTGAGATGTTATCTCAGTTTTCTCTCAAGGTCACCTTTCAAATAGTTTTTAAGTTTTTGTTACATGACTGCTATACGCATCACACCAAACCAGGCCCTTACCCTGTGTTCATTATTAAGAACAGCACAGGCAGTATTCCTTGCAGGTATCTAGTCCCTAACGAGTGGATTCCTACTTTCTTGCCTGGTAATAAACATATGGACAAGTAACAGTTTCCTTATTCTATCTGACAATTAACTTTGTTGTGTGTTCACCAGTGTATTATACTATTTAAATCTTACAACAATTGTGAATGCTGGCAAATGACCAGGTTGCTGAGGTTACCCAAACGGAACATGAAGGACTACCGCATATGATGGTAGAAACTGCTGCATGGGACAGATAACAGTATAAATAGCTGGCAAAAATTAAAGAAAACTCTGTGAAACTTGAATGGATTTCACAAGTAGCTAAGAAAATTCAAATGAGAAAAACGGTCAGACTTTGCAGAGCATGGAAGGGGAACATCAGAAAACTTTTGAGGAGTGAAGCCTTGCAAGGCAAACAGTACTGATGCAACCACATTAGTAATACAATTTATGATAGGTTCAAAGTGAAAGTATCAGAAATACAAAATTTTGGTGTAGTAAAATCAGGATCAATGGGGAGGAAATAACTAGGAGTGGGTTGTTTATTTGGGAGGAAGTTGGAGCAGAGAAAGGATGGTACAACAGTAGGGAAAAGGAGAGTCAAAAAAAAGTGGAAAAGGGATACAGATCTTAGGGAAAGTTGGGTAATTGTTTCAGACCAAATCAATATCTGCTTGGAAACTCTCTAGGAATTGAGCAAAGGAAAAGTGAAAAACAAACATGAGGCTGAAGAATCACTGCTATGTTTTCATTTATTGCCCTGGAGTACCATGAAACTCTGACATTTCCCCATCTGTTTACTGAAAAAAACCCAGAAAATGTAACTTTCCCAATTCACTTAACACAATAATTGAACAGCCAAACCTTGCTATGTTCACTTCCAGAAAACATCCATAAAGAATAAAAGCCCAACATATGATATATCAATTTTCAGTACTCTCATGTCCTTTTTACCTTTCGTTTTCTTTTTTTTTTTCGCCCCTGAAGATTTGCTTTTACTTTTTGGTTAATGTAACTGGATTATCCTATAACTTGCCAGATATTCATAAAACACCTTCCCACAGCTCAGCTACTTCTCTCTTAGGCAATGTGGAGACTTTGCTTATGTGGACAGCTTTGCTTTGGGGAGTTTGCTGCTTAGTGCAGTTGGCTGTGAACATTCAGATGTGTAGGTTTAAAAGATACATGATCTGATTTATGCAACACCAACATTCTATTATTACTGGTCATGTAGAGGGATCCGAAAGCACTACCTACAAGTTCCCCAGCACCTTCAGTGGCTGGACATAAGAAACTACCCACAAAATTTGGGAAATATGATGTCAAAGCTAGGAAATACAGGAACACTTTATTTAACATGGTATTATTTTTACTTCCACATATGATTTACAATAAAATCTCATTACATGATCAATAAACTTCTTTTTCCCCAAAGGACTCTGTCTTACTCAGTACATGAAGCAGTATTACTGTATTGGTTATTTGTATTTTTACTAAAAAGAAGTAAGGAAGTGTCTAACAGTAGAACCTTTCCTTGTTTTGCTGTAGAAGCTAAAGGTTTTCTGACAAATGAGAGAGGTACTATAGGAGCATAAAAGATGGTTAAAGCCAATGAATATTGCCTAGAAAAGTACCATAATGTTCTTATCTCATGCCAAGCTTATCCTTTTGTGCCCGTTAAGCTAAAACGTTATTAACACCTGGACCTACACAATTGTGTTGGCAGACAATCTTATATAATACTAGAGGTCATATTCTATCTTGACCTCCTACAATTTTCTCTTCTACTTTTGTAAAAATTTGTGAAGTATTTGAGTATCTCAATTCTCTTATTTGTTCTCTATTCTAGCTTCAAATGAGCAAGCACCAGGCAAAAGTGTGAGAGTCTTCCCCAAAATATTGTCATGTCAGCATTTCCTTAGTTGTGCAGTTATTTTTGGAGTTGGGTCCCCTTTTGCCTTACTTTCATTTAATTTTTTTGAACTCTCCCTTGTCCACCTCTGCAGAAACAGCTTTACTAACCATTTAAAGCTATTTTTGATATGTGCAGTGTGATCACTTCTGCAAGAGGAGTGGGAACCTCTGGGCCAGCCAGATTTTCTAGCCAGAATTTTCATCAATAATTAAGCATATAAAAAAGGTCTAGGCTCAGCAAGAAAATGAAAAATTCACTTCAACTGTCAAAATTTCTCTTCAAGAGCCCCTTTAACAATCTATCAAATAATTAATTCTCAAAAGTGGCTATATGTTCAATCATCTAGTTTCATGTCAGACATCCAGGGAAGTATTTTAACATTCCTCCGAGTAGTAAATGGAACAAGGTCCTCCTACTGAACCATATTTTTAATTGTGAGACACCATGATGTTTTGGTTCCTTCTTGTTTTCAGGATCCAGTGGAAACCTTGTTCCAGTTAGTATTTTCTCTAATTACTTCAGTAACACATGAGAGAACTCATTCATAAGTGTTTGAAAGGAGAGCAGCAAACCCCTGCTTTTTGATTGAGGCACTAAATAAAATACATTGAAAACCAGTGCTTATTCCCACCACTGATTAATCCTTTTAATACAAGGCCTTCCCTCCAGTCCAGCAGACTTCAGATGGTGGAGCAAAGTCTGCACAGATACACTCATTCCTAAAGAAAAATCTTTTGCATGCCACCTCAGTCCTAGGCTTCCTGTGGCTTCTCTGCTTCTCTGACTTCCAGCTTGCTGATTCCACTGTTAGCACCATTCCCTTGCCTCCTCCACCCTAGAGCTTCTTTCTCTTGCAGTGGTCCAGTGATACTCTGGAGAGGTATAGACTCCATTCTCTCTCCAAAGGCCTGTGAAACCAAAGTGTAATATCCAAGATGAAGGAGATAAGGAACCTGCAAGCAAATAGACCAGAGTTCAATCAAATTTTATGATTTTAACCACTGTAACTTAAAAATATAAACTACACCTAAGAATCGCTTCAGGCAAAGGGCCATTCAAACCCTCCTGCTTATTTTCTAGGGCAGTTGTTGCCTTGACTATTAGGGCCAAGAATAATAACGGAGTCCTTGCAGCTGGGAGGCAAAGCCCCAGGGGTCAGTCATATTGGACCAGCAAAGAGGCCCTAGATGGCAGGGATTTCACTCTTCCCCTCAAAATCTCAGTTGAAACTGTGTCCAGTTTGGGGTAATGTAAATTGCAAATTCTCCAGTGAGCTTTGTGTGTCTAGTCTGAAGGAATAAGATTTCTTTAAAAAACATGAACTATGAGAAAAGAGAGATAAATTGCCATTTACGACCACTAGAAAGATGTGACAACAAAAGTGAGCTTAATCTACAAAAAGACTTGATAGCACATAAACTGTAGGATGGTAGAGGACTGAAACAGAAAACCTAGGGAAAAAACAGAGAAAGTGTCCTTCAGTGCCTGGGATAGATCAGTGTCTGTCAAGAATGGTCATCTCCTTCCTCAGTGCATGGGGTTAACACTAGATGATCTCTTGGACAAGGCCTTTTCCAGATCTTCGTTTCTGTGGATTCTATTAATGAAGCTGTAGGAAGTGAACTCTGAAAAAAAAATAGCTGCAGCTGAATATCTGTACATCTCAACACATACACTGAACATAAAGCTGTTTCCAATTGGTAACTGCAGAAAATATAGGGTAAAAATTACATGTGAAATAAACTCTCCTTGATACAGAGCACAGTTGAGTTTTCTTTACCTACAGAATATGGTTACACAAACTATGAATTCTGATAAGAGGTGAAAATAGTTGTAGCAGCATTTATTTACCCCAGAGATAGGTATGTTATTAAGCTTGTATCATAGGCCATTACTGCTACAGCAGGCTGCAGCAGAATAGACAACCACCAATGAAAGATAATAAATAAACTCCCAGTAGAAATAAAAATATTTCTCTATGTGAACCAATAAAAACTTTTGTGATTTGCTTCATTTATGCATTCAGCCATTCGTTTATGCTTTTGCAGTTGTTGCTTAACCTTGAGTAACCTTGGTAACATGCTTTTTCTTTTAATGAGTGTGCATGGAAGCCTGAAGGTTAATGAGGTATTAATATGATTTGTCCACTTTAAAGATATTTACCTTCAACTGTGCTTCTTGTGTTGCATCAGCTTTATCTGCTTTGGTGGCACTAAAATGTCAACAGGTATAGCATACCCCAGTCAAATAAAGCACAATTACAGCATCAGTGCAATAAACTAATACATAAAGATGTCACCCTAGAAGATATAAACATCCCTGAAAATGGTTCATTACTTAAGAAACTGTTAATAGCTTTTCAAAATACAGCTCCTTATAAGGAGGTATTCATTAGTATTGTAAGCACTTTCAGTTAATACACCAGTACAGAGGAATGCATGTTGAAATCCTTTTCTATGGGTAAGCAAGTATCTTTGTGCAGCATGTTACTGTTAAAAGTACTTCGTTCATAGTGGTCCATGGGCCATGACTTCTACATACAGGGGCAGTTCCTCTGTTGGGGCAAACTGCTGCAACATTGGTGACTTCACCAGCATTATGCGTGCAAGGGCCCTGTCCCCACTGCGTTCTGTTGTCTCGTAACTCCTGATGAGTTCCAGCCCACATGCAGTGTGCAGAATTAAGCTATTTGGGGTCAAGAGTGCACTAAGTCCTCAAGCTAATTTGACATGACATGGCGTGACATGACATGACATACACTCAGTGCATAGTATATGACTTTCCATACTCCTGCATTATCAAGTGGTGCTGTCAAAGAAGCCAAGTAATGCAAACAGCAACTGGTTGCATCATCCATAGGCACTTTTCTGAGGTTCTGTGCTCTGAATGGTGACATTCTAAACCCTCTTCCAGCTCATAGAGAAGCTCCCACAGTAGCAGGGACACCTACTTTCAGTACAAACCAGGTTGCATGGCTTATGTTACTCTACCTGCATTATCTGAACCAGGATATGAGTTTTCAAACACTCTTCCCTTTCTTGTAGGCTGCAGTGTTACTGCTCATTCTTTAATGATTATGAGACCCCAAGCTTTCTACCTTGCACCGAGTGATGCCATAAAATTCTCACTCTGTGTCAGATATTAACATCTGTAGACGTTTCTCTCTTTTTGAGGGACTGATGCAGAGCACTGTAATCTGGAAACTGCAAATGAGCTGTCAGTTATGTTACTAAACCTATCAAAATTCTTACTGTCTCATGTCATAATTCTAAGAGCCATAGCAAATGGTCTAAGCAGTATTGAGCATAGTGATGAAAATCAATGAATAGAACAAGAATATGGGATGTTAAATGCATTATCAAATTAAAATGTGAAAATGATGTACCACATCTACACCTGTACAAGTTGTGCTTATTTCTCATGGGAGTAAGTTATCTTTTTTCCCACACTTGCTACATGTTCATTTCACAACTATTTCACACTAGACTTGAATTTTGCAATATCAAACAACCCTGAATGGACCTATTTTTTCAATAATATTGTGTTAGATGTGCCCACAATTTTACAACACATTAAAACCACATTAGAAAAGTTAAGATCAAAGACCTTGCCTATTTTCTTTTTAAGAGAAAAAAAATATTTATTTTGTATGAACTCATTTGTGAACAATTCATTAAATTGACTGTAATTCCCATCACATCCCAAGAAAAAGATCCTGAGGACTGCCTACCTGTCAACCTCACCTCTGTGCTTTGGAAGATTATGAAACATACCCTTCTAGAAGGTGTGCTTAGGCACAGTGAGGTGATTTGATCAGATGCGATAGCTTCAAACAAGGGAAAATCATGCTTGACCAACCTAGCGGCTTCTATGTTGGAATGACTATGTGGACAAAGGAAGAGCTAGAGATGTCATCTAACTGACCTTCTGCAAAGCCTTTGACACAGTTATCCACAACATCCTTCACTCCAAATTAGAGAGAGATGGATTTGATGGATAGATTGTTCAGTGAACAAGCAATTAGTTGGATGGTTGCATTCAGAGGGTACTGATCAACAGCTCAATGTCCAGAGGGTCATCAGTGACAGCTGGTGTCCTTCAGGGGTACATATTGGGACCAGTCCTGCTTTATATCTTCATCAATTATATAGCCAGTGGGATGATTGCATCCTTGGTGAGCTTGCAGGCAACACCAGGTGATACCAAGTTGACATATCTGAGGGAAGCGAGGCCTTACAGATGGACTTTGATAGAATTAAGAGCTGGGCCCATGCAAACTTCATGAAGTTCAACAAGGCCCAGCAAGGTCCTGCACCTGGGTCTGGGCAATCCCAATTACAAATTCAAGCAGGGTGGAAAATGGTTTGAGAGCAACCCAGAGGACGACCAGGGGGTCTTGGTTGATGAGAAGCTCAGCATGATCTGACAAAGTGCATTTGCAGCCCAGAAAGCCAACTGTGTTCCAGGCTGTATCAAAAGAAGTGTGGCCAACAGGCCAGGTGAGATGATTCTGCCCCACTACTCATGAGACCCCACCTGGAGTACTGTCAGCTCTGGAACCCCCAACATAAGAATGACACAGAACTGTTGGAGCAAGTCCAGAGGAGGTGAAGATGAAGGTGACCAGAGGGCTGGAGCTCCTCTGCTATGAGAAAAGGCTGAGTTGGAGCTGTACAAGCCAGAAAACAAGATATTTCAGTACTCAAAAGGGGCTTATAAGAAAGATGAGGACATACGTTTATCATCTGTTGTGATAGGACAAGGTCTTAAACTAAAAGAGGATCGATTTAGACTAGATATAAAAAATAATTTTTTTATCATGAGTGTGGTAAAACACTGGCACATGTTGCCCAGAGAGGGGGCAGATGCTCCATCACTGGGAACATTCAGGATCAGGTAGGATGGAGGTCTGAGCAAACTGATCTAGTTGAAGATGACTCTGCTCATTGCAAGGGGAGCTGGACTAGATCAACTTTAATAGTCCATTCCAACCCAAACTATTCTATAATTCTAAAAGTAGATCTTTGATTTAGGCTGATTTTGCAGGATTTATTTGTCTGCTCTAACAGTTGATGCCAAGAACCTTTTAAACATGCCACTAGGGCAAGTATTTTTAATTGAAACATTCATCTTTTTCCATGCAATTATATATTATTGATCATCCTCTGTTTGCTATAATACTTCAATATATGGCACAGTTAAATGAAAATTTTCGTATGTGACTGTATATTGCTGGAAAAGATGCATCAAAAGAATTTTTTACCATTTTCTTTACCAGTGGTCAGTCTGCTCATGATTATTCTCTGAAGCTCAAATATGTATTATATAGATATATTTGAGTTCAGAGATCAGGGAGAGGGCAGACTAATGGACAAGAGTTTTGCTTGGGACACAGAATAAATATTTGGAAGATTTTAAACAGCATATTATAGAATGATTCATAGCAGTGTTTACAGAAAAAGAATTGTGGGGTTTTCTGTTTCTAAAACATGTATTGTTACCTTCAGAAATAAAAATACCCAGGAAGAGGCCTCCTGGGTTGCTTCCTTTCATTAAAAATGTATCTTCATAAAATTAATAGAATTATCTGAAAATAAACTTCAAGTTCCAAACTACCTTTACTCCTAGTGATTGTTCAATATTTTTATTTTGAATAATTGGTGAGTCTGTCTATTCAGTACAAAAGTGTTCAGCCACTATTCACTGAGCTGTGCTAAATAAGCTAACTGGTCTTTGTGCTACCGAATCTCACAGGGATTCTTGAAATTTAATCCTCAAAATTATTCATTTTATTATGTGCCCTATTCTAACCCTCCTGCATATTTGCCTCCAGATTTTGCTTCACCAAATTAACGTGCCATGGACCTGGGATTGTAGATAGATGGTATCAAGAATTTAGATATGAAGGTCACTTTTAGCAGTGCAATATAAGCATGACAGCTTTTGGATTAGATTAAGTAAATGAAGTTAATCAGGGCACTTAAAACCACTTCTATCAAATTAACACATACAACGTATGCTTTGTGCAAAAACTACCTGACAGTGAAAAGGATGGTGTAAATGCAGTAGATCAGTGCAATCACTGTTTCAAATTAATACAGTTCCCAAACCAGTACATAACATCTCTGATAAAGGCTTAAATAAATTCAGAAGTTTCTGTAACACACAACAAATAAATAATGGAATATCCTCATGGTGTTTCAAATTTCAAAAATACCAAGGTTTATTACTGTAATTATTTGAAACTACTCAAAAATTGGATCATATTAGCCACATATCAGCTGTTGTTAGTGATCTCTTGAGTAGAAGAGAATAATACTAAACATGGTACAAGGTGGATGGTTTAAGTTCCTAGCAGAAACATAGGATACGTAATTTTTTTCATATATGATATTATAGAATAGCACACAGTTTAGTCAATAAAACATAAAATTAAATATATGAAAAGGCCAAATACTTAGATGCCTTGAGAAGGACACAATGTAGTAATTTTTCCTCCTTAACATTTAGCTTATCAAGCACTAGTTTAGCTCCTTGTCATCTATCTGGAGAAAAATCACAAAGAATTTCAAGATTTAATTGTATTTTCAAGGGAGACATATCAAATCTAATACTAACGTCTGTATACAGAATAAAAGTATTGCACAAAAATTCATTAGAAAATACACATTTTGGGAAATTCCCCGCAATTCAATATGAAATATTTAACCGTGTTCAGTTGTGGTTATTTTACTCTGGGTCTTCATTATGATACAAAAATAGCAGGAAAGCCTGAGGAAGCAAAGGCATTTTCTACAGGTTCACCATGTATAATCAGAATAACATGGAAGCTTAAGAAGGAATTTTTACTTACTGTTGATAATTGCCTGGAAAGCTAATAAATATAAACAAGTTTCATTCTTTAAAAAAAATAATCCCTGAAGAACACACAAAAATTAGAAGTAACACAGGGAAGCAATGTATTTTATTAAACTATTTTGCTATAACATTATATTCCATGAACTGGAGATGTAGACTGCTTTTGAAGCAACCATAGAAAGCAATTCAATTATATATTTACAACAGTATTTACCAGCAAACTCCCCATTGCTCAACAGCATTGTGTTTAGAAGCACAACTGCTTCCTTTCAAAGGGTATCAGAGAGGTGTATGATTTGATTGCCGCCTGCTCTCTGTTACAGCAATATCTTGAAACTGAGATGTAAGAGGGGCTGAATTGACAACTTGTGCTGTAGAGTTATTCAGATATTTTAATTTTATTAGTCATCTCAAGGTAGAACATGCATACTTTCTAACAAACAAAGGAGGGAAGAAAAGCCTTTTAAACATCTTGCTTAGTTGTCTGCAAATACAGGACTTTTCCATGGAAAACAATTTTCTTGATGTTTATATCTACAGTTAGTGAGAAGTGTGGGGACTCCATAGTCAGTTTATCTCTTGCCAGTCGGAAAAGTTTGATGATAACTTAAGTTATCATATCATCACATCTGTCTTGCATTCTTATGAAATACTTTCACTTAACCTTTTTGCTCCATAATGACAATCTTCCACAAAAGTTTCATGCCTGATTTAGTATTGCCCCCATAGGAGAATTGCACCTTTTCAATTACTTAATCATAACCCATTGGCTGCTTCTTCAACATCTTGATTTTTTGATCCTTTTTCTATTTATTTTCAATTTTTGCTGAGGTGGAACATACAACTGCTGCAGATATTGTTCACAATAGCCATAAACAGTAAGAGGCTGATATGCTCTTGCTGCCTTCAACTCAAAACAAGTCTGGCTTTTATCTAGTTATGTTACATAGCAAAATCATGCATCACTTGCTATTTGGTATCACCTGCGTTTGGGTCTATATTGCTGATCTCCTTTCTTTTTTTCCCTGTCAAATTAGCTCAATCCATCCACAGATGGGAGCAAATTTTGCCAGTGGACTTGGATCCACTCCAGCTGTAGATGTTAAATGAGGTTTTAAAACAACATAGTTGTTATACGCAGGGCAAACCCTGATTCTGGTTTATTTTAATGCTGAATCCTAACCCAAGGCTTCCTTACAGATATCAGTTTCCCTGTATATAGATAGAGGAATTTCCACTTCCTGGGTAATAAACAAAAAGCCAATTTCTTATGGATCACAAACCTTGTTTTTCAGTCAGCTCTGCTAACAAAACTAACTGAAGTGGCAATCATTTTTGCTAGCAAGATGCATTATTTGTGAGAAATAGATCAGAATGACTCAGTCCCCATGAAAACATAGAATGCCCAGAGACATGCTAATTCAAATACACCTGAACTGGGTGACTTTGTAGCAATGATTCTTATGCTCAATTTGTTCCCCCTGAACAGCTGAGCAATAGTGAGTTTTATTTTGTGTTTAGGATTGAAAGGATTGAAAAAAACCAATGAGTTCTGGAGTCTAAACCCAGCCTTTTGAATTTCCTTTCTTTATTCATAATCTTTTTTTATTCCTCCTAGTTTGTTTTAGATGCATCACATTAGTGTTCATTAGGAACTGTCAAAGTCCAAGGCAGTACGCAATATAAAAAAAAATTTGCAACAATGATTAACTAGTTATTTCATTTGGCTGCACAAATGGTAGCAATCTTTTCTATGTTTCAAGGTAAAGATATGCACACAGTCCTATCTTTTCTCACCGGCTCTATTTTAGTAAGAAAAGATCGACATTTAAAGCTTTCTATGTGAAATCACAGGTTAGCAAACGTAGCTGGACCTTTTTCCAAACCTCAATGTATTTTACATAATTTAGAAACTAAGGACTTACACTGCCTCTCTTTAAGCAACAATAATTAATCTTTGGCTTCCAACAGGATTTGAAAACTGTGCAGCACAAGGGGCAAATGGCAGCTCTCAATATTCTTATTTCCCCTGGGTGGGATGGGAGGGAGAACAGGAAGATTAAAAGTGACAGAACTCATGAGTTGAGATAAAGCAGTGTAATAAAGTAAAAACTACGCATACAAGCAAAGCAAAACAAGGGATTCATTCACTGCTTTTCATGGGCAGGCAGGTGTTCAGCCACCTCCAGGAAAGCAGGGCTCCATCATGCCTAACAGTGACTTGGGGAGGCAAATGACATCACTCCAAATGTCTCCCCTTTCCTTCCTTTTCCCCCAGCTTTATGCACTGAGCATGATGCTGTATGGCACGGGATGTCCTGCTGGTTAGTTGGAGTAAGCTGATGCAGCTGTGAACCCTCCCACCTTCTTGCGCACTTCATTTCCTCACTGGAGGGGTGGAGTGAGGAGCAGAAAAGGCCTTTGCTCTGTATAGGGGCTCCTTAACAGTACCTAAAATATCCCTAACCTATCAACACTATTTTCTGCACAAATCCAAAACATGACCCCATATAAGCTTCTGTGAAGAAAATTAACTCTATCCCAGCTAAACCCAGTACATTATAAAAATAAAAATATAGGACTCCTAACAGTCTTCCAGGTAAACATGAAATTGCCTGGTTTGCTAAGGCATTTTAAGTGAGAGCTTTTCACATTTTTCTTTCAACTGTGGGTTTATAAGCAAAGTATTGCAATGTATTTTGTTTAAAAAAAAACAAAAAACATTTTTAAGAAGCACTTGGACCCACAGTCATTTGAGTTGCATCTATGTCAGTATAGCTGAAAGACATGTAATCTTCTACTATGACTTCTATGAAATAAAGCATACCAGGCTCAAAAGTATGGAGAGGTTATCACTATATATATATAATTCTGCTTATGCATATATAATATCTGCATCTATTTTGTGTCCTACTCTGTGATGCTCCTCAATAAGAATTCTTCCTGCATCTTAAAGATTCTCTGTTAAAAGTAGAACTCAAGCTCTTAATATTCCCAATGTTTTATATGGCAACAAAACTGTTTAAATGAAACATGAAGAAACCCTCACAGCAGGAGGTTGTTGTGAAACACTGATGTATTCATCTGACATTTTCAGATAGGTTGCCTGGGGTTACATCCAAATACTTCCCACACAGTTTTATTGAGTGTTTGTTCCTGTGTGTCAAAACAGAGATAATATTCAAAACTCACAAAATTATATTTCTATTATTTTTTGCTTTCAAGTGAGGATGTAAGAGTAAGGCTCATGATAATGCTGCAAATCAATAGAAAATTCAGGAAAGTCTTTAATAACTCAGGTCTTTATCCATAAAACTGTTGAAAAGTCAGATGAATAAGGAAGGAAGAGAAGTCTGACTCTCTTAAAACAATGGGTGGAATAAGTATATATTATTTCCTCCTAAGTTATCTACAGCATTTAGCCTTTCATTTTGTAACTAAAGCCCTTTAATTTTTAAGCATTCAAGGTCCATGGATTTAAATTTTGACATTTTTTGCTAGTATATCCTGGAGATTTGGAGCTACATTTCTGATAACTATTTTCAAACATATTTAATGCAATATGTTGATGCAATATTTGATGCAATAGTGGGTTGACCCTGGCTGGATGCCAGGTACTCACTAAAGCCACTCTCTTACTCTGCAATTGGACAGAGGAGAGAAAATGTAACAAAGGGTTAATGATCCGGGATAAAGACTGAGAGAGATCACTCACCGATCACAATCACGGGCAAAACAGACTCCAAGTGGAGATTTTCTTTAAATTTATTGCTAGCAGAATCACAGCAGGAGAATAACACACCTTCCCTGCACCCCTCCCTCCTTCCAAGCTCTACTTCCTGACCCCCAGGGGCTCAAGGAGACAGGGAATGCATGTTATGGTCAGTTCATGCTTCTGCAACTGCACAGGGAGAGGAGCCTTCCCCTGCTGCCCATGGGGTTCCTCCCACAGGAGACAGTCCTTCATGAACTTCTCCAGCGTGAGTCCATCCCATGGCCAACAGTGTCCCACAAACTGCTGCCACATGGGTCACAGTTTGGGTGCAGACTTTCAGGCATAGGCTGCTTCAGTGTGGATCCCCTACAGGGCCCTATGTTCTACCAGGAAAACCTGCTTCAGCGTGGGGTCCTCTCCCCATAGGTCATCAGGTCCCTGCCAGGACCTGGCTCCATTATGGGCCTCTTGTAGGGTCACAGCCTCCTTTTGGCATTCACCTGCTCCAGCATGGTCTCCTTCATGGACTGCAGGTGGATCTCTGCACTCCCGTGGTACTCCATGGGCTGCAAAGGCACAGCTGCTTCCCTATGGTCTGTACCATGGGCTGCAAGGGAGTCTCAGCTCTGGTGCCCGGAGCAGCTCCTCTGTCCCTTCTCTACTGACCTTGGTATCTGCATTGTTGTTCACATACTCACTGTTCTTCTCCGGCTGCAATCACATCTGCCCAATAACTTTTTCTCCGTCTTAAATATCTTATCACAGAGATGTTACTATCATTCCTGATTGGCTCAGCCTTGGCCAGCAGCAGGTCCATCCTGGAGCTGGCTGGTATTTGCTCTGCTAGACATAGGAGAAGCCTTTGGTAGCTTCTCACAGAAGCCACCCCTGTAGCTCCACCACTATCAAAACCTGGCCACGCAAACACAATAGTCTTTTACATTTGATGCCCTGCAGTTTGCTCCATCATTACTCAGTATTTTGTATCAATGTCAAGGTATCTTGGTTTGACGGAAAAACCCAAAATATTTATCAAAAAGCAGAGGAGAGGATTCCTCCACAATAATCACGTCACTCTTTATAAAATTTAAGAAAAGGAACTTTAATTAGAAAATGGATATAAGAAGAATAACTGTTCTTAACTACTATATACACACACACACATATATATATATGTAGATATAGATGTAACTGTAAACAGAGCAGAGCAAACTACTTTCCCAACACCACAAGTGTGCTGGTTTAGAGGTAAACCAGCAGGAGAAATGAGCTCAACACGAGAGAGATTATAAGTCAGAGCCACAATTTAATAATAATAATAGAGTAAATATACTGACACAAAGGGAGATTGCTTTCAACTCCCCAAACCCAGCAGTATAACCCAGTGCCCTGGGGTACAAACCCAAAGGGGTTTGTTAGCCCTTGTGCTGAGATCCACGTGTTTCCCCCAAGTCCAAAGCAAAAGGAAGTGAAAAACCTGTTGGTGCAGGTGATGGCTGTAGTCTGGTCGAGAGTGGTGGTCTCCTCCTGTCGAGGTCCTGCTGCTCCTCTGGATCCAATGAGAGGTTCCTGAGGTCTTCTTACCCATCCCTTATGTACCCTCAGGTGGCACCCAGTCCCTCCCCCAGCGCGGGGACTCACACAATGGGTGATTAACTCTGTGAGTAATGGGGTATTTTTGAACTGTTGCTGGCCCATTAGCAGCTACGCCCCCTCAGGCTGGGAGTGGAGGTGCTAATGACTCCCTGGGAAGCTGCTGCAAATGGGCCGTTGACCTTGGGAATGAATAGAGGGGGTAGAATACACAGCTTTGATCACCCCCACACAGTGACAACTGGTCCCACCTGCTGAACTACGACAACAAGTAAAAACAAAAGAGAACAACCCCAAAAACAGTAGGTTCCTCCTGGAGCAGTTATATTTATGGACAGTGTCAGTGTCACACCTTGGCTAGCTGCAGGGTGAGTTCTCAGCCTTTTCCAAGCGAGACAGAGACAAGCAGTGAGCACTCAGATGAATTCTCTCTCTCTGTCCTTTGTTCCAAACGAAGAAGGAAAGCTGGGAGTGGAGAGCTGCAGCGTGTCCCAAAAAACAGCCGTGACTCCTCTCTCTCGGGTCGCTGCCACAGTGCGGTGGGTGGCCGTGGGCAATGGTGAGGCCAGAGCGGCAAACGGGGCCCCAATGCCAAAACCAGGAGAAACAGCAGTGGCAAGAAAAAACTGGCTTACTCCACAGGAGCAGTGAGGAGCAGCCAAACAGTTTCTCTCCGACAGACAACACAAACAGCTGCAACCTTCCCCCAGAGCTGTGTGATGTCCCCAAAACCAAAAGAGACAGTGCAAATCCATTCCTTGCCACACCTTCCCCCGGTCTGCCCTCCACCCAAAAATGATCAAGAAGGAATTAGTAGCAGTTAACTACTTCTGTTGTGAACTCACGGCATGGGGAGTTAGTGGCAGGGAGATAATTTACGTTATCATTCCAAACTACAACACAAGGAAATTTCTATCTACATGTATTTATACAAGATGAAGCATAACCCATGACATAGATAGTAAGCAGCTTAGTAAGGGCTTAGTTGGCTGAAGACATAAAGTGTCATAAGAATATACAACTCTAGTTCTATGTTTGCCTTGCCTTGGACAGCTACTTCTCATATGTTTTTCAGTGTTTCCTATGAAAAACTAAGTATTTTTAAATATGCCAAGGAACAAAACAAGAATCTGGGCTTTTAGCTATCCTCCAAGCCCCTACTGATATACATATCACTGCAAACATCATTTTCTTTAGAGGTGGAAATGTATCCAAACAATACCATATCTGTTTCTCAGTCTCTCAAATTATTAAAATAAAATCTATCATTGACTGATGAGGACTACAAGATTTCCAGCTTGTAAGAACTAGTACAGAGTTGGGTAATACTGTAAGAAGCCAGAAATAATTAGTATTATCAATAAATTATTTTAGGAAGTAACATTTGCATCAGCTGGGGGAAAAAATAAAATAAGAAAAAAAAGAACCCAGACATTTTATAAATTTGACTTAGATGAATGCAGAAAGAATCCAAAATTCCACTTGAAAATGTTAAAATTGTCCTGGAAATTTTAATGTGTGCTGTCTAAAACTGTTCTACTGTAGCTGTGGATTCATAAATAAATGTCCAAATACATCACCAGCAGTCTGAAGGATACCTAGCGGCTCTCAATAGATAGAAAAGGAACAAGGCCTATGTATATGTCTTTGAAAACAGAGCAAGTGGCCACTGTTTGATAAAACAGAATTTCTGTTTTATCTTATGTATATGACATCAAATATGTGGTTTGAATCCCTGAGTACCTCATGTGTTAACATGTCCAATGAGATCAAATTGTGAGTTTTAGCACTATATTTATATTGCTATTTATCTTATGTGAGGCTTCCTCTTGTTCCTGGGGAGAGAGATGAAAGCATCCTTCTGAAAAGGGTGCTTCCTTCTGAAAAACACACGACTATAAGAACAAGAGATGTGCTCTAAGGTGGCACAAAATGACATTACAATCTCTGAACTCTTCATTAAAAGGGTGGTCAGGCACTGGAATAGTCTGCCCAGGCAAGTGTTGGAATCACCATCCCTGGAAGTGTTCAATAGGTGTGTGGATGTGGCAGTTGGGAATAAAGTTTATTGGTGAACATGGTGGTGCTGGGTTTACTACTGGACTCGGTGATCTTGAAGGTCTTTTCCAACCTTAGTGATTCTATGATTCTATCTCCTGCATGCTCAAGATTAATCCATTCACCAATGGGCAGGGAATGGCAGGGAATTTTCTGTACAGGTCAAGATCTATGAAACCTCCTTTTGGGAGTGTTAAGGGAGTCTGTTTCTTAGGAATAAGTGGGAGTCAGTATTGCAGGGTCCAGAGATGCCTAAGATTACTCCCAACTCTTTTCCAACAATTACTACCTGCTGTGGACCTCTGGGTCCATTGGTATTCATTGTGGAGTAGCTGTCCTGTGGAACTTTCTGGATTGCATACCTCAAGGTGATAGATGTCCACGGGAGGAGCAGACTTTGAGGTATCTTTGCCAGTACCACTTTCTTCCCATCCACCCATGAAATGAAGCTGTGACTTTTGTCACTGAACTCGGCTAAGTTTAGAAGCAATCTAATATAAGGGAGAAGTGTTGAGCTTGGAGCAGATATAAGGAAATTCTAAGAGGGTAATAATTCCTGTGCTTTGGCCCATGGTCCTTATTTCCTGCATCTATTTGTATTAATTTCAGTAAACAATGCTGCCAGTATCAAACCAAAAGGGTAAGGGAGAGCAGGTGCAAAGTCCCTACAACAAATCTTGGTCTATTCATCTATAGTGCAGGAGCCTCAGAGAGGTGTGGTGTGACCAATACCTCTCAATGAGATATTCTCAGCCTCCTGGGTATACACAACTCCCCTTGCACAGAGTTAATGTTTTAATTTATGCATGGAAAGACAGAAGGACAGGTTCAGATTGTACACAGAACATCTCTAACAGTGCAAATCCTCAGAACAGATCCTTGTTCTTGTGCACAAGGAAGGAAGAAGGAGCAGCTGTTCTCTCACTTAATATATATGTTCTCTTCTTTTACAACTGGTCTGATGCACTCAGTGTTTATTCCCTGCTTGCACGAATCAAACATCGAGTGTCACAGGATTTCCCCCCATTATCACTGTTCCAGCCTGCTGTATCACTTGGTTCATTATCAAAAATGCATAAGCACTGAAACAATAGTAAATATCTCACACTTGTCATGGTTATGTATGCAGAATGTCTTCACAAAACAGCCTAGCTGCAAGCAGTGTTACAATTCCCCCAGTGAGTCTTCAGGAAACTTGATTTACTTTGTGGATTTTGCCTGCCCTTGGCTTCATCAGTCTTTTTTCCCTGGCTAAAGTGGAACAGTAGTGTTCATGAGACTTTGAGAGCACCAAGGGGATTTTGCCTTTGAAAGAAAATGTTTGGCCTAACTGCAACCATGCTGATATTGCACTGTAATCTGGCTTTGGCTCTGCAGGATAGTGATGAATAATAAATTCTATACAGAGTAAATTACCAACAGACAAATTTCTGGTTTTCTTCTCTTGGTATAAAGGCTCAAATTTTTATGTTAATGTCAAACTTAGTGTGCCTGCAAGTATCAAGGCCATAATCATGATGCACTGAAGTAAAAGCCTGTTCCACCTCAGGGTACAAATATTTAATCCTGTATATTTCTGTCTTCTCCTTATCTGCAGTGCTGCTGGTTTGTGGGGTTTCATATTACCATTTTTCTCTAAACTGTAAAATCTTAACTGAAAATCCATGTATCTATCTCTGTAAGTCTATATATTTATCTAGCTATATATAGCAAACTCATCTGCAGAAAGCTGAAAGCCATCAAGTAATTGAACTAAAAAATTAAAATAAAGGTTGTGAGAACAAAATGAAGGGAATGCTTCAGAAATTCAAACAAAACCTGAAAAGAACCACATTAGGAAATAAAAAAGCAATTCTTATGAAACGTATCAGATTATTCAAAACCACCAGATAACTACCCCATGTGTTTGTGATGTGACTGAGAGTACCTTTTTATTGAACTTTTCTTAATGTAAATGATATTTAAAATTGTACATAGCATGTGTTTTATTTCAACTATTTGATTTAAACTATTTGAATTGAAATGGAGGGACTTGAATATTTTCTATAAATCCATGAGATGTCTAAAACACAATCAGACTTTGGAGATTTATATAATAATAATGTATAGAAATCAATTTTTTAGCTGTGAGTTTGTTTGGTTGTTTGTTGGGGTTTTTTTCGGTGATAGAAATATTTTCTCCCTGTTTGCTGAGAACTTCAGATTTATGTCAGGGGAACAGGTTACTAATTTTGCTCACCTTTCTTTTCTTTTTCCCCACTGACCTTTCTTAGCATTTTGCAGATTTTTAACAAATCACTGCTTTTATTTTGCTTTTCTTGTGATTAAAGAATATGTCTTTTCACAGAATCACAAAATTGGTATGGTCAGAAGGGACCTCTCCCTTCATACGTCTTCCTTAACCATTCATCAGGGATGTCTAAGGCACAGTCATGATCCAGGTGTTGGTCTAAGGAGAAGCTACCAATTGGATTATTTTTTCACAGGTGCTGGGAATTCTGAGGATCCACAGTGTGGTATTATTTAAATAACAGTATATAACTTATGAACACCTCATTTAAAAGAAACTAAATTTGGGATGCTTTATCTTCTAATGTTTTTGACCAATCAAGTTTTAGATGTTGTCAATTTTCATTTGCATTTGTTGTCAGGTCATTTGCTGAGAATGGGAAAGAGTGTAGGGCAGGGTAAGAAACAAACTCAAAAAATGCACAATAAAAAACCCCAACACTGGAGCTAGATGGCATTTATCCAAGAGTTCTAAAAAATTAATGGAGCCAAGTGTAGAACTATAAAGGTTGGCATAGTGACTCTTGCTTGAAAAGGTCTTAGTCTGACATCAACTTTTAAAAGGGCTTCCACTGTCCCTCTGGGAACAGTAGATCTGTACACTTGATATCTCTAAGGTCCTAATAGCAGGAAATTTACAAAGTAAAGAATTGGTGAGCACTGGTAATCATAATCTAGTTAAAAATAGTCAAAACAGGTTTTTTTAAAAAAATAAGGCAGGACTAGAAGAAATCATTGCTGTTCTTTGAGTCATTAAACAAACAGGAGAGTAAATAAGCCAAAATGGATTTCTGAAAGACCTCTGACAAAGCAGCTCACCTACAGGCTTTTAATGAAATTAAGCAATCACAGAATAAAATGGAAGGTCTTTGTTTAGATAATTAACTTTTTAAAATAAGGAAAAACAAAAGGAAAGAATAAACATCATTCTTACAATGAATAAAAATGATCAGAGAAGTTGTGCAGGAGTTGCTTACTCTCTGTGTTCTGAAGTTATTCTTGCCTTTTATATGACATCATATCTGTATGGTCATTTGTTGTTGCTAAACAATTCCTCTTTTTTTTTTTTTTAAATCACTCTCTGTAAAGTCTTTGGTTGATTCTTTCTTCTCTATAAAGTCCTTTGTCATCAATTTTCTGTTTAATTTGGCCATGGAGGAATGTTTAACTTGATTCTTATTCCAAAATTCTTTATTTTTCCATTATTCCTCCTTTCTGCCCACTCTGGTTTTGTAAAGTTTGGGATAATCCCCCCTTGAAATATACAGGGTGTTTTCAATGTTTTATCACAGCCTTCACAATTACACGCAGGATGACAGTGATGATTGCTGGTGTTGTCAAAGCAATGGTGCATCATCTCCATCACCAGGGGCTGGCTGTCACCATTGTTGCTTCATCCTTCCCTGAAATGAAGAATGGCAGCCTCAACCTCACTTCAACTTCCGGTTCCAAATTTTCACACCTTTGGGATCATTGGTTATGCTTGCTGGCATTTTTGATCTACCTGGAGGATTTGGTGACTTTCCCTGGTGACAGGATCTAGAACCAACACCATGATTCTTTCTGTGCTCTGTGTTGCTATCTGGGTACAAATGCCTTTATCTACTGACTGTGAAGCACTCCCTATGCCTAGGTAGTGGTAAAAATAAATCCCATTCTGTTTCATGTTCCTCTCACGGGTAATTTAAAAATTTTACTGAAAAAAAAGAAAAATCCTTCAAAAATCCCAGGTGATTTTTCTTCTTTAGAATTAGATGCCTGGCTGCTCATCTTATTGGCAGCAGAAAGCAATCCTTTGGTTATAGGAATCATTTGAAATGGATTATTGGAGCATTAAAATCTCAGCATTTTCTGATGTAAGGAATTAAGTATGATAGCTAGCAATCTGTCCAGAGGAGGTAATTTCTGGGGTATGGCTGTATAAACATTAGAAATTGCTGCCAAAAATATTTCCATGAGAAGAACAAAACTAAATTGAAGTATGATTGGTGTTTAAAAATTACATCCTTATCTAAAATATGGTGCTGAATACTGATATTCTATATAGAAGACACTTTAAATGGCATCCCTGATGTTCCTATTTTATCACAAAGCAACTCTTATAGAAAAGTGATGGTTACCATTGATTATAAGACTAAGGATAAGAACTGTTTATTTCTAATATATTAAAATAAAGACAATTTCTGATACAGGAAAACAGGGTGATTTTATGGTGGTATGGTTTGATGAAGATTTCTTTTTTAGTTGGTTATTTTCAGGTTAATATGTTGCTTCAGGTTTTGTCCAAAAAGCTGTTAAAGGCATTGCAAGGGGAAGATATTTGCACAAGGGGAAGACTTTTTTTTTTTTAATTTCAGCAATGCAAATAGTTCATTTTATGAAACAACAATGGAACTATAGCACAGGGTGAATGGCAAGCAGTGCTTGCTTCTTGGAGGTAGGTCCAGGAAGCAACTCACTAGCAGCTTCATCTTCATTTTAATTCATTCACATATTTAATTTCTTTATATTTACATTTCATTAATCACTATGTTAGTTAACCTTTACCTAATTCTAATATCAAACCAGATAGTTTTCCACCAGCTCTCTTCTGCTATGAATAGCTCTTTTACCTCTTTCTTCTGTAGTTGAGCTGTTGTACCACAACATAATGAAAATATCCTACAGTCCCTTCAACCTGGCACTTCATAAGATTAATGACCCAGCTCCTCAATTAGTAAAAAACAAATGCTATGTCAAAAGTAAATCACACTTTTTCTACATTGAGTATCAAAGCTTTACTACACTTTTGTTTTATAAAGCCAGGCTCTTTTCTTGCCTTGTCTAATTAAAATCATCTGTATGAATAGTAAATAAAGATAAAACCAATGCAAACAAACATGAAACAGTTGCCTGAGAAATTAAAACTTTTCAGACTGTAAACACTTCAAATCACATTGCTAGTCTGTATGTGAAGTTTCAAGGACACAATGCACTAGTATGATTTATCCACAAGTTAATACGAACCTGGGAAGTCTTTTCAGCATCTTGGCAAAAAATCCAAATCTCCTTTAGAGTTTTGTTGCTATTGTCTTGACGCCCTTGTTGCACCCCAAGAAATGCATGGAATCACTAAATATCCAAAAGCAGATATAGATATAGATATATACATATGTGTATATATATTTAAATAAATTTTTCATATTCTTAATGGAAACACAGATTTATCTTTTACAACATGTCTTAGAAACAAATTACTAAAACGAGGTAGGGGGGAAGGAGGTTTACCGAGTTAGGAATAACTCCCCCCAGTTTTTGAAACTGGTAGTTCTTTCTTGTATTCTGTGGCCAGTGAATTTCCTTGGAGGACATACATAAGACACTGTAGCTTTAGCACTGACTTAGTAGCTCAAGATTCTGTGCTCCAGCTTGGTCACTGCATACGACTTTCACAGAAGGTCCACGCAAGTGTGATAATTTTTGTTCTTCTGTATCAGTTTGGGATCCCTTCTGCATCAGTTTGGGATCCCAACTAGAAGAACATTGTACTAATGAAAGAGAAATAAAGGGGTCTACAGGGGAAGCCTTATGAGGAGTGGTTGAGGTCACTTCGTCTGTTCAACCTGGAGGAGACTGAGGGGATACCTCATTGCAGTTTTCAACATGCCCTTAAGGGGAAGTGGAGGGACAGGTACTGATCTCTCCACTCTCATGACCAGTGACAGGACTTGAGGGAATGGCATGAAGCTGAGTCAGGGGAGGTTTAGGTTAAATAACCAGATAAGGTTTTTTTAACCAGGGGGTGGTTGGGCACTGGAGCAGGCTCCCCAGGGAAGTGATCATAGCATGAAGCCTGTTTGAGTTCAAGAAGCATTTGGACAATGCTCTTGGGCACGTGGTGTAATTCTTGGGGTGTCATGTGCAGGGCCAGGAGTTGGACTTGATCCTGATGAATCCCTTCCAACTCAGCATATTTTTTGGTTTTATGAAAAAATGAAAATATTGCAAAATTGTTCAAATTAATTTTGCCAAATAAAGAAACAATCTCTGTACATAGCAAAAAATCCCATCAATTTAGAAATTGTTTCTGTTTTTAGTTATAAGCTGACAGACTAACTTGTAACATACTTTGTCCCAGTTTTTCCCAAGTATCCTACAGCTGACTCCCAGTGACCATTCATACATTACCGATTCTTTTTAAGCAGTCACATTGTTTAAAATAAAGTACTTTAAGTACTGCTGGCCGCAATTTCATTGTGATGTTTCCAAGGGTCTCATACATTATGCACAGCACCATAAGTGCTTATAGAAACCATATATGAAAGGCAATGTACAAACACAGCAGAAGTGAATATACTCAGAAGTTCAGGCAAATATGGCTGTCAGACTTTATAGTGTTTACCAACCTCTGTTGCTAATGTCAGGCTCTGTTAGTGAAAAAGTAAAGTGTCTCCATTCAGCATAAAAGAAAATTGAAGAAGTGCTATTTAGACACCCTCTGTTACATCCTGTGGAAAGAATGAGATCTTAGTTCTCCAAACTTCAGATATGTCTTTGTTGTTACTAATTTCTACAGAGAAATAAATATTTGTTGTTTGTTTGTTCTGTGTTGTGCTGGAATATAGGATACTTTTCCTACAGCTTTAATTTTTTTAGAAGGTAATAGCACACGTAATATTTAATGGAGATGTAATGCACTTTGAGCAGCACTCTTTAGTCACCACGGTGCTGTGATATGAATAATCTTGGTTATCAGCAGCACTTAATTTAATTTACAGGAGTGAGTATCGTTATATATAAATATGAAATTGAGAACACTCCAGGTGACAGAACCATAGCATAATTTAAGTTGGTAGTGGCCTCTGAAGTCATCTGGTCTAACTCCGAGCTTGTAGCAGGCCTAAATTCAAAGTCAGATCCCGTGGCTTGGGACCCATATTTAGCACTTTTAAGGATCAATTTAAACTGCTGTAATGCATGTACATATGTATGAAATACTGATTACAAGTATTGGTACTGAAATTGTGAATTGATCATCAGGTAGCCATATACGAAATGACAATGTCTGTCCCAAAAGATGCGTAACCAAAGTCAGCACAGGAAACTGTGTAAGTAATCCAGGTGAACTGATGGAACCGACTCAAGCAGCGCTAAAACAATCGGCATCAGTGAGCAATTATCAGTGTGTCAGCTTTTTTATTTCTGAACACAGCATGAAGAAGTTTAGCACCACAAATTTTCAGTCTTGACCAGAACCAGATCAATACATAGTTTTTCCCAGAAAGGTATTACAGAAGACTGAGTCCTGCCAGGTACAGTCTGGAGACTGAAAAAAGTTTACATTGCAAGTAGTAATGCTGAGTATTGTGGTGAAAAAGGGAAGAAAACCTGGAATATACCTGCAATGCAATTATAAGGTCTGACTGTGGATTCATGGGGTTCTCCAAATTAGCATTGATTTAGCTATATCAGACCTTAACTGCAGTGGAAATAACTTAAAGACTGCAGGTGTTGTGTTGGACCTTCAGATTTCCTAGTGCATTATGAAAGCTATTAATTTAATATTCTCTAGTAATGTCTTTTAAAATGTGAAATAAATGGTGGTTTTTACATCCATATGGGGCCATGTGTATCTTGGTCGGGTGGGACTGACAGCAAAAACGAACGTTGTTCACTGATAATAAAATTAATAACTTCAAAGCTATTAAACTGTGATTTATTTTGCTACAACAATTAAATGGCTGTGCTCAAGAGGATCAGTGTAATTTATTATTGATGATTTTATATATGTAACTTAATTTTGCTCTTGGATCTAGTAGTATAGTTTCACAATGAGCCTAATTTAAAACTATAAGTAAAATACCATTTATGTTTTAGGAAAGCTCTGAGGAATGGAAAAAATGTACGTGCATTTTTCTTTTCCTGAAATACAGGGCACAAACTAAAATTAAAAGTAATTTTAAATTCAAATCATCCACTGCTGAATTGCTGCTTTCTTATGCATTGGACTCCTCTATTCTACAGAAAATTTATTTCTAAGTTTGCATCAGTTTGTCCAAAAGTAGTTCTTTTTTACAGCATAACTATAAGGTATTCAATGTTTTATTTGAAGGTCATTTTAAGAAATTAACTAGGAACAGTCAGCAACTTTGTGAATTTGCAATACCACAGCTTTACTCTACATATCTTGATGAATAATTCAACCTTATCATACAAGCAAAATAATGAGTTTCAAAAGTATTACTAATGAATAAACGAAGATGTTTAAGAAGGATGTGGACCCATTGTAGAAAGTCCAGAGGAGGGCCACAAAGATGATCAGAGGTCTGGAGCACCTTCCCTATGAAGAGAGGTTGAGAGAGTTTGAGTTGTTCAGCCTGGGGAAGCAAAGGCTCCAGGTAGACCTCAGAGGACCTTCCACAACCTAAAAGGGGCTTACAGGAAAGTTGGAGAGGGACTTTTTGCAAGGACATGCAGTGATAGCATAACGAATAATAGCTTCAGAGTGAGAGAGGGTGAATTTAGATCAGATATTTGAAAGAAGGTCTCTACTGGGGGTGGTGAGGCACTGGAACAGGTTGCCCAGAGAAGCTGTGGATGCCCCATCCTTGGAAGTGTTCAAGGCCAGGGGGAAAGAGGCTTGCAGCAACCTGGTCTAGATAAAGGTGTCCCTGTCCATGGGAGGGGGTTTGGAACTAGATGATCTTTACGGTCTATTCCAATCCAAACCATTCAATGATGGTGATACAATGATTATGACTAAGATGTTAGCACACAAAGTGCAGAGGGTTCACTAGTGTGAAGAAGAAGAGCAAATGTATTTAATTTTATTTCAGCATAGGACTGAGCTGGCTCACCTGTGATTTTCAGGAAGGTTAAACACAAGCACCAGAGATGAGACACCATCACACCTCTTTATGTCTTCTGAGCAGCAATATTATGTAGACACACATTCCAATGTCCTTTTTGCCGGGCCACTGAGGTTTTGTCTGTACAGGACATTGGTGATAATCACTGGGAGTAGTTCACATAAGAGAATCATAACTTCTAATTTTAAAGGATATTAGACCATTCTTTTCAGGCTACTATCAAACACATGAATGAAGCATTCTTCTCTTGATTTCTTTATAAATTCATTGGCAATGACATTCAAATCTCTGTCTCTCTCCTTAATGTCCCCAAATCAATGAAATAAAAGGAGAAATGGAATCCATCTTTCCTTTGCTCCAGCAACAAGATCAAAACATTACAACTGGAATGTGCTACCCTCATTATTCGATTCTAAAAGACTCTTTTCTCTGCTCTTCAAAAATATTTCACTATTAAAAATATGCCATGAACTTGGCTGAAATTTACTAAATGGCTGGGTCATGACAGGAGAAAATATTTTTCAAGAGGGAAAAGGAAGTCCAGTCAGAATAATTGCCAGGTTCATTCAATTCTGAAATCCAAACTCAAAATAGTAGCAGCATAAGTAAACTCAAGTCTCAGATATTTTCTTTTTGTTAGCTCTTGAAACAGCAGATTAATTCAATTAGTTGGAACAGGCCATGCGTGTTTAATGTGACAATTTGAAATGGGAGAGCTACCTGTTAGCCTTGAGAATTCTAATGACATCATTAAGGTTGTTTATAGAAATCCACAAAATTAAATCATTGCTATTAAACACCATCATGTCTGAGATGGAAGCTGAATGACTCCTGGGTCTGATGAGAGAAAACAGTCTTTCATTTCTAGATCACTGCTTTGAATTGAAGCCAGGATAACAACAATGAGAAGTTATTATCAACAAAAGACAGGCAACATGCTTTATGAAAGGAGATTATGGTGTCAGGCAGTTTCCTAGGGTGCCTGTACCTTCCTGGGAAGCATGTTTTGAATGCAACACTGCTTTACAAGAGTATTAATATCAAGCTATAGCCCAGCTGAGAGCACAGTGACTAGCCTGCAGAGACATCTCAGTTCCAAGTATCATTTAATATCCATCTTCCACCAAAACTAAAGTCATTTTATAAAACAGAAAGTAACAGCCTCTAGAATACAAAATACTCATGTTGATGAAAAAAGCAATCTACAACTACAGACTAAACAGCTTCTCTGATGGGGCAAATCCTGAATAATATCTGTGGGTGTGGCTGGCCATGTATATACTTGACCTGGACCCTAATGCTGACTCATAGACTTGATCTCCTGACTTGTCTTTGTGCCTGTATTACCACTCTCCTGAAGAGCAGTCAGCTGCAGCTGATCCTCATTACTGTCTCTGGATCTGACATAGGCCATGGCTGCGGCTTGCTTTCTTGACTTCTTTCTTTGACTTCATATTCACTGCAGACTTATCAGGTGATGTGGACTTGTGGCGCAACTTAGTGACTGTCATCAAACTGCTCTGCTCACCTTGCTCAGGTCTATGGTGCTGTTCCCTTGTTAGTGAGATACATGTCTTGGATTGCTGTGTTATTGCCCATGCTCCTGGCTTCCTGTCCCTCCTGCTTCCTGGCCCAGTGTGTTGGGCATAATGAGCAAGGTTTCGGTAGCAGGAGGTGGGGTTTGCTGTGAGTAGGAGGTGACTGACTGCACCAGTTAGTCAGCTCCCACTGGCCCGGCAAAAGACAACACTATTGCACTGCATGCCAAAACATCAGCCGAAGGAGTGTTACTGCTGAAATATATTTTTAAGAGCTAGGTCTAGAAAACGCAGAAGGGGATCCTGCTAGTGACAGGAGACACAGCAGATGTGAGGGACAGAGTAGGGAACACTGAGGAAGATACAGGAGGAGGAAGGTGGGAACTTGACATTTTGGGGGTGTGGGAGAATACCCTGGACGATTTCTATTGCCCCTAATGTTGAATTAATAGTGCATCACAAATATATCTTCCCTATTGTTTTTCCCTTAGTCACTCCTATCCTAGTTTCTTCTTACCATAATCCGTCAGGGCTCTGTCCCGCCACTCTTTCCCATTGGTTCCCTTTTGCTGCATTGCAGTGGTTTTCCCCGGTAGATTATTGGTTATTATGAAGCTCCACCCCTGTTCCCCATTGGTCTGTTTTTGATCCCTCATTTGCATATCCCTGGGCCAATGGGAAGCTTGGTAACACCCCTTATTCCAGGACCTTCTTATCAAACCCTATATAAACCCTGTACTCCCAATAAAGTTGCTTCCTTTGTTGCCACTGAGCCTGACTGTGGAGCCTCTTCAGGGTTCTGCATGGGATCAGTGCGGAGGGAGACACCCAGGGCTTTGAAGGGCAGGATCTAAAAGAACTATTATAACTAGAGCTGCATATCACCTAGCCCCTCAGAGCCAAAGGCGTTTCACCAATGACACCCAGGGCTTTGAAGGGCAGGATCTAAAAGAACTATTATAACTAGAGCTGCATATCACCTAGCCCCTCAGAGCCAAAGGCGTTTCACCAATAATTGATGTCCTCATCATCCACCGGTAGGGGGGCACAGCTGGATACCCTGCCTTGGAACAAGGCACTTCTTCCTAGAGCAGGTACAGCTTGAAGGGACTGCAGCCAGTGGAGTACCCACAGTAGAGCACAGAAATGAGTAAGAAAGAAGGAGCATCAGAAAAAAAGGAATAAGAAGCAAGAAATGACAGAAAGAAACCATTTTGTTTCTCAATACTTAAAACAGAAATTAAAAGATTATATTATCTGGAAATAAAATAAACTCTCTGAAATCCCCTGATTTTTTTTTTACTCATGACACCCTAGCAAGGAGAGTGACATCAAATTACTTAGACTTGTTCTCAAAAAAAGCTACTGCAGCACTGAGTTTCCTAAAGTCTTGATGTGAAAGGTTATGTTTACAAGACCAACATGATTCCAGATACTCCAGAGATTTCTCTTTAATGGCAGTCATATGACATGGCTGGATGAAATATTTTGCATTCAGGAGAGATGTGCAAGGAGGTTACCTATTCAGAGCTTCTTTATGGAGCTCATCTTGCAGTTCTCCTTGTTTGACTGTTGGTTTGACCAGTCTCTAACCCAGTCCTGCAAGATATAACAAATTTCTACCATGCGCATTTAAAAACATGTAACATGTTAGCAAACCTTCAAAGATCAGAGAGTATCTTCTGAAGGAACAGCTGGCAAAAAAATGTAGTTTCCTTACAATATTAATAGATCTTCTAGAAAAATGAGTGGATGACAAACAATGCCAAAATAATGGTATTAAAGAACACATCTCTTCACAGAGTTTGGTACTATTAAGATCGGACATACCATTTCTAAAACAAAAATATTTCTATTCAAGTGATTATTTATAGAATTTGGCATGCTTTTTGGCATAAACATGAAATTACTTTTTACCTGTTGATCTCTCCATTTATGACTCTGAAATTACCTGAAGAAATGGCACTGAGCTAGTTAAACTATCATGTTTTGTCCTAGTTGTACTCAGGGAGACTTTTCCAGTGTATAATATGTCCTTACTTATGCTTTTAACGGCTTCTCTGAGTTATGGTGTGCTAATACAGACTGTATGAAAAGATCATTATTCCACTGCCGGCTGCTTGTGAAAAGACTGAATGGGTTAATGATTTTATTTCTCTTTACAGAATACTTCCATCCTGATGTCATTTATACTATTCCTTTTTTTTTTCTCCTTCCAGAGCAGCATTAGAAAATTGCAGTGGTTATAAATCCTTCACTAAGGCTTTTGAAGCTGGAAATGCCAAGGTGCATTCACTATTTACCTCAACAAGCCTCCTTGTGGCAGCTATTACAAATGAGGTGAAATATATGTCAATGTCAAGCAGCATTATTCTGACTTATCACTACAGCTGTTTTGTAAATAACCTTTACAGCACCATAAATATAATATTTTACTATTTCTAGTATTTGAACACTTTTTTTTAAAAAATGGCATTTCAATAAATTGCTGGTAACTTTCAAATGCAAACAAAGGTTGTATACAGACTACTGCTCAGATGCAAATGTAAACACATGGCTCCTAGTTATTTACACTGTTAGATTGCTTCTGAGTCCTGCTCTGGAGTGAACTAACCAGCTCCCTGTGGGTCCCAGCTTGGTAGAGTTGTGGGGAAAGGATTTTCAGAAAACCTACCATATAGATCATAGGGTCGAGATTGCTCAAGTTTATCTTGTTGCACTTGACACAGTACTCTCAAATCTATGCCAGCGGGCTTATTTGCTCTCACACTATTGCTCCAGTGAGTTCTGCCCCACTCCAGGATCATACCATAAAAACCAATACTTTGAGGTATTAGATAACATCCAGCTATGCATGGAAGCTGCATGAGGAGTTGAAGGGACGGAGATTTCTTCCCCACACCCCTACACATTCACACACACACCAAGCACATTTGCATTGCTGCCAGTCTATCTGCCCTTAACAGCAACAAGGTGCCACCACTCAAACTCACATAGCATGTAAGTAGAAAAATACAGTGAGCTCAGTCCTGTTCTTCCTCTCTGAGTGATCAGAATTGGAGCTCATTTGTGCAAACACACACATCGTCACTCTCTAGACTTTATAAGCACACTCATGTTCCTGAATCCTTCAGCTATCAGTGTGTCTAATACTCATGCCCAGGATCTGAACCCCCTCACCCAGTCTATAGGTAATAGCTTTCACACTCCTAGGCATCCTTGGTGTTCACTAGCACTGCAGGTGCACCCACCCACACCCACACTCTAATCTCACAGTCACCCAAACAATCACACACACACATCAAATACTGTCATGGGCTCTCTCAACCTGCCTATATCTATGCTTGAACCTAGAGTTCCCTTAGGACGGACTGGCTCTGAGTTTGAGACTCATATAGGATTAGACTCATTGGGGGAAAATAACTACACTTCTTTCCAGTTCCTGGTATTTAGACACCTTATGTGTACAGGTACATTGGTGTCCATCAATTTGCCAAGCACAGACCTAAAAGCCCTGTGGTCTCAGACCCAGCCAGCACAGATTTAGGAAGGGCAGGTCCTGTCTGACCAACCTGATGTCCTTTTATGACCAGATGACTTGCCTGGTGGATGAGGGGAAGGCCGTGGCTGTGTCTATCTGGACTTCAGGAAAGCCTTTGACATTGTCTCCCACAGCATACTGCTTTACAGTCGTGTTTTTTCTATAACTTAGCAAGTAGCAAGGTCAAACAGGGACCAAAATAATAATATTTTATTACACTCTAATACATGATGTCGGAGGTCTCTTCCAACCCAGCTGATTCTATGATTCAAGTCTTTTCTGCAGTTGCAGACACTCAGGACTCTTGCATATGGGTATCTCCAGATAGTGACATACATGTCCTATAGGACTCACACATAGGATAAAAAGTGGGCTTCAACAGGAAAAACTTTTTGAAAAAATTATCTAATAGGAAAATACAATAGATTGAGGTGATTAGGCACGGGGCTAAGACAAGCTAACTGACCAGCAGACTGTTTAAACACACTATTTCTCTACCTTTTCTCTAATTTCCCAAGTTTATTCCTCCCAGACACACCCTGAACAGCCTTCAGCCCTTTCTTTAAGCTTTCCATAATAAGTTTTGCAAAGTCCATAGGGCCCCTCAAGCATCCCATAATATTCAGTCTTGTTTCCATCTTCTTATCAGTTACAAGGTTCAGGTTGACCCTCTTCAAGACTGTGCCTGTGTAGTTTTTCTGTGAACTATCACTCACTGTCTGAGCAGTTCTGGTTTTCATTACTGTCTCAGTTATCACCTACCTGTCAGGTTTGTGTATCTGTGTCTTCAATTTATCACCTTTTTTTGTTATTTGTTATTCAATTTATAGTGAATAGTGTTTAGCCAGGTAACTTAATGAAGCAGATGGTCTCACATTCTCCAAGCCCTTACAATGATCAATCAGTCTGAAAGGTCTGCAAATGAAGTCCAGGATGCATCCTGCGCAATAATAGCAGAGTTTTTTATGTGCTTTTCAGTTTCTAGAGTGAAAATGGTACATTTTTGCTATGTAAGGTGTTGTATTATCTGCTTTGTGAGGACTGAGTAGACCCACTCTCTAGCCTTTCCAGACTACTGTGTCAGAGTGAACAGGCTCCTATGGGCACATAACCACAAAGGCAGTATCTTTATGGTTATTTGTCTTCTCTGCTGCATGTTGAACTGTGGCAACTGTCCAGTTTCAGGCTGGACATGCAAAAGCTGGAAGGCCAAATGTCACAGCAACTGGTCTGTAAGAAAAGACAATAACATTTTCCCATAGGTTGGGCTAAATGCAGCAAGAAATTTATATGGTTCAGGACATCTTGGCGTCCAGCCTCTCCTCAGCATTTGCTGCCAGCTGGATGTGCCATTAATGTGGCTGAAGTGGGCAAAGGCTCTTACTATCTCAGGAAAGTAAGTAATATGGACTTGTTAAAAGATGGTTGTGGCAATGACTTTACAGTTTTCTGCCATTATCAGACTCACTGTCAACTGACTGACAAGAGGGAAGTCAGCCAGGCCCTTATATTGCACATGGATTCTCGCAAGAACAAGTGTCTAGTGTGGGATGCGGGAGCTGACAGGTCCTCATAAGGAGATCAATATGATCCTCACAGCACTTCCAGCCCAGCCTATCTGCAGAGCAGTGGATACTGGTTTTCTAGCTCTTGAATCTCTCCCCACTGTGGGAAAACTATTTGCCACAGCAACTCAGACAGTCCACCAGACTGATCCTACTACCACGAGTTGCACACTGCATTTTGTCAGCCATTCCGGTGGCTAGTCTGCATCTCCTCCATGTCAGGTGTATATGGCATGCTAGCAAACAGCAAGCAACTTGTCAGATGCTATTGCAGACAGTGAGAGTTCTGCCAATGGTCTGCAAAAGTGCAAATCAGCCTGGCAAAATGCAGCAGTGCCCAAAGAATCAGTTACTAGCAGTCTGCAGAGCAAAGATGATGCAACAGGTAGCCTGGTTTAACTGTAGGCAGGAGATACACACTGCAAGGCTACACCCCTTGTGGAGGTTACTGAATCAGTCACATGTCATACAGGGAGATAATGGGCAGCAAGCGTGTTGTGTGTTGCGCTGGAAAAGTACCTCTATGAGAAGGCACAAAGAAAGATATCCCTTCAAGTGCCATGCAATATGGATATAGCCCTTCTCTCAAGAGTGCTTGTAGCAATATAGACATGAAGGAACCACAGAACCAGTCTAGAGGGGAAGTGAAAACTCTCCAAGCTGAGTACTGTCAGCAGCACAGGCAGAGAAATACTGCACTTAAGATGGGAAACAACAAAGAAATGTCCCTTTTTAATTTTTTTTTAAGAACCAAGCGGATCATACACTTTTTTCTTGATCAGATTGAGACACTGTAAAGAAGTAAAAATTTCCAGTGTACATGGAAAATAATGAAAACTAGATGAAAAAATACCCTCATTATTTTTGGTGCAGAATTGCAGTACCATGGTGCTGTTATAGCAGGATGATTTAGTTCAATATAATGCTCCCAGTTGTCTTATTTTCCTGTTAACAATGTTTGTTTCTCTCCATGGCTGAAGTAACTCTTCAAGGTTCCGCAAGAGTGATGTATGGATACTTCTGCTAGTCAGCACTGACTGCTTGTGGAGAAAACACTAAGGAACTATTCTTCTTCATTCACACTTCATTACCTAGGACATAAACCAACATTTCCTGGTGAAAGGGAGCAGATAAAAACCCCAAGATAAAGGAAAAGACAGGGAATGGCTGAGAGGGTTGTTTCAAATTCTCTTTATTATTTTTCAGTGCTAAAACGTGAATGTGGAGAAGATAAAATAAAGTCTGGGATTAGAAAAATCAATCTGCAGACAATTTTTGAACTAAGTATAGAGTATTGAGGCACTTGCATTTCCAGTAGCCTCGGATTAGCACTTTGGGCTGTGCTAGGATGCACATCATCATCTGCCTTGGAAGTAGACCTAGATTTACTTGGAGCTGGAGCAGGAGAAATTTGCAGAGCTTTAGTCACCTATGCCTACTGGAAGTGGTGTGTTTGGTTCCTCTCCCCCCAGTTTCCCCCTGTCCTCTTACATGCTTAGACTTCACTGCCTGCCCTTAATTTATGAAATCAGACTCCACTGAAATCATTATCTTTGCCATTGATTTCAGTCATTTCCACATGCACTCTCTGTGCTTTTCTGACAAAGCCATTGTCAAAATACACTTCCAAGCCACAGCAGGAAGTACTTTTGTGTGCTCTTTGATGAAATAAACAAGGCAAAACATATGTATATACATACAGGTGTATGTGTGTGTGAAAAGAGAGACAGTCCTTTCCATTCGCCCATGGTCTTTACAAGAAGTTGATTTGTGCCACAAACATCTCTAAATATCTTTGAGTTCTTCAAAGTTAAAAATTGACAGATGGCTTCAATTTGAAACAGAATTTAATAATTTTAATGTGTCTCTACCTTGATAGAGATCTTAGCTAAACTTAAAAACAAAATATCAATTTTCATACTATCATGACAATGTCTAATTCTTCCATACCTTTGTTTTTCAGTGATATTGGCTGAAAAAGAAAGGAAAAATCACAAAATTATGTCTTTGAACACCACATCTGGAGACAACCACTTAAAATGTAGCATTTGGAAAAAAGTGCTTTGCTTTGTGGTACTGTTTGTAGCTTTCAGAATGTCACTCACAGATCTTCCTGTGTTAGTTAACAAAAGGCTAAAACAATTTCAAAAATGAGGTAAATGGTGAAATGTCACAGCCCTTCTAAGTGAAAACATTACAGAACATTTCCATAACCTACTGAAAAAGGGACAGATGTGTCTTACAGCGCAGATCCTCAGATACATATGGCATTCATTCCTAAGGCTGCTTATCTTAGTTTTATGGACTCAAGTCCATGGCCAGTAGGAACTTTGAGCAGACATTTTATACATGCAAGTTGTCCTGCTGTCACTATAACTTCCCATCCGTAAAAATGTAAAGCAATACTGCTATTTCCTGGGACAATATAAAGATGTGACTCAAAGCTTATAAAGATGAATTCATTAAGCATTTGAATATCATAGCGATAAGTGTACACAAACACATGAAAATAAAAGACTTAATTATTACTGTCAGAGAAAGATTTGGATATGATTCAGTAAACAAAGAATGCAGCCACATGCTGAATGAACATAAAAAGATGTGTAAGGCAGCTGGTTCCTCCCTTGAGCAGATCAATTCTGTGTTGCAGGGCCCTAATCCAAAGTCAGTGATTGTCACAAAAAGGTTTCAGTAACAGCAGTCAGCTGTGGATGAACTTTTGGTGAGGAAGGCATCTGCTCTAAATTTAGCAGTAAAATTTGTCTATAGACATCCAACACACACTCACACAAATAGGAAGGATCCTGGAATCACAGAATAATTTGGGTTGGAAGGGACTTCTGGAGATCTGCAGCCCAAGCTTCTACTCATGGCAGGGCCAACTTCAATGCCAGAACAGGTTGCTCAGGACCTTTTCCTGTGGAGTTTTTGAAAGTAATTATCTCTTTAAAGCCACCATCTAGCCTATTCCAGTGCCCAGACACACTTGCTGTGAAATCTACATAGAGAATCATCCTTCAAATACTTTCTAGCTTTTTGGTGTTAAATTTTGTGGGTATGCTTTTAGATTAGTTACTTTTCCAAGTTCATATCCAAGGTCAAATGCATATGTGGGTAAGCTCTTTGGGACAGTTGCATTTCTCACAAAGCTTTTATAGTGTCCATTCTTAACTGGTGATTAATTTGGTAACAAGTGTAACATCAGACATAAAATTAGGATATAAAAAAGCAAGATATAGTTATGCCTTACTTTCAAAGGTACTTCTGGTATTTCAGGTGTCTGTTCCTTGCTGTGTTGAAAGTTCTTTGCCCTGGAGATAGTAGTCATATGTACCCTCCAAGAAATCATTGATATAATAGAAAAACCCTTCACAAATCCCCTTTGTTCTCTAATGCAGACATGAAGATTTTCCTATGCTAGGACACTTAGACGAGTGAGATTGCATATATTTTCAACTTAATAATGTGTAAGGAAAAAAGACTCATGGAGAAGAAAAGCAGCTTTTCTGTCATAAGATCTCTCTAAAATCACTGGCTGCTGCTGCACTTGTAGTGACACAGCTCTATTTGTTCAGAAGAGAGCTGTAGTGCACCTTCAACGTACACACAAAATAAAGCATTCTTTCCTCTTGCAGCATCAATCTCATAGATTTAACATTCTTGGCTTATTATAAAAAACAAGTTCATTTCTTGCTGCCTGATTGATTTATAATTAATTACGTATTCTGTTTCCTGATGTAATGCTTATCCATGATCCTTGACTTGGTAAAAGTTGTTAGCAATTTTCAAAAAACAGTCTTCCTCTAAGGACTGCAACCAGCCCAGAGTATCAGACAGTTCACATGAACTCTCGTTTTCTGGTTTGTTTGCTTTTTGTAGACCATTTCATTATCATGCAAATGGAGTTAGGCCATTTTGCAGACAATCTAATTGTTAGCATAATATGTCCTCCTTATTTGTATAGTGCAGCATTTTGCATTAGGCAGTACCAAGTGTAACAGACACCAATATAACAGCATGATTTTTGAGAAGCAGAGGATACTTTTTATCAAAGACTGTATGTAGTGGTTACCAAATCGCCAACGACCCTCAGTGGGCCTAAAGTGCGCAGATCTTCTGGGGTCTAAACATGCCACTGTTTGTGTCAATAGGAGCAACATCAGTTTTCTGACCCATACATTCGAAGTCTTCCTCTCCTAATGCTTTCATTTTTGTATAAGCTGTAGCTCTTCAGTGTTGAAGACAGTATTGAACTATGCCTTCACAGTTGCAGCAAAGGAATAAAGGTAAATAAAGCACTACTAAAATAGCAAATGGAAACCACACTGATCTCTTTTTAGCTAGTAATCAGAATGCAAAGCTTAGACTTTCATCCTGTTTCCAAACAGTAAACCTTATCTTTTCAGAAAATCCCTGCCAATTTAGCACTGTTGAACTTTGGAATACAGCCATCCACACATAAACACATTTGTACATTATTTTGATTGGCTCTTGCTAAGGCCATATGCTGGGGGTTTAATTAATAAGACACCTCAGAAAAACCTGCAGCGTTCCCACAGGTTGAAACATCTTTCAGAGTCCTAAAATGTCAACAAAATACTGAAGTAGAAAAAATAGTTTTCTCCCCTCCATCAATGTAAATAATGCTTGCAGAGTGAGTTTTCACAGCCACGTTTTACTTACGAAGACACTTTTCTGTCACTTGTGTTCTGACATTCAGTGTTTTGATGCCGGAGGGATCAGTTACTTCTAAACCTCATTGACTGAAAATAAGCAATCCATGCTTCTTGGTCAGAGCTGTAATCCTCATCTATGTAGCACAGAGTGACAAACCAGCTAAAGAATAAGGGTCCTTTTTCATTTTCCAGGAATACACAATATTATTTCATGCAAATGAATAGATGAAAATTGAAGCATCAGAAGAGTGTTTATATTTTTTTCACTGCCAACTTCCAGCTACAAAATGTACCCTGTACATATGTATGTTGCGTTAACTAGGAATAGATTAGCCTGCAACTACCATTGCACCTCACACACAAAGGAATTTTTTTCTTAATTTTGGCATTAAACTTGTGGCTTATTGAACAATATTGGATGTTTACTGTGGATTTGCCTCTTCTAGTCATTAGGAAGTGATCAATCACTATTGAAATGTGTACATAGCTGCAGGGTATTGAGCTGCCATCACTAATGCTACTGTTTCTCAGCCAGAAAAGGGGACTACCCAGGTTCCATTGCATTCCTTGAACAAGAACCAACCCCCCCACACACACACACCCCCTCCCCAACATTCAAGCAGACTTCTCCAGTCTTCCAACAGCTTCCAGTTTGCCAGTCTCTTAGTTTTCTGGAAAAGGCTAAAAACATGTTCTTGAATCAAACAAATATTTATTTCTTAAACAGGACAGAGAAAAGGAATAGATGAATGAACCAGACATGGGTGAGGGCAGGGTGGGGTGAGCACTCAATTTTGAGTCCTTGTTTCCAGCAGCAGTTCTACTGCTGATACTGCTGGAGGAGTCTCAAGGAACCATAGCTCCATTGCCTGCACTGGGGAGGAAGAGTGGAAGCTTTTTCCCTTTATATGAAAGTGAGGAAGAACATTTGCTCTTTGTTCCATACAGATCAGTGCTGGCTCTCTTGAGCATTAATCAGTCAGTGATTATTATTCTAAGTGAAGAATTGTGTCTATAGCAAACCATGGGAGCACAGAAATCTAGATTCTCTGGAGAGCAACAGATGTACTGTCAGGAGAACGTGTGCATAAACACTGATCCAACTTTGGCAGACTGGTAGTATCAGAGGGAGCAGTAATTTGGTGTTTGTTCTTTCCTCCTTTGCAGAGATTTCTGTATCTCCCTTTCCTCCCAGGTGCGAGTGAAGGAAATGCTGGTAGCCTCTTAATCTTGTCTCAGAATGTGGGTAGGTTTGGATGTGAATCAGTCTGTACAGAGCAGTGGCAGCTGGAGCCAGTCACAGGCTTCAGGCTGCTATTTCTTTCCGCTGCATTAGTGGATTCCTTTGTACTATCACCCCAGCTACCTCACCTTCAGATTACTGAGTTCAGCCTTGGCTCATATCTGGCAGTGTTTCTGCAAATACCTGTCTAAATCTCTTCATCATCTGTTCCAAAGCCTCCTATAGAAATACTGGCTGATTGCAGTAGTTTTATATGAGACAAGAAATACATTGCTATAGAGCCTTCCAGCCATTTGATTTATAGGAGTGCATACACCTTGGTAATTGTGTATAATAATTTACTGCTCCAGACTACAATATCTTGCACTTACCAATGCTGACAAAAACTTTTGCTTGCAGAGATTTTCTGAGTCTTGCTCACTCTTCTTAGCTCATTTTTGATAGATTTTTAAAAGGATGTTTTGTCATGCTGGGAAAACTTTCTGATGGGAAAGTCTCTCTTAATGTACTTTGTGTTTATGCTCGCAGACAGTAGATATATAAATAATATTTTAGATACATTTCAGCCTATTTTCACCACATATAGTCTTATCCAAAAGGCCAATAAATGTTGCTAGTAAACATTTTGAATAAATGATGGTATAAAATAATAAGACAGCTATAAATATTTCTGTTAATCAGTTTTGAACATGTTGTGATCACATCCTATGAATTGGTCAGTCTCTTCTTCCTGATTTGTGAGAAAGAGTGAACACTTTACACTTTTTAACCTTTCTGTTTCTGCTTGGATTCATTATTCAAGCCGTGGTTTGGGTGGACATGGTGCCTGTGGATTTGCTCCTTTTCTCCTCCTCTTGATGGTGCTGTACCACACCAAGCAGTGTCCGGTAGGCGGTGGCCAGGGCCCAGCAGGTTGCTGTGAGCTGCACCTCTCTGGGACTGCCAGAGCATCTTCCTTTCACATAGCTTGTTATTTTGGCAGGGTCCTGCAGTTGTTCTGGGGTGAATTTCCAGATCATTTGAGGAGAGAAGGTCTCCAAATACTGGCCCATATCCTCCCACTTCCCGTGCCACTCACCATCATCCACTCTCAGGGCAGGCCTCCAGCAAGCCTCCTTGGAGAAACCAGTTCTGACCCTAAACATGGTGTATACAGTACAGAGGAGACAAAGCAACACTAACAGCACTAACAATAAGATTATACTGTCCCTAACATCAAAAGGAAACTCAATATTTTCAATGATTGTTGTAGCAGAGGT